>VZSZ01006175.1:33061-54816 GCA_013398815.1 Ibidorhyncha struthersii | reverse complement strand
GGGTGGCGTTAGTGGGTGCTTTGAAACAAGAATCTTGGGTTGGTACACAACACTTTCTCTGCCCTTCGTGCCAACATTAACGGGCTTTGGCTGCTTTTGCAATTAAATCTTGAGTGGAGCACGTGGAATGGGCGCTTCGGGGATGCTCTGCCTCAGCCTTTCGCAGTGCTGTGACCTACTTGTTAAACCAGCGCCCGCCTGGCGTGGGCCGGGGGTAGCTTTTCGTTGTCCAGCTCGGTGCTGCGGTGGTTCTTGTTCTTATTTTTATTCGTCTTTTATTTAAATTTATATTCTGTCATTTGTACTTTATTCTCTACAACACGGGGCATTGTGGAAAACACAGCAGAATATCTTTCCCCTCCCTTAAAACTGATAAGCCTGATAAGAGTCCTGGGGGTTTATTAACCTACTTTTGAGACAAGCAACTACAAAAAATAAACAGAAAAGATATTAATGCTGCAGCTTTGTTAAAAGCTAGCAGCAGAAGTATGCGATTAAAGACGTGCTCGTTTAATTCGCTGGAGCAGAAAAACGTATTTAGGATCTTTTTTTTTTTTCTTTGCAATCTTTTCAGAGCAGATGCGCCTTCCCTGCAGGACTGCTCTGCTTCTGTGCTGCTCAGCTGCCTTGCTGAAGCCAGCGGATGAAAGAGCGTGGCAAAGATCTGCATTGTTTGCTTTAGAGATGTTAAATATCTCTGACAGGGCTGAGACACCCATCCTGCCCTGGACAAATAGCTGGAGACACCAAGCATAGGGCTTATGTTTTTCCATGAAAATAAATGAGAAATGCAGAAGCTTATTAAGTGGAGCATAAGATTAAGAGCAACTGTGCTGATTTCAGCAAGGCTTCGCTTGGCTGCTCTCCCCATGCAACCTGCAAGGAGCCATGATGGGCGGTGCTGGAGATCCGCAGGAGCATCCCGCGGGGAGGGACCGCTCTGGCTCTCGCTTATACTGGGTCCTGAAGCAAAGATTACCCCCAAAAAGAAGATTCTGGAGGAGATTCGGCTGTTGGCAAAGGAGTTTTTCAGGGAGGCACCATCAAACATGAGCAGTAGTTTGGTTTAGAGCCCGAAACTTCTTCAACGGGACCGTTGGATGGGGCTTGGAGCAACCTGGTCTAGTGGGAGGTGTCCCTGCCCATGGCAGGGGGGTGGAACTAGATGATCTTTAAGGTCCTTTCCAACACAAACCATTCTATGATTCTATGAATTTTGAGACCATTGAATTTCAAGAAGCAATACGTTCTTGTTGCAAGAGATCAGCATTGTAGGCTTATGCCTGGACGCCTCAGTCCAGGGGTTAAGACGTAGAAGCAAGTTATTAATTATGCAGGTTCTGGTTTGTCATTCAAATAACTTCTTGTCAGTCCTGGCGCAAGGACGTGAAGGTCCTATATGCTGCAAATGCTAATGCAGTAGGGTAAATTTTTCTGCCTTCTGAGAATGCAAATGAGGTATCTGCTTTTCGAGTTAGTTTAATTTGCTGTCTTTATCTCTGCACAGCTTGTTAGCTCAATGGAAAACTGTTGATGCTGCCAATGCAATCTGGATATTGTTTCATGGGGCTGCAGAAAGGCATGAGTTTGTAGCTCTCTAATCCACGGTAATTTGCTGCTAATTTGTCAACAGTCAACAACTCCAGTAGTGACTGCACCAAAACAGCCGTGATGTCACTGCCTTCCTCTTATCAGTGGTAGTAAAAGGTCATTTATAGCAGTGCTATTCACCTGCTGCGAGTGGTTTACTAAACACAGTATAATGCTTATTTTACAAGGGAGAAACAAAGTCACGGTGTCACCACTGCCTGTGACAGAAGCCGGATGAGGTTTCAGACTTGCCCGTGGCTGGGTGGCTCATTCCCGACACGGGGAGACCCTCCATCCCATGGGGACCCAGTGCAGCCCTTGCACCTGGGGCTCGTTCTGGCTTGTATACTAAATCCATCAGTTAGGTTGACATGCAACTTCTGCTATCACAGATCAGGAAAGCAAATAAAATGTTCTAGTTGCATTCGTAGCATTTTTTTTTTTAACTGTCTTAGCGCTCTGCTTCGCTGGGAAGAGCAGGAGCTGAAGCACCACCCGTGGTGGCTGCCCAGGCTTTCCCTGGGAGAGGAACAGCAGCAGCCATCCCTGCGGAACAGCCCACGGAGGAGCTGCTGTCGAAACCGCCCTCCGTCTGGATGGAACGCGGTGCTGCAAGTCCTGCCGAGAACAGGCCAAACCCCGGGGAGAACCTCTCCCCTCCTCGCCCTGGCCACACACCAGCATTGTGTGTTTGAGAAGCGACACGACGCATTTTCATAAATTTTTCCTCTTTTGCTCAAACACTTGCCTCTTCCCTTTTTTGAAGCCGAGTGCTGGGTATAATGAGCTGAAAACAGTGCAAACCCTACTCTGGCCCTCTGAAATATTCATCTGCACCTCAGAGAGGAGAGAGCAAGTGAGAACGGCTGCTTAATGAGGAGCAGAGGGGGATTAGGGCTGTTTGGTGCCTGTTTCTGAGCTTTCCAAGAAATCTGGATTTAATAGGCTATTGCGGAGCCGGGGTGTGTTGGAGTTGGTAGCCTTGGCCTCTGCTTCGGGTTGATTGAAACTTCCTGATATATCACCCCAGGTTCACATTTTTTGATGTTTCTGGCCAAAGTTTAACGGTCAAGTTTGAAAAATTCTGTGCTGGCAGTCTGCCCGGAGCTGATAGTCCCCGAATGTTTCAGCTAACGTGTTCCCAGCTGGGGCACGGCGCAAAATTACACACGTTGCCTTTTGAAATCTGTTTTCTATGTTGTCCCCAGTCAGATGCCAAGATCTTCCTTTCTTGCTCTTCCAGTAAAATAACACCCAAATTCGGACAATATTGCAGTCTTAGAAAAATGGCTACGTGGATACTTGCTGGGCAAGCTTGCTGTCAGCTGGGCTCTGCTATCATCTGCTCTGCTGCAAGTATAGTCTATGTGGTCCTCTCCCCGCCCTGGTCAGAGGGCTGCCTGTTGTGCTGCTCTTTTGGGAGCGAGAGCGCCCTGCACAGACTGCGATGTGTTTTAGGAATGTGTGAGAAGCTACTGTCAGCAAGCAGTGGTGTGTCCCCACATGATCTGACTTTATTTCAGATGAAGAACCTGCTATCTGAAATTTTCTTCCTTCCCTCTTTCCTGTTCCCCTGGTCCTTGGCAAAGCATGCATCTGCTGCGGCTGTCTAAGGAGGCTGAATGCTGGGTGAGCTCCGTGGTCCGGATTTGCTGCTGGTTTCGATGCACGGAGCCATGGGGTTCCTCATCTCCCTAAAACTGGTGTGACGCACAGTACATCTGACAGCTGCCATGGCACCAGAGCTGCCATGCCCACGCTGTGGCTGCTCCAGCAATCTCCCAAGATTATCCGTCGTAGATTGATTATCCCGGTCTGGCTGGGTGCAGGAGGGAGCTGGAACTCCAGGGTCTGCTTTTCAGCAAAATGGAGCTGTTGGCTGCCCTCACAGAGGTGGAAATGAAGTGACCTACTGCTAAGCTTCAGAAGTGGTATTTTGACTTCCCTACAGAGGAGGAACCCAGGTTTCCCTCTTTGCTGCTGAACATAACAGGAGGTCAGGCCCTGGTGTGTGTATGTGATGTGTCCTCAGCCACGCTGGAGAGAACAGACTCTGCAATATGTTATCTGTGGTAGCTTCTCAGAGGCTTCTTGTTCAGATGAGGTGAAGGTAATGAGGGGTCCAGGAAAGCATGAGCTCCCTTAGACCCCATCTCGTTGTGGTAGGAGACCTGAAGGAGAACGTGCCGAGTGCTGCCGTGGTTTTCCACCTCTGCCCGTCACCCCGAGCTTTCCGCCTTTCAGTGTATCCAGTGTGATGTGTCTGGAGGAGGACCGTGCCATGGCAGGAGTAAGAGCCTTCCAACAGCCTGAAATCGTGTGTAGCTTTTGATGTGGGCATGGGGGATTGCAGAAAAAGTCTCCCCAATAGACCCACTGCTGTGCTTTGATGGTGGCAGAGCTCAGTAGCGGATTTAAATATGTCTCTGTGATTTCCAGGCCACCTCTATTGTGCAAACAAAGAAATTCTTAACCTTCAGGGAATTATGTATAACACTGTGGTTTGCTGGTGCATAGAAATTAACTATTTGTTGCATAGGAAAACAGCTGCTATGCTAGTTAATATTTTAATATATGTATCAAAATATCAATTTTTCTCCCACTACTTATTTTAGTGTATTTTCCATGGTTTGTAGTGCTTCCTGTGCAGAATAGTCGTTTTTAGGGCACTGTAGGAGGCAGGTTCTGTTCTCTTAGCAAGGTGTCCCTGGGAGAATTTTGTGTTAAATGAAAGGAGCAAGTTTTGAAGTCAGGATTTACAGCTTTGGGATCACTGGAGCATGAAGCGGTCTCGTATTAACGACAAGGTGCGCTGTCTTTGTGTTTTATTTCCCCTCTAGATCAAATGTTTAGAGAGGCTGTCAGTAGCTTGTGTGCTTTGACCGGGGGTTTGGTAGTTAGCGGAGAGCTTGCCGGTGCTTTTGAAATGCAGCTTTTCAGGAGTGTGACTGAAGAAGGGGTCTGCAACAAGGCTGCCTGGGCGATAAATAGAAATTTGGGGGATCAAGTGGTAGCGATCAAAGGTTGATGATGTTTCAGCCACTTCCCTCCATACAGTCTTTTCTTAAACAGAAATCCTAGTTTTGTGCTACTTCATCTACAACTCGAGTTCAAAAAGGCCAAGAAGGTTGGAAGTGTGGGGAGGGAAGATGCTGAAGGCACATTAATGGAGAAGGATTTGGGACAACGGAGAAAAATGGGGCTGAGTAACGCTGGAGAGAGCAAGGCAGATGTTTGAATATGTGGAGGATCAAAGCCTTTGGGAGAGAGAATCAGGCTGTTTGGGTCGAGGGCTGCAAGCTCTGCACAGGAATCTGTTGCTCTGCTGTGGTGTTACTTGTATAACTCCCAGGGGAAATGGTTTGAATGGGCAAATAAATCAAAGGTACTACAAAGCTACGGCTGTTCACAGCCAGCCAGCCATTTAATAGCACCCAATATAAAGGAGACAGGCTGAGGCCAGCTAACATGAGAAATTACTCTGAGGCAGTGGCAGTTGTATGTCTGGAGCGAGGGTGGGTCTGCCGATGGCTGCGACAGCTCGGAAATGGAGATGTCCTCATGGGGAGCGTGGGAGAAGGTAGGTCGCCAAGCTCTTTATATTTATTTATTTATTATACACGATATATTTTTGGTATTTAAGTGTCCTGTGTGCTACCACACTGACCAGTAAATACCCTTGATGCATAACCCTCCGGCCCCTTGTGGCTGTGGGGGCTGGAGCCCAGAGGCAGACATCGAGAGTTCAGGTATTGCCTCTTCACATGAACTGTTTACCAGGAGGTTGCTTACTGCAAGCTACGGTTTCTTTTCCCGAACGTTTTCCAACTAATCTGCCCTAAGCTAGACCAACACGTTCGTGTACAAAGTGTCCCGGGGCTCAGATCACCTGCGGTTTTCATAAATTATTGCAGAGCAGCAGCGCACAGAGGGGCTGACTCAGTCTTTTCTTGCGCTGCTACAGATGTGAGGCAAATGCATTGAAATCAGCTGTTGACATTTTCTTTTTAAACGGAAAGAAAAGAAATGTAACTGTTACAGGTTTTCTACAGGAAAATGGTGGATTAAGAAAGCTTTGTGGACTACTGGCATCTCTGTCTGAATCCTCTTCTAAATGTTTAGATAATTTTTGTTCTAGCCTCTATTAAGCAGTGGTTGCATTGAACTTGGACAGCCTATTTGCACCCTGGGGAAGTCTGATCCCAGCATTTAATTTGTAAAGGAGTGGGAATTTCTTTGGAAGACATTCCTAAATAGCTATGCTAAAACATCTGAAGTCAATATATTGGGTGAGTGCAGGAAAAAAAAACACATTTAAATCAGTTCATTACAGCATGGTGAGGATTATCTGGGAAATGGGGAAAAAAAAAGTAGAGTCTTCGCAGAAGACGGTGGGAGCAAATGTGCTGTATCACTCCTGCATGTCTCCCTGCCTACCGGCCTACATTTGATATCTATCTATAGCTACTATTAAAAATAATTTCAAAATTACTTCTAATTCTAAGATGACAAAAGGCTTGGTTTGAAGATAAGAGCTGAGCAGCTTGGTGAAAATTCTGGCATGATAATGGACGTTGCTAGATGCCCAGGCTATTTCTGGTGAGAATGAGGTGTAGGTTTCTGACTACCATGGAAAACCCCACTCTTCCCCAGGCCAAGTCCTACAGGGAAGACTGCCAGCCATCTTCTGCTTGGTACATCCGTACTCATCATCCTAGACAAGAGCCAGGCTTTACATCAGTCCTCAACATCTTATGCTGACTGACGTGGCGATTTTGCAATGAAAGTTGCTTTTTCCCCCTTTTAAATGGAAATGAAAAGGTTAACACTGGCACAAAAAAGGAGCCTCGGTACTGCTCTATCAGTGCCCATGAAGGATTTTAAATATGTGCCTCTTCCAGTTGTACCACAAAACTGCATCACCTGCTCCAGAGCAGAAAGAAAAAGACCAAAATTGACTTAATGTTGTGTATGATTAACTCGGTGCTTTGATACAGAGAAGTACCTTTAAATTACTGAAGAAGAGCTGATCTTTATTACTGGGCTAAATGACTAGTGAGGGGCATTGGCTGACTTCTTAAGAGATATTCTTTCATTTGCTATGCGCAACGTATGTGTGTGTAAGGCCCTGTCTGAACATAGAAAGGAAAGATGTCCCAGGAAGATAAAAAATCCCAAAGGTTTGTAGTAACACACAACAAAAAGAAAATGGTGATGTTGAAAGTAGAGCTGCACGTGGCATTTGCCACGGGGCTCCGGTGGACGTGCGCAGCCTGCCCCGGACCGAGCAGCGCTGTGGGTTACGCTCATGGGAGCTGTGGTGGGATCACTGGCAGAAGACAGGAGACACCACCTTGAAACTGTGTCAGTGGCAAGAAGAAAAGGACTTATCAAGAGCTTTCCAATGAGTTGAGTAAGCGAACCCCAGCTCCTGAAGTTCACTCCCTGGCTTTGTCTGTATGGGAAACTGTGGCTTTTTCTGTGCCAGCCTTTGCATTCCCATGCCAGCGTCAACCAATGGGTCCCATCAGTGATCCCAGCCAGCGTTAGGAAGCACACGGGAGTGTTTCAAACAGAGATTATCAGCTGTGATGGAAACATCGATCTGTCTATCAGGTCATCTGTGCAGATTGCTTGGTGTGGTACCAACCCTTGTGGAAACATTTGGGCTGGGCATTAGCTACCTTTCAAAAAAAGGTGATTTTGTAGTCATTCCTTAAATTCCTTTCACTAGAAAATTACTATAATTGTAGTATTTTTTTTGGAGAGGGTGCAGCAAAGGGCTACAAAGATGATTAGGGGATTGGAACATCTTTCATATGAGGAGAGGCTGAGGGATTTGGGTCTCTTTAGTCTGGAGAAAAGAAGATTGAGGGGGGATCTTGTTAATGCTTTCAAATACTTGAAGGGAGGATGCCAGGGGGATGGGAGCAGTCTTTTTTCAGTGGTGCCCATTGATAGGACGAGGGGTAATGGGCACAAACTTGAACATAGGAAGTTCCATCTTAACATGAGGAGGAACTTCTTTACTTTGAGGGTGGTGGAGCACTGGAACAGGCTGCCCAGAGAGGTTGTGGAGTCTCCCACTCTGGAGACGTTCAAAACCCGCCTGGACGCTGTCCTGTGCAACCTGTTGTAGGTGACCCTGCTCTGGCAGGGGGGTTGGACTAGATGATCTCCAGAGGTCCCTTCCAACCCGGACTATTCTGTGATTGTGTGATTCTGTAATTTCCTTTTAATGGTGTGTGTTACATCTCATTAGCCAAGACGTTTGCAGGGGCTCGGTTCCAGTGGCAATGGCACCGTCCTTGTAAGGAGCCACTGAAACGTGGGCCGTACTTCTCCCGCAGAGCTCATGTGACTCTGCAGCTTCAGCCAAAGCTGGAGGTGACACGCCAGGCCTGCTTCCAGCTAAATTCAATTGCCCCCGAAGTCACACTGTGACAGTGGAGTCAAAGCAGGTGGATAATTTTCAGCTGGCTGCAGAGGAGCTGCAGATGACTTTGGGAGCAGCCGGGGGGGCTGCAGTGAACGCACACCAGAAAGCCAGCAGAAAGGTCATGCGATGCCGTGCGAGGTGCAGTCCCAGCCCTTTGGTGATGCAGGGGACATGGCCCATGAGCTTCACGCAAGAGTGGCAGCTCAACCTGACTGGGGTCCTCCAGCAGCCTCCCCAAAGGCACAGATTAAGATGCTGGAGGACATCAAGACAGTCATCAGGACAGCATCTGGGTAAAAATAAATGGTCTAAAAAAACCCCACACTGAATTCTGCAGAAAATGGCAGATGAAATGGCTTTCTCCAGGCTTAGGAGCCTGTTTGCTTCGTTATCCATTCCTCTGTTCAGTATGACTTCCCTTCCGATCCTGGGGGTGCAGTTCCCGGTACCTCGGGGTGCGTCTGTGTTAGCCATAGCACAGGGAAACGTGGCGGTAAGCGATGGACTGCCTTCCTGGGGCAGCCCTGTTGCTGCAGTCCTGCTGCAGAAATCCCCCCATGGGTCCAGCTGCCTGAACATGGAGAACGTCCAGCTTTCGAGGCAGCTTTTGCAGCTTAAAAACTCTGCTAAAAAGGGCTATTTTGAAGGCTTGCATTTAGTGTCCTAAATGCATATTTCAGATCCATCGCAGATCAGATCTGTGGACCTGGAGGTAATTTTTCCTGACAGCCCAGAACTGGAAACTCAAGCGTACATCCAGTTTCATTTAAATGGATAAAGCTGTTCCCACTGACTTCCGAGAGGGCTGGATGAAGGGTCCAGGGCAGAAGCCCATCCATGTTCTCGCTGGCTCTTGCATCTGCACACACATTCCCAAGAAAGAAGAAAAAAATGCATTCATCATTTTTATTCACAGGCCATGATAAAATCCAGTTTGCTTACCTGTAGCTCTGCTGGCGATTGCACACTGAGTGGGGCTTAAAGCATTTTAGAATTCGCAGGGTAATAAAAATAAGTGACAAAATATATTCATAATATAGCTAGAAAATATATGAGCAGTCTCAACCTAATGTAATTGGAAATGGATTTAGCAAACTCAGGCTCATAATAGTGACCTTATTTTGTAGGTGCTTTAAGCTATTTGTATCGCTGAGTGAATTTCGAGCAACTCAGCCACTGGATTTCCTATATTTTGGGCAATTTATGATCTTAGTTTGATTCTTCCCTTGGCTGCGTTAGCGGGTGAGAACAGACTGATTGTGCGAGTTAGAGGGACCCCTCAGATTTTCATGATGGCAGATGGAGCAATAATAAAATCCCATTTGGGGCTCGCTGATGTTCTCTGTTATATCTTTCTCTCTTTGATTTGTTTTAACTTTGCGAACTCTCTTTGGCGGGTAATTTGCTTTGGTCTTTGCCTGTGATTGAGTTATTTTGAAAAGCTAGAGTCAAATGAAGATTACTCTCTCAGGAAAAAATGATGGCAGAATAGCTGTAGCCTGATTGTCGCTTTTCTCAGCCGATCAGTGCCACTGTAGCCAATTTCTAGTTGGTGGCATTTGTCCTCACTGCCATCTTCGGTGGTGACGTCGGGTACTGGGTTTAGAGGGGAGGGGGGTGAGTAGGTGAAAGTAGGGTGCCTGCTTTTAGCATGCTCATCCAGATGAAGAATTCACAAAGACTTCTCTAGATCTTAAAATTGCTGGAAAGTTTATTTTGTTTAGTGAGATTTGGTGTGGAATCTCGGTTTTTCTGTCATCTTTCCTATCAACACTGAAGTGTCCCCAGACGAGCTCCTACAGGGCAGGGCATGGGTGAGGTCGAACCGTACGGTTCCCGCTGCCACTCTGGTACCACGCCTGACAGTTCATTTGAAGACTTCATATCTCTCGAGCCCAGGAGCTTTCAGCAAAAAACAGGTTTCTGGAAGCCTTATCCGTTCTTTGGCGAGCGCAGACACTCCTGCTTTCAGCAAAGACTTGCTTTTCTGTGACTTCCCTGATAAGGATGCTCCTGGAGCACAGCGGCTCCGTTGGCTCTTATCACGGCACGCGCCGGCAGGTGGACCTGGTGTCGGTAATGTCGTGGTCAATCCTTCTTGCCCAAGATTTTCTACCAGTTTAATTTTAACTGCCAAATCCCAGCCCCCTCTGCTTGCTCTTATCACCCGAGTTCCCCGAAGGTTTCTTTGCCCGCTGGGCTCCAGCAACTGGCGGCTTTCAGGCTGTTTCACAATTACAGATATGCAGCGCGAGGATTATCTTGTTACTCTGGAAAGCTTTTACCTTTGTGTGTTTGAAGACAAGTATTCCAGCTTGCGTTAAATAATGATCGGCTTTAAGCTGACTGGTACTTTATGGTGTTGTTTGGGGGATAAAAGTCTTGAGCACTGTTTAAGAGTGAAATTTGTACTTTTATTCAAATTCCTGCCAGGGGCCAACCAGTTCTGTGGGGTGTCTGAACAACAAAAACGAAACAAAATTTACTGTGACCTCCTCCTTCCTCTCGACCCTGTGCCCATCCTGTATTACTTTGGGCTGTTAAATGCCAACAAAAATTTGGCACGTGTTGGTACCTGTTCTCACCGGTGACTCCGGAGGCTGTGAGATAGGAGTCAGAGCAGAATTTTGGCACAGATTTTAAACACCAGTTTTTCAGAGGCTGCAGCAAAAATTCAGCCTGGCACACAGTATTAAAAAAAAAAAAAATCAAGCAGGAGTAAAATGAAAGAGCAAGTTATAAGATTTAAACTAGGTAAAGAAAAAATACTTCTTCCTTAAACTCAGAAACATCTTTGTGCATTTCAGCGGTGAGCACTGTAAATTCGGATTGAAGTACTCTCCTGAAAAAAAACACTTGATTTTACAGTTTCTCTTTCCCAGTAAGTTGATTTATGTGACTTCCCTGGGAATTTAACTCTGCCTGCCCTCTGCGTGGAAGGACAGTTTCGAGGTGAGCCAGCACTGATTTAAGGTTTACAGGAAAGGTGTACCATTTACATAAGGAATCGTTTAGCCCTCGTGAGACACAAATGCCGTTATCCTTTTGATCTTGATGCTTGAAGACATACTCCTTGTCAGTCTGGATCAGAAGCAGCCGAATCTTGATCTTGGCTTGGATACTGCATAAATAGGAGCACTGTGGGGGAAGCTTCTAATCCAGTTGTGCAGTATGCAGAGGTGGAGATGGATGGTGTGGATGGGGCTCTTGCTCTGGGCACAGCCTTTTATCTGCTTGAGCAAAAGAGTGACCCCACTGGGTTAGCCTTCAGGTGACACTGGTGGGATGCTTCAAGCCACAGGCACTTGTTGCAGTACACATGCTTTAGTTTTCTGTAATCAGAAGCAGAAAGCCAACCTGGGACCCGTCCTCTGAGCTATGCATTGGTATTCTGCACCCCACTCGCTGCAAAGAGGTCGTGTTCTGGGGAAGGAACGCAGAAAACCAACATAGGCAGCTGGGCACTCTGTAGCCATTGTGGTGCTCTGAAAATGATACCCTTTTCGCTGTAGATTTTGTTCTCCTGCTGTGTTCCTTTCGTAATTGCCAATTAAATAACTATCTTGGGCTCAATTTATCACTGGTCTAAATTCGTCTGTGTCAGACAAGGCAAACTGGGTTAGCTTTCGGCAATGCAGGTATGTTTTAGGAGCTGCAAACTTATTTAGTTTGGGGAAGAGATATTGATGTGTATGTGGTGAGTTGTCTAATTTTGTACTCTAGCATCATTTCCTGAAAGAGAAGCAACAGGGTTTATAATTGGTTTGATTAAATAATAAATGATACATTCTCCTACTGCAAAGTAGGCAGCATTTCCAGTCTATGAATCTTCTGTAGGTATGAATGGAGAGACTCTAAATCGTACGTGACCTGGGGTAGTTATTCCCCCCTAGGCACTGCCACACACCGGAGCACAGTGTCAGCAGCTTGAACAAGGAACTCTGGGTAAATTAAAGTTTCTTTAAAGTTTCTTTTGTCTCTCTCCCATTGCTTTATTGCTGAACTTCATAGGAGCTTTCTCCAGACTTTCTCACTTCCAGCTGTGGCTTTAAAGACGTGCCGTACCAGTGCACAGCACACAGAGAAAGGCACCAGATTTAACAATTAAGCGTAAGCCTTTGTCACCTTATCAGCAAAAGTTGCAAAGGAGTTCTTCTTACATTCCCTCGTACATGGATTTGACAATTTTTTTCTTTCTTGTTCTTTTAAGTGGGCTGTGGTAAGCCTAGTATGAAATTAACACTGGGGCCAATGTATAAAATAACGTGCAAAGTACGGCCAGAATTTCAAATCTGGATGTTACTTTTCAGTCTCTGAGTTGAGAGCAAACACTTTCCCCCAAGCACTGAGTATCTGCGGGGCCACTTCCTACAGCTGGAGGTGAGGCTCCTAAAGTGCCCGTGCACTTCTGGCCAGAGCCAGGATCAAAAGAGACGTTCAGGGGTGAGCTTGGAGCTTGCTGCTGAAATTACCGCAAGTTCCTCTCTAGGTGCCCAGGAGAACATTATTAAACCTCTGTCTTGTGACTCCTTCGTGTGCCGGTAGGTTTGCCAAAAGGCAGCCAGCAAGCTGTAGCCCGTATGGGCGGGCAGATGGATTCTGTGCGTCATCAGGTCCCTCTAGAAGTAAAGGCACAACATTAAGGTGACACAGTCCTTGTGTGTTTAAACAGTTGACAACTAAAGCAAGACATGTCTTGTTATGCTTGGTAGCTGCTATTTTGCATTTCTGTCCAGAGCTGGGAGATGCACTGTGCTGGAGAAGATGCAGCTGGCCAAAGATACTGGTGGCTCTGTCGTTAATTCCAGCCCTGGGTCTTTGCCTGTCTGTTATGTGTCCCTTAATGAGCATCCTGCATCACCTGAACACCGGGTAGAAAAAACGCTCCATAATTTCTTAAACGTAATTCAGTTTTAGGATGAAGCTTGCAGGCTTTTCTCTTTAGGCTTGAGTTGTGCTTTGAGTTAACAGCCCCAACGGCCAGTGCACCCGTACCCAGGGGCAATGCAGCTTCACCTGGCTCCGCTGCTGCCAGGTCCCACCCTGTACCCGGTGAGATCTGCATTGGTTGAGGGCCGGTTTTGCAGAAGCACTTGGTGATCATTTTTGGTCCGAATCTTTAAATCTGAACATAACTCTTGATTTTCAGTCGTCATGCCCCTCACTTTGCCTGTTCCCTAACAGCGGCTGTGTTGCTGTTTGCAGATGACGGGAAGCTGTCCCTGGAGGAGTTCCAGGCCTTTTTCTCTGACGGGACACTCAACGAAGAAGAACTTGAGAAGCTCTTTCATACCATTGACTCGGACAACACCAAGTAAGTTCCCTGTGCTGACACCCCCCTGTTTCGCAGAGCCTTCGGATCATTGCATTAGCGTGCAGCGGCTCCGGAGAGCTAAGCACCATGGAGGCTGCAGGGGTACAACTCCCTTCGTAAAACTTTGCAAAATCTCCATTTCTGCATGGTTTGTATCTCACCATGATGGCCACTATGACTCCTTTTGTCATGTTGTTTTTTTCAGGCCATTTTCTTTAGTGCAACCTGATCTTTATGGCATCTGAAATGATGATTAGTTTCACTCATGAGGGCATTTAATATGGCTCTTCGGCTTTTCCACTTTATCTAAAAGCTTGGCTGTGCTATAAAAGGTAACTGTGTGAGTCTCTGTAAGCATTGTCCTACCCAGCTATTTTACACACAACAAACTGGAATGATTTGGGGTCTTGTCTCTTTGTGATCTCTCCGTATGCCCTGCACTTGGACCATGCCTGCTTTGCCTCCTGTCCAAAATACCCCCTGGTGCAGTGATCGCTCTAGCACTTGATAGAAATGAGCCCACCTCTCTTCAAGGTGGAATTCAGCAGTGCGGAGGCCAGCCCAAGCCCTGCAGCCGCTGTTGCAGATGCTTTGCCTCTGCTCTGACCCCAGCAGTCTGATGTGGCTGTACTTCTGTCCGTGCAAAGCCTGGCGAGGCAGCAAGGGGACAGACCATAAAATCGTTATGGTTGGAAGAGAACTTTAAGATCATCAAGTCCAACTGTTAATGCAGCACTAACCCATGTCCCTCAGCACCACATCTACCCATCTTTTAAATACCTCCAGTGATGGTGATTCCACCACCTCCCTGGGCAGCCTGTTCCAATGCTTGACAACCGTTTCGGTGAAGAAATTTTTCCTAATATCNTTTCCTGGAGCTCTAGGGAGTGAGGAGGTCTCCCCTGAGGCTCCTTTTCTCCAGGCTGAACACCCCCAGGTCCCGCAGCCACTCCTCATCAGACTTGTGCTCCAGACCCCTCACCAGCGCCGTTGCCCTTCTCTGGACGTGCTCCAGTACCATGAGCAGCACTGCGCTGTCTGCGTCGCAGCTGCAGTAGCAACAGGAAAAAGGATGGCAGAGGAGGGATCTAAGCATGCTTTAGCTTGACGTTACATCAAAGTTGAAACTAAATGTGGCACCTGACTGCTCTCACTGAGCATCAGGCTTTTGCAGGCTATCAAATTAAGTTGACAAACTCATTAGCAGCCCCTCCACCTGCCTTTGCTGTCTCTCCATCAGTGCCCCCTCTGCTGCCTTTGCCCTTGGTGGGGTCTGAGGTGTTTTTGAGCCCCCTGACAAGTCTCTGGCACCGGCGGCGTTCAGGATCGGCATGAAGCTGTGGGGTCCACGGGGCCCCAGTGGGAGCCCCCCCTGCCAGCAGGTAGTGACGGCACTGGGCCCTGGCACAAAGGACACATTCCACTGGCAGGTTTTCTCGTTCCGAGAGGAACCTGTCTTCAAAAGCCTGAGTAGTTTAGGCTGTTTGGAAACAGAAACGAAAGCCAGCTTTGAGTCATATTCCAGTGTGACTCTTATTCCTCTAGAGAGAAAAAAATCCATCCAAAAAGCAGATGAAAGGAGAATCCAATTTCAAATGAGAAGTCTTGCAGTAAGTGCTTAAAAAAATAATAGTCTGGTTAATTATAAAGCTTTCTGGCAGCAGGTAGATCAAGTCTTGCCCATGTGAGTGGTACATGCTTTGCCACCCATCCAAAATAGCCCCTGGAATGCAGTGATTGTTCTAGTGTGTGCTGGCACCAAAGCAGCAGATGTCAAACTCATCAGCCCGGTACAGGGGCTGCTGCTGGAAGAGGTTTCTGAAAGCAAAGTAAATGTGAGGCTTCTCAAAATCCCATCTTTCCAACGTGTGTACTTCCCGAAGTTTACTCCAAGATCAGAAATGCCAAAGACCAGCTTGGTATATACTATTCACTGAATAATTAATCGAAGGAACTTAAGTGATCTTGTTAGTAAAATTAGCTGAGAGTGGTTCGTCCCTTCTAATGGTTCCTCTTCAACGGACACTAGATGCTGCCTTATGCGTTACGGGTCTATTTATCGAGCTCCAGGCGATGCTGCCGGGTTGGATCTCTTATAGACACTGGGATTCGGGTGCTCACCTGTCTCCCTTCTGAAATCATTTATAGCATTGCCTGAGCTTATCAACGTTCATCCAGCCTTTGAAAAGGATGCAGACGGCTGATGTGTAAACTGGGATGGATGGGGGTTAGTGTGTGGATGTTTCTTCTGGCCTCCTTGAAATGGGGAATTGGACTGCAGTGCATTTTCGCTTGGGGATTGTAGAGAATCTGCAGCTCGCTCCGGGCCTTAGTAAGGGATGTCTTCTAAACTGGATGAAGAAATGTGCTATTTCTAAATGCCACGCAACAGTGCTGCTGGCAAGCAGGGTCTCGCTGAGCAGCTCCTGAGCGTTTCAAGGGTTCCCACAATTCAGTAGTATATTTGCCAAGCTGGCTCGATTCTGTCATCAATACCCGTTAGGGACCGATACTTGCACGGAGCAGTGCAGCATCTGCCGTTCTTGGCTGGAAGGAAAAGCAATGCGGTGGTCACCCTTCCGAGTTAAATCCTCATGTGAAATTGGCACTTGCTTATTGATTTGGAAAGCATAGACACCTACAGCAAATTTATCAAGTTGGGGGCAGAAAATATTCCTCATTTTTCATCTGCAAGAGCTCTCAGTCTCCAGAAAACCTATTTCAGAGCTGGGCTTCCTTCTGCAAAAGCGCTTTTCACTGTGAAACGAGTAGTTTGGTTGACGGCAGTCTTGTATCTAGTACAGTCTTTCAAGTCGTGTGTGTGCTCTTCACCTTGCCCTGTCTTCTGTTTTCCGCACAGTGAATCGGCGGGGCTGTAGGAAGGTTGGGCAGGAAGGATGCTGCCTCCAGCCTGAGCGTTACGGTTGCAGTTTCAAGTGCTGCTGTCACCGAGTAACAGGAGTGAAGCGGAGTTTTAATTTTTCTGTTTCACAGGGGAACATAGGAACAACACTACTTTTATCTTTCCAGAAGACTCTTTGAAAGACAATTATTTGTTCTTTGATAGAAGTTTGCTTATTTTTAAAGCTGGTTTTTGATGGTCCATTTTATGTCTGTGTTTTTCTCATATTGCCCGTGATGTTTGTTTAGTGTGCAAAACAGTTTGCTATTGAAATTACATTACAGCTAGAGTAGAAAATGAAGAAAATTATGTTCTTGCTGATTATTAGTAACTGCTGTTACCAGCCAAATTACAAAATGTTGATTTGATTTCCTGGAATATATTTAGGAGCAGGGAACTGCCTTACTGGAGTAGACAAAATGAATGTCTGTATCGGTTTCCTGACTTGCTGGGAAGATGGTGAAAAGGGGAGAAGTTGGGTAGATGGGGTTGGTTAATGATGCAGCTGTACAGCTGCGGGGAGTCAGTCGCAATGTGCTGCGGCTGAGACGTGGGCTTCTGTCTCGGGAATCACAGTCCTCCAGTAAAACACCTTCTTGCCAGCAAGGTGTGGTTAGGAAGATGCTGAACTGACAGGAGATACTCTAAATAGCCCAGGGGCATCAGCAAGGCTCCTTCTTTCTTCTTGACTGCCTGGGAGGTGTCTTTAGGAGGCTAATGGTGTGGCATGGTGGGCACGAGCTCCAAACACCCACCCAGGGTTTTGTTACCAGGTATCTCTGTAAGAGAACCTGCCATCCATGGTAGGGTATGAGGACTGTGCTGCAAGTCCCATCATCGCTGCTTATTTCATCTGGCAGCAGGAATGTGCAAAATGTGTCAGGTGTTTAAATCCTTTTTGGGCACAAAATTACGTTCATAAACCTGCTGTTGCTTAAAAGCAATGATCAAGTGGTGTTTTTCTCTCAGTTGCTCGCACTGGCTGCCCTCATTCCCTCCTCCCAACTGAAGCAGGAGGCAAAAGCAAGATGTTGCTAGGTGGGGTTTCATTATTGGTTTTAGCTGCTATTTTGGGAGTTTTCAGCAGTGCTTTATGAGGAGCTGCTTGAAGATTAATGGGGAGGTAATGATATGTTACTATTAATATCAATGCTACTGGAATTGCACAAATTATGTGTATGATATGTAGACACACATATTTAAATATACATATATTTGTTTAGTGGCAGAACAGGGCTTTAGAAAACATTAGATTGATGTTCACCTGGGAAATCCTGTTATATTTGCAGAATTATCTACAACCTTTCTTGCCTTTTCTAATGATATGTATCAATTTTAAAAGGAAAAAGTCATTGCAAATGGAAAGTCAAACAAGTTTTAGGATCAGGAGTGACCAGATGAAATCCTCTCAAAATGTTACTGCGATACTGGATGAAGCTTGCTTTGCCTGACCCACAGTTCCCACCTTGTTCCAGCTCCCTGGGCCAGCGCTTACACCCGCTCTGCGTCCCCTCAGAAGGAAGGAGCACCGCTCAGTCCTTGTGAAAGCAGGGGGAGGTCAGACGCGGTTGTTGACCAAACTAATTTAGTCCTGGCAGGGGATTTTAAAAATTCCTTTTCTATCTCGTACATTTTTCATGGCTGCAGAGGACAATCCTTTGGGGAGAGATCTGCTCACTGGAGCAGGACTTCTCTCCAATGAGCTGTACAGGTCCATTCACAAGGAGCCAAGAACATGGCATTAGCATTCTGCTGCTCTGTCATTTGTTATCTCTTTGCTAGGCTTATAGCTCTTCTTTTAATTGCTTTATTTCCCCCCCTTCTCTCTAAATGAGCTCTTCTCTCCAGTGGCAAACACTAGAAAAGGTTAGACCGTGCATGTAGGATAATTAACAGAAGCAGTATCTCTTCTCAGAAGCCCTTCACAGCTTCCCTGGACTGTCACTTTTGCTGGAGCGTTGTGACAAAAGTAGAACTGAAGACAATCAGGTTTTCCAGCCTATTCCGCGATCGGCAGCGTGCCGCCTCCTGCCCTTGGCGGTGGTTACGCAGGGCTGTGCTCGGAGGGGCAGTGATGGGGGAGGGATGGGAAAACATCAGCCTTCGGATACCGAACATCAGCCTTCTTGGAAACACGGAACGACCTTCCTCCGCTGGCCTCTCAGCTGCTCAGATACCAGAGGGAGCTGTATTATAAATCAGAGTAATTTGGGGTGGCTTTGGGGTGCAGGGATGTGGTGGGGTACTGTGAGGGCAGCTGCCAGCCCCAGTGCTGTGTTCAGCCCCGGAGCTAACGCAGGCACGGCTGTGCAGAGCTACCCCAGAAGCAGGTAACGATGCTGATGAGCTTCTCTACCTGCGCTAATTAGTCCCGCCGCAAAGTGNGATTTGGCTCCAGCGTTTCGAGAGCCCCACAATGCCAGTGCGGACAGGGTGGGACCTGTGGGTGGGAGACGGGGTGTACCTGGCCCTACGCGGGGTGTCTAAACGACCGCAATCCCAAGCGGAGCTGTTGGTGGGGGCACACTGCTGCCTGGCAAAGCAAAGCTGAGGAGATGGGTCCAGCCCTGGGCTGGCACGGTGGGACAGCTGCTCCTCAGGGCTCGGCCGCGAGCGCCGCTTACTGAAGGTTGACGGAAGCAGAGCAGACGAGGAGGGACAAGTCTATATTTCATTGGCTGTTAATTGTGCAGGAGGAGCTGTTAAGATCATATTAGCACTAATGAGGAATATGCGCAGGGGTGAGCTGCCTCCTGCAGTTGTGACCTGCTGGTTATGGCGTGTGTTTTGTGGCAGAGGGAGGCGTGCGGAGCAGCGGTGCCAGGAGAAGGGAGGGGGCATGGCACTGTGTGCTCCTGCTGCCCGGCCTCCCCAGGCCCCTTCCTCCTCTAGCTCAGCTGGGAAACATCCCCAGCTCTTGCCCGATTTCTACCCTCTGCAAACATCGTCGGGGCATTTGCGGGGGCAGAAGCTCTCAAAATCGGGCTGACAGCTTGCACGGATGTCTTTTGTTTCTCCGTTACTTTGTTTGCATCGATACCCAGAGAGTAAAATTGGTTTACGTCAGACCCAGTGCAAACACATAAGACTCGGCGCCTGCGGCTATGGCGCTTGATGCTCTACGATGGTGAGCAGCATCCAAAGAGTGGGAGGAGGAGCTGGTAAGGTGCTGCTGGTGTAGCTGGGGGTCCGGACTGCTGCTGTTCCCTATGAGAGGAGCCAAAGGAAGGTGTCTCGATAGCAGCCCTGCAGCTCGCTGGCTTCAGAGCTGAGCTCTGAAAACTCCTGTTTATTGCATAAGAGCAATGTGGCATTCTGGTGGGGTCAGAGGCAGAGGCAAAGGAGCTCAAAGTCTGTTCCCAAACGAACAGCTCGCAAGGAAGCTTGATGTGTGTAAGCTAAAGCCACGCCTTGGGCTCCAGCTCATAACCTGGGCAGAAAAGGAGCTTCACGTCATCACAAGTCAACAGGAGGTTCTCAACAGCCTCCTTCCAGCACACAGCCCTGCTCCAGGCCTGGACACCTTCAGTACCTTCGCTCATGCAGCAGGCTGCTGTCCTTCTGCTCCAGTAATTATTTTCCTCTAGTGGAAAAGGTCTGTTGCTACCGCTTTGTTTGGATACGACAGCCCCCCCCAGCCATACCCTCTGAGGCGCTTTGCCTTCCCACAACCAACATCAGGTCTGGCATCCTTTGGTGTGAGGAGACTCCATCTGATCGAGTCCACTGCGGGCAGGGAGACTTTAGCAGCAGTGCTCTGCTGCCCATGCTTTTCTCCAGGTTTCTGTGGTCCGGCCCTCTCAAACGTGAATGGAAAGTACTTCCTCTTCTTGGGCAAGGAACAACGACGATTATGATTAAGTATTTTTTTCCTGTCCCTCATCTTGCATTGCAAACGTGATTCAGCGGAGTGCCGGATTCGTCTGGGAGCCAAAGCCCACGCTACGGAGATGGATGTGCCCGTTGAAACCAACTTAATTTTTGAATATTGAATGTTCTCAATTAGGTCACTGGGAAACAAACTACGGATGGTATAATCAGCGGAGATTTTGATTAACTGATTCAAGAGACAGTTCTTGTCTCTTCTGAAAGGGACAAAATGATTGCACAAAAATTATACGTCTGGCTCTAATTTCTGGCTCTCGAGAGCGTGGGCATTTGGTGGATTTTGTTCTTTCTGTTTATGTGGAAGATGTTTTTTGAGTCCTAGCTTATTCTTCTCTGTGCCGACATGTCACTTATGCTATACTCTGCTCTACTTTTCATTTAAGTGAAGAAATACTTGGTGCCAAAGCTGGTGCCCAGCAGCTGCGTGCTGATAGATCTACAAGACATCTCAGGCTTGCGAAAGAAAAAGGGCTTTTAAAAGAAATCACTCGCTGGGAAGGTCATCGGGAGAAATATGAAGCTGGGAAAACTGCACAGAAACTCATTTGAACAAACATTTGAGAACATTTTTCTATTTCTAATGGTATTTCCCAGGTGTTTCCCCAGGCAGCTTCTTGGCGGGCTCCCTGGAGGGAGCCTGGTTAATACTGGCAGCGAGGCAGATTTGAGCTGGGAGCAGCGGGCTGGTGTTTACTGCAGAGGCTGAGGAACGGGGAGGGGTTATCTGTGCAAACAGAGCAGAGAACTATCACACCAGAGGGTTTTTTAGCTGGGACTGGGGCTTGGCAGCTTATTGGTTTTTTTGAACTGTGCAGGGCCACTCTGCATCAGAGGTTTTCTTTTCTAGGGAACGGAAAGGTGCCGAGATCTTGCATTAAAACCATACGAGTGACCGAGATACTTAATTCCAATCAGCTGCTTGTGTTCGAGTCATGTAGGCATTCAAAGAGTTCGTAGCATTTTGGTTTAAGATCCAGTCTTACAAATTTATCCGTGTGTTTTTTTTCTGAATAAGCGCGCATAGGGCACGGCGATCAAGCAGCAGATGTGTCCAGCTGCTGCCTGGGAGGCAGAGCAAGCCCTCTGCCTTGGGACAGAGTATGGGGACAGGTTTTTCCAGGTCATTTTTCAGCGGCAGGAGAAGAGAACACATGAGAAACAAAGATCCTGGGGAAAATACAAGCAACGTAGTACAGGGGTTTCTTGCCTTTACTAGTCTTTTACTAGTTCCCCGCCAGTTGTGTGTCACATATTCAAACCTGCATATTTGTTGCTCTGATTTCTTCCTCTCCTACGTACAACTTTGGTGATAAACAAGATACCTCCAAAATCTAAAAGGAGGAGGAAGCTGATTTAATTTTAACTCGTGCTCTCAATGTCTTACCGTTTGCTTCTGGCAATTAGCAAATCATTCAGCTGAGCTCCAAACAATTAGTTTTTCCCTGTCTCTTTTGCAGTTCAATATTACAGAGATTACCAATAGAAATCAGATTAGTCCGGGCTTCTGTATCAAGTAGAATTAGGCAAAATATTAAACGTTTGTTCACCAAAAAAGGCCATTTCTGACTGACTCGTACAGTGTGTGAGGGAACAAAAAAAAAAAAACAGAGAAGAAAAGAAAC
>VZSZ01006175.1:715-33023 GCA_013398815.1 Ibidorhyncha struthersii | reverse complement strand
TCCCCCCCCCCCCCCCAAAAAAAAAAGGAAGGAGTTTGTTTTAATGGTTTGCTTTGAAAATTGAGCAAAAATAAATCTGCTCAGATTGCCATCGCTCTTGCTTTTGGCGTGTGGCACCATAGGATCGCTCCCTGTGTGCAGGGTGTGCGGGAAGCAGTCCTTGCAGAATGCTGATTAGGCTTTAGCGTGCTTGTGGATGTTGCTGGCTTTTAACAGAGCAGCTGGGAAAATATTATTGAACTGGCCAGACTGGGAAAACACTCGTGGGGACAAAGGCTGAGCGGTGGATGGGAGCCCATCTGAACAACTTTCTGTTTCTTTGGTTTTTAAAGCATTTTATCAAGCACTCCGTGGCAGGAGAGCTACATCGTGATTTCGTAAATAAGTGTCCTAGTTTGAAACCTTTCTTTTCCTTCCTGGTTTTATTTTTTATTTTTCCCCCAACAGGGGATCCCTCTTGCAATAAACCAGAACAGTTAGAGTAACTGTCCTGGTAAGAGAGCTGACATTATGGAGCGGTCCAAATGCATTGCAAACAGCTGGTATTTAAAAGTCTGTCTCGAGGCTGATCAGTTTGAACAAGCCTGACAGCAAAATTGATGCGTCATTAAACCAGATGCAATTCCTGTACTTACTGCTCATGAAAGGCATATGGGAGGTGAAGAGCTCGGTTTAAAGCGTGCTGTGACGCAGGACACAGGCTGATGGTACTGGCTCTGCATAGGACCGGGGTGCTAAAATTAAATAATAAATTATCTCAATGCAACATAATGGAAGTATCTCCAAAAAAAATCGTGCTGTGTTTCCAAAGTGGAGCCGGTGGAAATGCCCCGAGAGCAAAGCGGTCGCCTGTGCTGCCCCTGTGCTGGCCACAGCATGTACAGCCCCTCCTTCCGAGGATTAAAATCCCAGTTTTGCCTGGCACTGTCTGGGGATAAATTAAATTAGGGGTGTTATAACCCAGTGTGTATACCCACTGGACCTAAGTGTGTATATAATAATTGGCAACTTAATAAATTTGGAAGTGCCATCCCTCCTAGCAGCTAAGTCACTTGTAGGCTGTAATTAAACCCTCCTTCTCTTTTCTTTGATGTGATATTTTCAAGATCAAGTCATCCGTCCAAAAAAAAAAAAAAAATTTGAGGGCTTAGGTGCAATTTATTAGGGATTTGGCACACGCAGAGACTTGAAAATGTTTAGTACTGTACTAAATGTCTGTTTTATTTAAAGTGATGACTGTGCTTAGAAACCAACTGTTGGATTAAGCTTAGTAAATCAGTGTGCTGCATTGATGTATTTGTCAGGTTATCAATTGCACTGTAAACAGGCATTTTATTGTGTTGCTGTCTTGTTTGGAGTTTTTATGAGCTTTCAAAGAGATTTTTCTTTCGTAAGTGAGTGGTTAGAGGTTCTGGCAAGGTAGAGAGAGATGATGTTGATTATTTTTAAGATTGTGAAATTGTCTTACAAAGAGGAGCATGCCTTAATCCCTCAAACTTTTCTTCCATGGGCAGGAACAACCCCACCAATATTTACACTTGACACACAAATACTGGGTGGCCTGATCAGATACAGAGCAGGGGAAAAATCTATCCCCTTGCCCACAGCTGAGTTGCAGAAGGCTGTGGTGTCCCGGAGCCCAAGGCGCTGTGTTTCGTGGAGGGCAGGCAGGGAGAGCGGCGGTAGGACGTCTCTGCCTTGGGCTTCCGCACTCCACGGAGTCTGGGGGTTTGGGTTCGTGATCAGTGCTTTGTGGGAAATTGCACCTTTATGCTGCTTTTTTTGATGTTGATTTATAGAAGCGACAGGGCAGGTAGGGCAGAGCCGCACCGATGCTGAGCTCGGCTCATCGGCAGTACCCAGACCCCGGCTCCGGAGCTGCGTGACAAAGAGAGATGGTCTAGCACCAGCTGACAGCCTGAAATGCCATATTGCAGTTGGTGATGAATGAACAAACAAATGTCTGGTACTCTGCAGATGCCAGTTTATTGCCCCTGCCTTTTTTTAAAGTGACATTTATTTCTCTTTTAAGTAACAAGAGCTTAGAGCATGTTTTCCAACAGCATCCGGAACATTTGTTTCATTTTTATCCGTATTCAGTCACTTTTCATGGTGCCCTTGATGATTAGAGCTGGGTGTTTTGTTCTGTCAAATACTTCACTGCATAGAAAATGTTATTTTGGTTGTCTTGAAACCACCGATGAAATAAAGCATCTGGTCTGCGTCAGGGATGGTTTGCAGCTTGGGACTTTCTGAGGATGTGGGAGAGGGAATGAGGGTCTTCACCGTGCTATTTCTGACCCAGACCCGCAGCTGTAGGTAGGAACAACTCAGGTTGCGCGGAGGTTTGGACATGGCAGACGCAGTGCTTCATAAATGTCTGTGGCTGCAGAACAAATCCGTATGCCGAGGGAGCGAGGAGCTGAACCAGCCCTGAAATACAGCAGCAGGTGGGAGCCTTTAAAAATGAGAAACTAAGCAAATAACGTGGTACGTTGTAATGGTCTCTGTCTGTATGGTAGGTATCGATTCCCTGAAAGGAAATAGAAACTCTGAGAGCTGTGCTGCTGAAAGAGCATGTTATGAATGGAGGGGGGGGGGGTCAATCCTCCCCACCCTGACAGAGTGCCTGCGTTGGTTTTATCGGCTTCACAAGGTAGAGTGGGAACACTGCTACTAGCAGGCATTATGGCCAAACTGGTGCCCAGTGTGTGTATGTGGGCCTTGTTCTCGCTGCACCTACGCCTCGTGCACAGCCCTCGCCCCGGCCGTGGGGAGGGCAACGGGGAACAGGGCCCGTGGGGGCCGCTGGGGTCACTGGCAAGAGCCTCTGGAAAGCCTGAGCATCATTGCAGAAGGGTTTTCTCTCTTCCAAGCCCGGGAAAATCCACAGCCTTTCCTCGATGATGGTGATGAGTGTGAAACCGTGGCCGAGGTAAGGGACTATGCCGGGAGAGGTGGGGATGGATCCCATAGGAGACCAGCAGCCGAGATGGGGTCACAGGGGACGGAGATCCCTCAGGCTGCTGCATCCGTGCCTTGGCTTTGACGGTTTTGGACCTCAGAGATTCTGTTTAGCAAGTTCAACAGCCTCTTCACATCATATTTACAAGGTTTATTACTGCTACAAGGAAAACGCAATTGCTTTGCAGGCCATTGGCTGGAGAAGAGACATCTTCCTGTCACATCCCTAATTACCACTCAGGCCAAGTGCTATGGCAACCGCCTTTCGGCACAGCGCTGCCAGGCAGGACATCTGCACTCGAGTATCACAGGCTTTTTGGAGCGGGTCCGGGCTTTTTTGGACCTGTTGCTCCCTAAAGTGTGCTGCCCACCTGTGGCATTCAGCATCATGACAAATCAATTAGGGGTTAGTATTCAGTGCTAACAAGCCTTCTCCCCCGCCCCCCCCTCGCCTTTTCCTTTGCAATCAGAGCTGGAATAGCCTTCATAAGGCACACACGCGCCTTACTATGGAGCTATGAACGCTGCTCTGAGCTGAACTCAGCATCTTCTGGCATGGTGGGAAGGATGCCAGTGAGCAGGTCAGCTTGTGAATCCTACACCCTGCGCGGCGCGGTGGCTGTAAGGGGATGTGGCACTTTGCTGATGGTGAGGCTGTCCCCAGGAGAAGGGCCCGGCCACGCTCATGGGTCTGCCCAGGGGCTGCCACATCGGGGAGGTGGAGAAGAAGGGAGTGAAGGTCTTCTGCTGATCTTCCCCATCATGCTAGAAGGTCACGTAAAGAAGAATCCACCAGATGTGGATATCTGACATGCTTTTTGTCTGGTTTGGGCATCGAGAGCCTTACCTGACGGTGCTCAGCAGGGAAGCAGGACCTCGTGGTTTCTCTCTGTGTTTCTGCAGGCAGAGCAGGTCCGCCCTGGCCTCCCGGTTCGACACTGCAGCAGCTTCACAGGCACTGCTGGTGTAGGGAGGGAACAGCCTTGAAGCAGGATGAGTAAAGGAGTGTATTTTATCCTAAGCCTGCCAGATTTACCGTGCTTGTTTGTATTGAAGGTCAGTTCAGTTTACCGTGAAAAAATCAGTGTTTTCCAGATTGCTGGCTTGTAATGAGGACTCTGCTGCCCCGGTGCACAACTTTGTGCGCTAATATTTCCAACGTATGTGGTCTCAGGGTTTGAAAGCTGGATCTGGGCAGTATCTGCATTAATGAGAATGCAGATGGCTTATCCAGGCGAGGAGCCACAGAGAAAGCCGTACAAAAATACTAATATCAAAATATTAGCATCCAGTGGGTCTGAATAGAGGCTTGCTGTGCAGCCCGGCTGTCCTGCTGAGCGGCGTTAGCCATGGTGGCCATGCAGTGTGGAAAAGAAGCAAACCTGCCCCTATCTTGGTCATCATCTGCCCAGATCCAGAGGAAAGATGTGCAAGGAGCAGGGAGGAGCAGCGCCCTCCTGGGTTTAGGTGGGCAAAACATCCTCAGGGGACACTAGACTTCAGCCTTCAGACTGGTGAATGACAATCCTGCCGATGGCAAGGGCAAGTAGGGGGAAAGAGATTGTCTCCCAGAGTAGCTGGAATCTGTTATAATCCCAAGTCATGCACCACAGGTGATGAGGTTCTTCGTAATTCAAAATCTGTACGTGAAAACTTCATACGAAACCTACCTTTTGCTTCTCTTTGTTTCTGGGCAATTCTTTGTCCCTATTTTTTGTTCTCTGTGGTACCAGCACTTCAGAGAAAAACATGATTCACTGCTGGGCTTTCAGCCCCCCTTACTGTGCTCCCCAAGTGCTCGGTGATGGAGCATGTGCCAAGGCAAGAACAAAATTATTAGTTTTGCTTTGGAGAAGGCAGCATTTCTCTCCCTTTCAGGACCCCCGGTGGGAGATGTTCCCTGTAGGTGTTTTAATCTAAGTCATTCTGGTCCAGTGCTAAAAGTGTCCCAGTTACATGGCGATCCATATGGACTCTGCAAAACTGCGCCCGTTTCAAGTAACACGGATTTTGGGAGAAACTGCTGTCTGGAGTGAACGGTGAACCCTACATCAGCTCGTGCAAACGGGCTCTCCTCCATCCACTTGGGGCATTTAAAAGGGTGGTAGTCCCTGCCCTGCTGGAAAAAGCAGAGCTGAATGAAAAATACCTGCTGGGTTATTTAAGACTCGCTGCTCACTCTATTGGTTGTACTGAACCGTGCGTGGGACAAGTGAGCCTGCGCCAGTACATGCACCTGTGAATTATTCCCGCTGAAACGCACTGCAATATAGATTTTAAATTTATTTCATGCAGGAAGCAGGGACGTTTGGCAGGAGATGAAGACCGTCCTTTAAAGTAAGAGCCGGGTGGTCACCAGAGCCCTGACTGCCAGCTTGCCACGGCTAAAGAAACTAAAGCCAAAACTAAAATACGTTACGAATACTTGTCTGCCTATGTCATTTGAAGCCACTGCTGGCTGGATGCACTTCTGGTTGCGGACAGCCTTGGCATACCATTTGGGCTATTTCTTTGCATGTGGCACCTCGGATTTTGGAAGTCCTTTTTTACTTCATACCGTAAGAGTGGTGTGTTGGTTATTTTTTTAAAGCAAGTGGGCAGGTGAAGGAGGTACTTGGGTAGGTCTTGGGAAGGATTTAGCAGGGTTCTCCAGAAGGGTATGATGATGGGCTTGCAAAGTTGCTTAGTTCTTTAGAATTAAAGTTATTCAGCTCCTGGCTGGCATCCAGTGTTGGATATATCTCTTGCTCTGCCTGGAATAATTTCACTCACCCTGGGGTTTGTGCAAAAATGTTTCTTTGAATTCAGAAACCAATGATCAAGAGTGACCATCTGTGACCCCTTAGTAGGCATCTGGATGTACATTTTCCACTTCTGAGGTGTTGAGATAACACAGCGCTGTTGCTGCTGGGACTAGAAGTCGTATCATCAGATATAATAATACTTTCCAGCTGCACATGTTGTTTTTTAGTCTTTCCTAAATGAAAATGAGTTTTGCAGGTGGCTAGCGCTAGAGGATAATTTGTTTCCATGCTCGTTTGAAGCCTTGTAGCAAACCCAAAGCTGTGAATTGAAGATGGAAATAAAAGTAGAACGTGATTTCAGAAAACCCTCCATTTTCTGTGCTGGTGAAGCAACTAAGCTGTGTGGCTGCTGATGCAAACCTTTCATCTGCTCAAGTAAAAGGGTTATTATCTTCAGCTGAAGCTGATCAGGTGTTGAGTGGCATTTGAGCAGCACATCCAGGCAGCTATTTGCATGAGAAATACACTGTGAAGATGAGACTTTGATGTATTTGCAACTTCTGAATTCCCATTATGTTTTTGATTGTGCCACCTGTTGGGAGAGCCTGGGACATCTTCCCTTGGCTGAACTGGAACCCAGGAAGGGAATTTCATGCTTGGCTCCTTCATGTTATCTTTTCCATTCTGAGATACCTTTTCTGCTCCTCTCTATAATTGGAGAGAAGCCTGGAGAAACGCGTTAACAGCAGCAAGTCAAAGGCCATCAGCCTCGCCTTAGGGAGATGCTGAGAAAGACAGGGAGAGGTGCTGGATGGTAGAGTCACAGCTGTTTTGGTTGGAAGGGACCTCTGCAGGGCTCTAGTCCCTAGTAGTGGGACTGGCACCAGCGCTGGACCAGGACAGCCCTGGCTTTGCCGTGCTGAGTCCTGAAGAGCTGCTGGAATGCTCTCTGGGTAGCCCCTTCCAGTGCTGTGCTGCACTGGGCTTGCTTATTAAGAGCTAAAGCAAATAATCATGGTGGGAAATTTCCAGAAATACCTTTTTTCCCTCCTGCTGGAAAATGCTGATTTGCTTAAACAAAGTATTGGGCTGATCTGGATGAGTGTAGCTGGAGCTTCTGACCTGAGCTCTGGAGGTGACGTGGGGGACCGGTGCCCACCCAGAGATCTGGGTGCCAGGATGCTCGGCTTGAGCTCCTAATCCCTGGGCGCTATTGGACCTGCAACGTGCCCTCTGTCTGGTGTTACCACCCCACCTTTCCCTGGGAGAAAGCCTGAAAAACGGCAACGTGTTTCATGAAAGGCAGGTAGAGAAGAAAAAAAAAAATCCTTAAAAGTGCTTCGAACCGATGGAAAAGCAGCAGAAAGTCAGTACAGGGACAACTCTTATAAAGGCCCATCCACTGGATAACCTGCAATCAGGGACGTGGTGAGGCAAAGAGGTGACTTCCCAAGGATCCTCAGGCGCTCATCAAACCGCATTTTAACGTTGGGTGGGGTTTGGGGGGGGGAGGGGAGAAATGTATTTCTCTCTGGATTTCGCAGGAGGCACAGTGATTACTCTGGGCAGCCTCCTCCTCTTGCTCGTTGTGCAGCAGTAATTACCCTCTGGGCAAATTCACTTAATTAAGCCCACTGAGGAGATGCTCTCGCAGCATGGTTGTTGCTCTTTAAACTCCCACGTCTGAGGGAGGAGTATCACGCTTTGAGGACTTTTCTTTTTCTTTGAAACAGTTGGATGTGAACCAGCAGGGAAAACTATTTCCCTATTGCCAATACGTTTATCTGGTCAAATTGTCCCAGTGTATTTAGGTGGTGGTGGGTGGTGAGCAATAAACAGTCCTTTTTGGGGCCAAGTTAGTTTATGGCTTGGGCTCTGATTTTTTCAGAAGATGCTCTAGGTTGAAAGCTGAGCTCTTATGTTTGGCTCATCTTTCTGTTGTAGAAATTGTGTGCCAAGAGGCAAATGGAGGATCTCCAAAGTATGTCTTTGTCTTGGAAAGTAATCTCAAAGGATGCACACCCCCAGCAAAACTGGGGATGCAAGCTTGTGCTGCTCCACATTACGGCTTCATTGGTTGGAAAACAGGGAAAAAGGCCCGAAACCAAAAAGACTTGGATTTTCTGGATTTTTTTTCTACTTTGGAAGAAAGACTTTTGTTTTGGAAAGAGATCAGATAGACATGGCCTCTACTGTGCAGAAAAAAATGTGTAACACAGAAGTCTTTAATGATTTCTTCATTTAAATTTTCACTTGAACATAATTATATTCTGCTTAATTAGTTGGGTTATGGCTTCAATAAGTTCTTTAGTCATACTATTAATGTAAGAATGCTTAAAATTAAAAACTAATTCACAGCCAAGTGTTCTGGTAGCTGAGAGATTCCTTTTTTCTTTTTTTCTGAAAAAATGAGAACAACTTGTTGCAATTATTCTTTTCCATTTATTGTGGCTCACAGGAATGTTGACTATCTGGCAGCTTAAAAAAAATTGGTAGCTAATGCTGACCTAAATGTTTTCCTGTCGTAGGGCTTCATGATATGCGACCGCTCCAAAAATCTCCGCTGAAGGGCAGCGCTGGGAGGAAGGGTTAGGGATGCCGAGGGTATTTGTGGGGAGCTGAGGCTTGAAACCCAGCTCCTGAATACTTGCCTCATAAAAAAAATCCTACTGGCACAACCCGTGCCATTGCAGCTGGGTACCGCGCTTCCCTTGTGTTGCGCATTCAGCTGTGCAGCACCCACATTGGGCAATAAAACCCCCGTAACACCGGTGGGGACATGGCTGCGTGTCAGCGATGTTCCCCATGGATGAGGTCCTGCGGGATGGAAACATCCCAGGAAATGCCATGGGTCGTGCTCAAGTACCCATTGATTCCTCCTTATAAATTTTCATCTGAACATTATCATATTTTTTATTAAGTCAGCTTATGACTTCAGTAATTTCTTTAATTAGGCTTATTCTTAACACAAGATGGCTTAAAATTAAAAGCAGCTTCTCAGGCACGTTAACATTCAAGCACAATTAAGTTAAATAATATGATGGCAGGATGTGAGGAAATAAGAGACCATTTTTGGCAGCAGCAGATCAATTATTCCAATGCAAAACCACATTAAATACAATAGTAAGGCGGGTTTTTTTTCTCAGCAATGTGCCCTAGCTGCAAACCCGCAACTACTTCGGTAGGTGTTTATAAACACTGACTGGCTTCTGAAAAATATTATTTAAGGACTTTGTGGGTGATGCTGACGTGAAAACTACTCCTGTGCACGTGCCTGAGAGTATCGGGTGATTTCCCAGGTTCTGTGCTGGTTTTTAGTAACCAGCCTGTGAGATCTTTGGTGAAAGACCGACCGCGGTCCTCAGGCGGGCATGGGGCTGCGCTGGTGTTGGAAAGGCATCTTCTGTGTTTCTCCCCCCACCTGAATTTTCCCTGCCTGTGAATTGCTGAGGCTCTGTGTTAGCAACCACACGCTGCCAAAGCTCTGTGGACTATTCGGTCAGCAGTTATTTTTTTCGGGTACGGATCTGCATATTCAGTGGATTTGGGCAAGAGAACATCGAGTCAGGGAAATCAAGCTCACAGCTTCCCCAGGGGAGTTTGTAGGATGCACTGAAGTAATTCCAGGGTTTGAGAAAGATGATAAATCTCCGAGGGAATTAAGATAAAGTAGTGTGAAATCCCATTTTGCAGAGACACGTGCTGCCCGCTCCTCCGGCTGAAGCTTGTGCCAGCAGCTTCCACACCGTGTGTCCTGCACCATGAAGGTGTCTCAGATGAGAAATGATTTTTTTTATACCGTGAAAGACATCAGCTACCCAAAAGGGTGTGTGATTCAGTAACATGTGCTTTTACAGCATGAGACGGGTCGTGTAGCACCTTCCTGGCAGACAGCATCTCATGGGATTGAGACGTTCGCGTTCGCCTCCAGTGCCTGGCAAGTCCCACAGGTGTGGTGGTGAAGGGGTCCCCGTACCATCACTGGGGGCTCTGCTTCTGGGGAGAACCTGGACATGGGTGGCACTGTGAATCTGGGGAGTTTCCTCCCCAGATACCACCAGCGCACACGTGTGTTTCTGGTTAGCTGTAGTGCCCCTGGTTAATGCGCCTAAGGGATGAGATGCACCTAGTGAGGGGCCAACAGGGTCCCCGAGCTGCAGGAACTTGCATCTCAGGCAGTAGGAAGAAAAGATCTCCTGTATTAGTGTCTCTGCTAAAGCAGAAGCACTTTTGATAATGTTATTTGAGTGGGGAACGCAGCCTGTGCTCCGTCCCGCTGCCACGCACAGCCCAGCGGGGCTGCTCTGCTCGCGCGGGGTCTGAGCCTGCTGCAGAAGACAGCAAAAGATGATAGGCAGGGATGAGATTTTCCTGGGTACTTCAGCTGGCTGCAAAGGCACCACGCTTTGTGTCACGAATCCTCGACGACAAGGTTCAGCGCGGCCTTGGTAGAGAGGAGCAATCCCAAATTAACGTTTTCCCACCGTGCGTCATCCCTTCAGGAGGGTATCTCATCCCAAGAGAGGGACAGCGGTGAGCGAAAGCTTCGGGTCACGGAGGGAGGGACGAGCCCAGGGCCGGGAGCAGACCTGTCGGTCAGGGCACGGGCAAGCGGTCCGGGAGGATTTTGGGATTCGGGGCAGGGCTGTGGGATGCTGCAGCTAATGAAAGAGGTATTGAAAACATCTCTTTCCCTAATCCACTTATGTTGACAGGTCAGACAGAGCAGGGATGAGTTTAGTTAAAGAAATAGCTTTGCAGGACATAAATGGATTGATAAAATATAATTCTATTAAGAGATCATTCCAGTGCTTGAACAGCACTAGTAATTGTGTGGGAATCTGAGGCACAAAGGGATTAGCAGCAATCTTTATTTCCTGAGCAGGTCGGCTGTTGAGATGTCATTATGTAAACTAAATGTTCATATATTAAGAAGTAATTGTGCAATTTTGTCTGGAGGGAGTCCCAGGTGGGAACTGTGCACAGCCCCGTGGATGCTTCACGAGGGCAGAATCAGGAGTATCGATCCATCTAGACAGGTAAATTGTGCAAACTTTTATTCCAAGGAAACGGGAACAAAGAGGTTCCTGTGCCACACCAGGTGCCTCACCAGGGTGTTGCCAGGGGGAATATTTGGGAGGAAGGCAGAGGAGTTGCTGTGCTGGGTAAGTGCAGAGTCCCCCAGAGGCACAGGCCCCCTTTTACCCCTCAAAATATCCAAAATAATGTGTGAACCCATCCCGACTGCACAGCTGCTGAAGGTGCAGAGGTGTGGGGATGCCCTGAGTGGCACCGACCATTGCCTTCTCCTTAGGCTGTCCCCACCGGTGGCGGGGGGATGCTGAGGGGTGGGTGACATTGCAGGTGGGTATCTGGGGTTAAGCCTGAAGAAATCCTAACTGTATCCTTTGCCTGTCCTTTACCTTAAAATCTTCTTTTTCTCTCTCTCTTTTTTTTTTCCCCCTGCTTCCTCCCCTGCCTCGTCCTCCCCTTCTTCCAGCAACGTGGACACCAAGGAGCTGTGCGGTGAGTGCGGTCCCTCTCTCGGGGCAAAAGCAATGGCTATGTGCACATGTGCTTTTGAATGATGCATGAGACCCATTACAAAGCTGCTTGTGCCGTGGTGGCTGCAGAACTGCAGAAAGTCTCAGCACTTCTGCTGCTTCACCCCTTAATCCATTGGAAAAGTGGCAAAACTTTTCTTCATTTTCTTGCGACACAAACGGGGTCAGAGCTGAGCGAAGCACCTGGCTCCTGTTCAATAACGAGCCGGAGTTTAATTTCTGGCAATGTCATGGCTTCCAGCTCCGCACTGAAGTTCAATAAAGCCGTATCCCTCTGCAATACCCGTAACGTGTTTCTCCTTAGGCACAACTTCGTGAGTCCCAGCAGGCTGCCTGCGGAGTACAGCACCTCTGCTGCGCCTCCCACGGCTCGCAGAAATTAAAGGCTGAAAAGAAAATCTCTGATAATGTTTTCTCCCACACCTTGACCAGAAAGGGAATATTTCCTGCTGGGATTTCTGAAGCGCTTTGGGAGGTGATGGAAGTGATGGGAGGTGACTCGCACAGAGGGCTCCTGCTGCTCACTCAGCTGTATTTTTCCATGGATACGTGGTACTGGGAAATGTTTCCTGCACCCCTGCTTTTTGGGAGGATGGGGGGACACAGAGGTGTGTGGCCTTGCAGAGGGCTCATCCGTCTCTTCTCCTCCCCTCCCGTGCCAGGATGCAGAAGAACATATAAAGCCACCTCGGCAGGTCTTCACCATTTACCTTCATCACTTACATATAAGTATAAGAACACAGAAATATACATATAAAGAAACTAAGCCTTTCATAAAATCCTTTTGGTTTCCCCGTTTCCATCGCTCCTTTCTCATTGCGTTAGGTCCCCTTGCCAGGTGACCCAAGAAACCAAACCCCCACAGTTTGTACCATCAACTTTTCCAGGAAATACAGGGGTGGTAACGCCGTCGCTTGACCCCACCCTGCTTTCTCCATCTGTCTGATAAAACCAGAAAATCACACAGCTGTCACCCAGTGTGATCCCACCTCGCTGCCTCTCCTGGGGATTAAGCTGCCAGGAGAGGAGGGAGATAAACCCACCACCTCCTGTGGGAAGCCAGAGGAGGGATTGATCGGCGCGAGAGCCTGCCTAGATCACTTATCTACTGAATACCTGCCCTTGTCCGCAATTTCTTATTTGCTTGCTGCTCTTCTAAGCGTTAGTTTAAATACAAAACCTCGTTGCAGCAAAGTGAAAGCTGTGGTCTCTCTCTTGAAATGCGTTGCGTGTTGTAGGATGTTGAGAGCATCTTAAAAGGGATTTCTTGATCCCTGCAGCTTACGTGAGAAATTTGATATGGCTTTATCCATATCAGGTAGTATTTTATAAAGTTCTGGGCTTTTCTCCTGCCAACAAATGGGACAGACACCAGCACCTAGACTGACTTAAACATGGCTGTGTAGCTCCTCGCGCCCAGAGGAGCTCTCAGTCATAGGACAGCTTGCAGCACTTAATACGCCTAGAAAATGCACATACAACCACCGAATTGTACCCACCGCCCTGCAGTTTAAATGCAACACACGGGCACTGCATGCAACGGTGTGAGCTGTCCAGAGAACTGAGATGTCCTCTACAAACGGGACCTGCACATGGACCCATGTCAAACTGCCGGGGTGGTGGGTGACACCCACCTCCTCCCGCACCAGCCCCGGCTTGCGGTGGTGCTCATCTCCTGGGCATCCACCCCACCGCTCTCCACAGACGTGTAGGAGCCATGAGCAAGAACCACGTAGGAGAGAAGAGCTGATCTCAGATGTTCCCGTAAATAAATAAGGCTGAAACAGTAGAATTGAATACTTTGGTAAGTTCTCCTCCCAGGTGCTCCTTGGTTGGTTTCGAGGGCTGTGCTGCCCACAGCAGCTCATTTCTTCTGAATATAGGGCCCCGGCTTTTTATTTCAGGACTTACAAAAATGTTTTTCCTTTGCCTTTAAGATCTGCCCAGTTTTTCTTTCCCATCTAAAGTAATAATAGGAAGAATAACACAAATAAACACGCTGCAGTGGGAATAAGCTGTTTGGCTTATCGTGGGACAGCAAACAGCTGCTGTCAATCACGCTGTGACATTCTGGTTTCTGCCAAAATCTTCTTTCTCTTGGATATGTTCTCAGGCTGTAAATAGCTATAGGCACTTCTAATTAAGCCAAGAGAACCCAATTAGTGGGATTGTTTCCTGGAGTTTATGTCTTGTTGCGTTCTGCAGAGATGTCACCTCGGTGTGAAGCTTCGTGTCCTAGTGCTAAGGAATGGCGCTGGTGGCTTTTAAGGAATGGCTTTTAGCTGTAGTCTGTGACAGTCACCCAGAAACGGGACAAATTCGCATCGATGCTGCAAACTCACTGCATGCCTCACCGCCGCCCGTCTCTTCTCGCTGTTTCCATTGCAAACAGTGAATTTCAGGACTCCGTAGCTCATGCATGAAACCACGCCAGGGCTCAAATGTGTGACGGAGCCATCGATCGCGTGGGGACACGATTCTGGCTGTGTTTTCTATCAGTGAAGAGTGGCTGGGATTGCCGGAGCTGCAGCGCAGAAGGGATGAAGATGGCACGGAGAAAGTGTGGACTCCCTCTCCGTGGAGAACACGTGCTTTTGGGCCCAGCTTGCAGCTCTGTTCTCTTCCTTTCGAGGCGTATTTGGCTCTCAGGAGCCTGTGCAACCTGTGAATGTGGGCTGAGGTGCAAACGGGATGGGAATGGAAGGAAAGATGTAAGGCCAGCCTCAGCGTGTATAAATTGGGGTGAACCTGGCAGGTATTTGGATGCTTTGAGTGGTAAAGTCTGTCAAGCGAATGGAAAGGGGATTTCTTTTGCAACTTCTCCCCTTGTGTTGGCAATAGGAGGGAGAGCGCCAAGATATGGTCAAATGCAGAAGTGGGCATGGTAATAAAGCACCTGCAAAGTTATTTTCAATGGGAGCTACTGTGCCTTACATGTTTCTTTTACAATGGTCCCAAACTTCACGGGCATTGCACCACTTCCCATCCCTGCAGGACAAGCTGTGACTTTGACTCAGGATATAGATTATAAAAATATACCTGAAAACTCCCTCTCAGTTTTTATTTTCCACCGATAAATAGACCTTGCTGTGTCACATAGCCTTGTAGCGTTAAGTTACATCGATGGTTCCCATCATGTCCCTCTTGGTTTTCCCAGACTATTTTGCTGACCATATGGGAGACTACGAAGATGTCCTGGCCTCACTGGAGACGCTGAACCTCTCCATCCTGAAGGCGATGGACTACACCAAACGGGTGAGTCCTCCTTCCAGCGCCTTGTGCTCCGTGGGCTTGGAGCAAATGGTGCAAGTGTTAACAGAGCATCCCAAGGTCTTCATCCTGTTCAGCAGTGTTGTCTCCTCATGCTGTTGCATTTGGGTGGTAAGTGGCTCATCGCAGCGACAAGATGACAGTGGATTTATTTTTTTGTGTGCATTAACAGCAAATTAATCTTGCAAATCTTGGCTAGATTGTGAACCAGGGTGCCAATGTCACGTGCGGTACATGGTGGCATAGAGGCTTTGTGGCAGAGCGTGGTACCTTCTCAGCGCCCTTCCTAAGTCTGACGGGCGGTCTTGCCTGTGCCATGGCTTACGCTCTGCGTTGCCTGAGGCACGAAGTTGCCCCTGTTGTCTTCAGATGACGCGGCCCACAGGTCTCTTGAGTGGGATTTTGAATGCATGGGTTCTTGTTAGCATCACTGGGAGTGCTTTTGGAAACATGGTGTTACAAAGCTGGCGGTAAATACAGCTTGTGTGTTGGAAGGCGTCCTGACTTCCAGCTATACGGTCGTTCGTGTGCACAGCTGCGGTGTAGAAACTACAGGGCTGTGTGTTTGAAGGACGACAGGGGAAATGTTCTATTTCACATGTGCAGGGTACCTCCAGCTTCTTAAAAAATCCGCCATGTACCTTAGTGATTTCCCATTAATAATGGACTGCTAGACAGTAGCAGCGATCAAGAAGCATACTGAGGTTTATTTACAAATATCTAGAAAATCCGAGCTGAGGTACCAGATAAACGTCCCCGCTGAGAGGTGCACCATTCATTTGGTGTCTTATTGGGAGGAGAGAAGTCTTTACAGAGCTCTTGTTCCTTTGAAACTGTTTTATGTCCTTTCCATACCACTTAATAAAATAACTAGGCTATATCGGTGTTATTTATTACCTCAGCATAATCAATCCTTCTCCCACGTCTACCTTAACTGTATTTGCGTCATTCTTTTGTGCCACGAGGAGAGAGAAGTAGCCTTTTTCTTCACTGGTGAGCAGCGGTGGGGTGCACTGAGGACTGAGCCAAGGAGGGAGGTATTGCTTTTTCCAAACACCTGTAAGTGCTTCCCGATTCAATTCCAGCCCTCCTCCGAGTAATCCTCCCTTCCATTTACCATTGAAGCTAAAGGAGAAACTCAAATTACACCACGTTTAAGATGTGGTAACGATAAGAAGTTTTAGGAGTTAGGATGGGAAACTGCAAATTTCTCTCCCCTCTGGCTGCTGAGTAAAGATCCCGATTTCCTTGCTTTACCCAGATCCATCCTTTTTAACGTGAGGAGGGCAGCACAGGAAGTGAAGCCACATATTTCACATGTTGATGCCTTGCCATAATCACCTGAAGGCAAAAGTTTCTGGTGAAGCACTAATCGGTCTGAAGTGTTTGTGAATTTTTTATCGACATATTACGAGGGGGTAAAAAAAAAAAATCAGGACAACAGTAATAGTTATTTTTTTCTAATTAAGTTGCTAAGTCTGTTCATGCCTCATTTATATTCGTTATTAGCAAATTTTCTGGCAGTCAGGTTTGCCAGCTATGTATTTTAAATACATGTTAACACAGATATTTCAGTAATTCATTCCAACTTGCTATTCATGATGCCTTCAACCATTGCTTTTCGAGTGCAAGGTTAATGTATATATAACTAAATCCTCACAGTATTTTGCAAGAGGAGGATGGCTTATTCCTTGTTTATAAATTAGGCATCTGAGCATGTGGATGTTACCTTGCATAAGAAATAGCAGCAGGAACAGGGTTATTCATAATCCCAATCCACTGCCTTCATAAGAAGAGCATCTCTCTCCCTGCTTGATTCAGCAACTGGTGACAGGATTCACCTGCCTTAATCGCAACGGGTGAAGGTTATTTACCTAAACCTGTGCTGCTTGCCCCTGTCGTGATCACGTGGAGGGAAGCGGGAAGATCCAGGGTGCTGGAAGCATCTTCCTCCTGTGACTCTGAAGGATCTCAAAAGCAGATATCTCCTATCTAGGCGGATAAAGCCAGCTGAGGGGACTGCGTCCCCAGCGTCCCCTCGTCACCCCCGTTTGATCAGCCCATGGGATGCGCTGCTCTTCACCGCCTGGCAGACTTTTGGCAAGCGAGCGGATGGAGCAAGGCTCCTTCACAGAGAGGAGCTGGCAAAGAAGTATTTCACGAAAAACATCGGCTCCCTGCTGTGATTTTGTGAACAAAGTGGTACAAACCTCATCAATGATTTATTCGAACACGGGCGCTTTGTTCAGATAAAGAGCTGAAGGGAAAAAAAAAAACCAAAACAAAAAACAAACAAACAGAAAATAAGCTGTTGTAGGTGGTAGAGAAACTCATCTCCAGTGTTCAGATAGGACAGACTTCCTGGCAGCTTCAGAAGCTTTTCCTGAGTGCAAACCGCTAATGCTTTTGGTTTTTGAGATGTGAGATTTTTTTCGCTATATGTTTTCCTGAAAAAAAAAAGTATTTTTTTTACCAGACTTTCTGGTTTTAGTGTCAGGATTGCCAAAACAGAGTGTCAGAAGAAGGCTTCTTAGGACCCGAAGGGGTAAAATGATTTGGCTGAGGTCTTCTCACCAGGTTCCAGCCCGTGTGTGTTCCCATACCCCAGCATGAGGGACATCGCGGGTGTACTTTATTTCCTCCAGGAAAACCCTGCTTTGCTTCTGAGATGCTCCTGCTTCTCTGTATCAAAATAGGTGTTTCATCAGCTGGAGAAAACCACTGAGGGTGTTCCTTATTCCCTTCCTCTTCCTCACATTAAAAAAAAAGCCATTCGGTGCAAATGATAAATGAAGCTTAACCTCCTTCTGTGTTGGCTTTCTGACAAGAGGGGCCTGCTGACGAGAGGGGCTGGGTAGCCGTGGTATTTAATTGCTGTTTATATTTCTCACCTTAAAAGACAACTGATTATTTCTTGCTCATAAAAAAGAGAAAGCAGCAATTATCTCATGCTGGAGGAGCTCATAAAGTATCAGCAGTAATTAGATTCAATAGTGGAAGGTCTCATACAGCAAAACAAAATCTGTCATTGTAATTATTTTCCAATACGCTGGTGTCCGTGCCGCGTTGAAATGATGGGAAATGCAAAGTTAAATTGGAGAGAAAGGAAACCAACTTTCAGGATCTAAAAAAAGCTGACGGCGAGAGATGTTCTTATTTAATTCTCATTTACTGTTTTATAGTGCAGTTGGCAAATATCAAAAACAACATGACCGGGAAGGACGTGGTTCATGTGCCCCGTATCTGTGGGAGCCGGGGGACAGGAGACAAGTTGAGCTTTTCCTCCCATTCAGGAGCTGACCCCCCTGTCTCAGGCTGCCCGCTGTGGGACGGTGCCCGGCCGATGTCCCCACCATCCCTGCCAGCCTTGAGGGGTACCAGGGACGGGGGAGCAGGGGGACAGTGCCCAGGGAGCCGGAGCGACGGCGCTGGGGTGGTGGTTACCACTGAACAACACTCTTACCCAGACACCCTGGGAAATGTGCTTTAGCTTGGTTTAAAAAAAAAAAAAGCACGTTTTGTGTTTTTTTGAACCCAAGAGGCTAAATTAGCCCCTTTCCTGCCAGGTACAGCTCCCACCGCCTGCCCCGCTGGGGTTGCTCCCGCTCCCCGCTTTTGCCAAATAAGCATTTTGCGGCACCGAGCATGGAAACATTAGCACAGCTGACCTTTAGCGGTGAGGCAAATTTTAAAAGCAAGCTGCAAAGAAGTCCCAAAAACGCTGAGTGAGGAATGCCCTCAAGGACGAAGCAGCTCAGATTTAAGGTCAAATCGTTCCTTCCTGGAGAAGCTCCTGTCGGGCACCAGACAGGTCCAAGAAGCACTGGTGACCATCCTTGGCGTGTGCCCTGTCCCAGCTGGAAGGGGAGTGTTTTGAAAGCAGAAATGCCCAAAATTGGAGTTGAAATTGCAACAACCCCGCCGTTCGCATACCGGAATGAAATGGAGCTGATCTCTCTGGTGCTCATCGAGGTGGTGGAAAGGCTGCGCTGCTCTGCTTCGGCGAGGAACAGGAATGGGGTGAGCAGAGCAGGGGAGGGGGTGCTGACATATTAGGGGGGATTCGGAGACTGGCTTCAGGGAGGAGAGAAGAGCAGCAGGAGAGATTTGTGGAGGAGGCCTGAGGACCTGCGGGTGGCCCTGGACCAGCCTCTGCTTGAAGTTCAGCATCACCTTTGGTCCTGGAGGGAAGCAAAAGGACGTGCGAAAGATGGTGTTTTCCTCCCTGCTTGCTTACTGCCGGCTCCATTGGCAGTCTTTCACCTGCCAAAATCCTTTTTGCTCCATTTAATGCAATGGGAGTGAAAATATGAGCAAGTGGGGACACATCACCCCCCCAACCCTGAAAGCCTTCTTGTGTCAGGTTGCCAAATGCCACACGTGTCTTATGGACAGGCACTGTACTCAAACCAGCTGCAAATACATTTTCCCCCGAGAATCATTATTTAGATGAGAGAATATGTAAATCATAAAGGGAAAACTGAGCGTGCTGACCTTCAGTACCAGCCGCTGACGCGCCAGCAGCACCAGGGAGCTCAGAGGTATATACGTAGGGGTGAGTGGGTTTGCATACATATTTTGTGAGTTAAATTGTTCCCGCTGCAATTCGCCCTTCCTGTCTCCGCCTTATGACCTGCTGTCGCAGTGCACAAGAGGTGCCGGGCTCCTGGGGCTCAGCAGGAGCCGCTGCGGTGGCCCTCCTCTCCCCATGCCCATGGCCATGGTCTCCCCCAGCTTTCAGCCACCCACAGCGCACTGCCAAGGAGCGCTTGTTTGAGCAGCTCAGCTACAGCCCCAGAGCGAGCACCATCTGCCACCAGCCTTGGATGCTAAAAATGATGGATGGATTTTTTTTTGTTGTTGTTTTATAGCACAGTCCAGAACAGCAATATAGAGTGCTCTCATTTGCATTCTTACCTGCCAAAATTAAGCTTGCCAAATACGATATTGCTCTTTTTTGAATGATGACACCTCGAGATAAAATACTCAGTAGAAATAATCCTTAAAAATAATCTTTTCCTCCCACCCTCTAGCTAATCCTTTACCTCGTCCTTTCATTTTACTTGAGCAGGTTTTCTCCTGCTCTGCTGAACAAACTTGGTGTTCATACTGAGGTCGTCTGAGGCCCCTGGAGCAGGGCTTTGCTGCGGCAGGAGGCTGCCCCGTGGCAGGGTGTGACAGCAGCGCCGTGGCAGCAGCTCTGGGTAGTGCCCATCCCACACAGCATGAGCTGCTCGGGGCTTCCGAAGATGCTGCGAGGGCTGGAGCCCCTCTGCTGGGAGGACAGGGTGGGAGAGTTGGGGGGTTCAGCCTGCAGAAGAGAAGGCTCGAGGGAGACCTCAGAGCCCCTTCCAGTGCCTAAAGGGGCTCCAGGAGAGCTGGGGGAGGGGGACTCTGGATCAGGGAGGGGAGCCATGGGACGAGGGGGAATGGCTTCAAACTGGAAGAGGGGAGATTTAGATGAGAGATTAGGAAGAAATTCTTGGCTGTGCGGGTGGTGAGACAGTGGCTCAGGTTCCCCCGAGAAGCTGTGGCTGCCCCATCCCTGGAGGTGTTCAAAGCCAGGATGCTGCCCATGGCAGGGGGGGTGGAACTAGATGACCTTTGAGGTCCCTTCCCACCCAAACCATTCTATGATTCTGTGATTCCCATAGACATTGTGATCTGTCCCCAGCTTGGCTCACACTGAGCCATGGTGGTTACATGAGCATCAGCTCAGCTCTCCTGGTCTGGACTTGAAGCCCGTGGGGTACCACTGCAGTGCAGAACATCTGTTGCTTCATCTTTCCTCCTGGGCACATCAGGCTCTGCTTTGGCGAAGTGCTTCTCTGGCTTCCTTGCTGCCGAACGCAGGAACTGCTTATCTCCTGGTACTCTGTATCTGGCTGAACCCCAGGAGATCCTGCCCACCTTGGCATGGTCTTCCCCCTTGGAAGTGTTTGGCTGTTATCTGTTGGTCTGTTTGCTCAAACGGCCCTTTGCTGGGGACGAGCTTTTTCTGCGCGGACTCAGAGCACCGTCCATCCTCACCTTTGCAGCACAGAGGTCTGCCCTGATGGGGACGGAGTTGTTTTAGGGGTTGTTCGCTCCTTTTTTGCCCCTTTCTTGGATGAGTGATTTTTTGAAACACTCCTATAATGCAATTAAAGGTGTATTCATGGTGAATGGGTTTGGCTGAAAAAAGAAAGGAGTGGGAATGGGGCAGCAAATCAGTAAAGGCTGAGTCATCTTTCCATATATTTTGAATTAAACTTTTCTGGTCAGAAATGCTGAACAATTTCAGTATCAATTTCTATAGCAAAAAAAAAAAACAAAACAAAAGATGTGGATTTCTGGAAAAGTTACGGAACTTTATATTTCAAGAATAGTTTAAGAGGAAACAAGGCATGTTTGTTAAGCTTCTCAGAAGGTATTTCTGCAACCCTTCTCCAGAATTAATATTGCACTGCAAATTAAAGCAGCAAGTGCTGCTCCAGTTCTGCAAGAACTGAATTTTCCCCAACTTTTGTGTTCAGACTCCAGACCAGAAAGCCGATTCTCCATGTGATGTCATCCGGAGCGGTTCCCTTGCCAGCCCCGCAGGGCCGTGTGTGAGATCCAGCTGGGCTGCCGGACTGCCGGGGAGCACAGCGGGGCTGGCAGGGAGATGAATCTTAAGGAAGTGTCTCTTGGAGTTTATTTTTAGATGAAGATGTTTATTCACTGCTCTTCTGCTTGCCTGTCGCTGCAAAATTCATGTCCCTCCTCTCACTCCGAGGAGAAAGAGCATCTTCTCTGGAAGTCCTGCTTGTGCTGCCCTGGCTCTGGCTCTCATGGACATGGTCTTCCACCTCCCCCCTCCTCTTTTAAGTCTGTTGCTCCTGGGATTAGATAAATTGTATGATGAAGGGAATAAATCTAGCAGATATCAGTGCTGTGGTCTTGCCAGATAGCCCGAGAGCAGCTTTGAAGGGGCCACCAAAAGGAAAAGCAGGGACCAAGTCAACACACAAGCAGCTGGTACAACCAGGCTGAGCCTTCAGCAGCTTGAGTGTCCCACGTCGTTACGTCTGCGGGGTCTTCTGAGTAGGTCCTGTTTGGAAAACAAAATCTGTACTTTCCTTTAGAAAATGGAAATAAAATATGTATTAATTTACAGTCTTGTGGATACTAAATACAGCTAATTAGGAACTTGTGTGAAGGGAAAGGCTAATTATAGCCAGGGTGTTCAGAAGTAAGGGGCCACGCTTGGTTTCCAAGTCTGTTCTTTGCCTGCTGAGTAAGTGGACAGGGTGCAAAAACGCCGTAATGCCTCTTGATCCATGGGTGACCTCCAGGGGTGTGCTGTACAGCGTTACCTATGGTTACCTGCCCTTCACACGCACGTGGCTGCAACGAGAAATGGTGGGAGATTTCTGATGGGAGGAGAGGGAAGTCCTGTGACAAATTGCTTGGGCAGGATCCAGGGCAGGACACCTTCAGGAGCAGCCAAGACAAACATGAGCTGAGAAAGGGCTGATGTCGAGATTTATGAAAGGAGGGTTTTATAGAAAAAAGACTTTTAAAACCCACGTGATGCCATCTTCTTTTTTTTTAATCTGAACAGGTGTCTCATTTGGTTTTTTAGAGCTGTTTTGGGAAGGCTGAGGGTCTTTCATATGTTAATGCTTTCATTTATCAACTATTTAAGTGTCTGTTCTCTTCAGGTTTCTTCTACTGATTATATGCCAGGCAATCAGTTTTGGGTCTCCGCTTTCGAAGGGATTTAAGTGTTGGGTGGAGGAAAAAGAGCGAGAGGCAGGTCTGAGTGTTATTCTAATTATAAGAAAATATCTCTTGGAAGAAAACAGGCAATTATGAGCAACAAATTTAAATCAGCCACTCGGAGGTTACAGTGCAACACATGCCTGGTTTTTAAAGGGGTGCGGGGGTGGAAGATAACATCTCCGTCATCCCAGAATGAGGCTTGACAGGGGTGTTTCATGGCATGGCAATGGGTTTGTTGTTGGGCTTGGGTTTTTTAACTGGAGGAAAAGTGTGGATGAAACAGAATTGGCTTTGGTTTCCGTTTGAAAAACCTCCTCGGTTTGGTGCCATCACTCCGTGGGCGTGCTTCGGCAGTGGTTGGAGTTAATAAAAATTGGAGAAGCTGTCAACGTCCCCAGGCTTGGTAAATGTCAGCCAATTTGGCCAATCTTGCTGAAAACCAGCGCTGGAAAGCTTCGTGGGTCAGGCTGTAACGCTGCAAGGCAAGGCAAAGGTGCGGGGCGGTCGCAGAGGGGGTGTCTCCGAGTCTGTGGGTGGCGCAGAATCATTTATATTTTACATCCTGTAGTCTTAACGAACTAAATAGTGACCTTTTAAAATGCCAGCAAAGAAACTTTGTGATGCTCAACGACATCGAAAAATCTCCTTTTTCAGTCATTTGATACCCACAGGAACATGGCCAGGAGAGCCCGGTTTTAGGCAGGAGTTTGCAATGCCCAGTGAGGGATGCTTGATGCCGGTGTTGGCAAGTCCGAGCGCTCAATGGTACCAAAATCCCAGCTGTGATCTGCACAGGTAACACATCCCGGGGGTGTTTTCATTACTCTGTGCCAGAATTTGGGCAGATTTGGGGCAAGCGCAGGTGGAAATGGAAAGCTGGAGGAGCTGTGGTGGGGCTTCGGGCAGCCTGTGCCCCAACGTGTGCACCCGCTGTGCGTGGGAAGGTGCTTTAGAGGCACATAAAAAGGCTGTGATGTGAAGAGAGGGGTGGGATTTGGGGCTTGGACCTCAGCCGACTGACCAGAGGACCCAGCACTGGGCAATATTTCCCCAATTACCTGTGACTAAAGCAAGTTGTCTTTTCCCACTCCTTCCTTCTCTCATGTTTCAAAGTCTCTGGCTCACACCCTGGTTTGTCAGTGATGCTTTCCAAGGCTCTCCTGAGAGCCGTCCCCTGCAGAAACCTCGAGACATCCTTTCAACGAGGCTTTTACGTTTGCTCCTCACCACAGATGCACGCAGCCGCCTGTTTGCAGCGGCAGATGTCAAAGCTGGGGATGCAGTAAAGGGAGAGATGCCTTTTTTCACCCTCCTCTGCCTCTTTGGTGGCCACCATACTCCTTCCTCAACCGAGGCTTGCCAGCAAGACACTCTGCGGCAGGCTGGTAGCTGTGATGCCAAAGTCTTTCTAGCCTTGAACTAATGGGCCAGCTGCATGGAAAAGGGCAGGCTTGGAGATGCGCCCCTCCAAGAGCTTCTGGCACGAAGTAGTTTCACCGAGCAGCAATTATTATATTATCTCCATAAATATTTTAACTTCTCAAGAAAAGCAAGGAGGAAACAACTCTTCAGGGTGGAATTAATAAGACCAAACCTCATTAAATCTCCCTAGGACAGACTGACAAATGTTTTAATAAGGCGATGGGAAGGATTCCTTTGGAGCTGGTCGTCTTAATGACTGGGTTTTGCAACACCAAATAAGACATTTGCTAGAGGAGAGCCTGAGGGATTGCTGGAAAGGCTCTGTCTGAGCACACGCGTTTCGTACGCGGCTCCCGAGAGCAAATGTCACAGCTGGGTTGGCAAATGGCCAGAGCTGGTTAAGTGGAGGGGGGGGGGGAACAACCCACCGTTGTTTTAATTTCAGAGCTACTGGACTTACTGGCCTGCCAAAAAGCATCAGAGCTTCACAGACACCCCAATATTCTCTGCACCAGCCGGCGTAGCTTTTTACCCAACAGCCATCCACCCAGAGCAGCTCGATGTAGGGAGTTAAGCTGATTTAAATCAATGTGGGAATTGCCTGTATGATTTTTTCCTAAAGCTGAACCAAGATTATAGGCTGTCGTAAGGCAATAAAATCCAAACGTTTAACTACGCATACCCTCGTGGCCTTATGTTCTAGCATCCAGAGTCACTCCGTGTGATCAGACAGCACTCGGCATAGCCTGCACCTTCATAAATATGATTTTCCAAAGGAGCAGGCTCCTGTGCTAGGGACAGTGACCTGATCACGCGAGGCACGGGAAGGATTGATGGGGAAAGTTGCAGGAGACAGGCTCCAGAGCCTTGGAGAGCAGCAGAAAAGTGGAGGTAAATAGCAGCCCGTTACCCCGTTTATTTGATGGATGGATTGAAACGGAAAAGCAGCGGTACACTCTTCGCACCTCTGGGAGGGAAACTGCGTGTGGGATAAACAGCACGGCACGGGTGTAAAATCAGCCAATGGAGCATCCGTGGGGAACGCGGTACGTGGCTTAGACAACTATCAGAGAAGAGGACAAGGCAGTGGTGCTGCAGGTCTCGCTGGAAAGGGGCATTGATGGGGAATGACTGCGCCTTTGCAGTGCAGTAGTGCTTGGAGCAGCAGCGGGGGGTCTCGGGGCAGGGGGACCCTCCAGCCCCAGTGCTCAGCAGGGCAAACCACATCCCAGAAAACTAGTGCTCTTAATTAAAGGAATAATCCGATCAGCCGCTCGAAGGAGCGCACACAGCTCCGTGTTTAGCAGCGGGAGCCCCCGGGGGCCTGCCAGGTCTGTGTTAAATCCAGGAGGGGGGACGTTAGCCCCCAGCCCATGGGAACAGCCGCCCTCCGCCGAGGCAGCAATCAGATCCCCCATGCCAGCAATCAGAACAGGGCTGGATGTGAGAGTTAATCNCTGAAAAAGAGATTGTTTCAGATCCCAAATGAAATGATATGATTTTGCCAAGGAGATTTATTGATTTAATACTCCCACCTTTGCCAGAGTGTGGATAGTGGAAGATGTATTAAATGATAAAATAATTGCCTGGGTGAAGGGGCGGGTTTGGCCTGGTGTGGGGCTCTTCCCAAAGCCTACCAGCAGAGGAAGATGAAGGGTGACATACCTTGACAGTGAATTTAGTACACTGTCTGTATAGAATTTTTCAGATGTGATGTGTATGTCTGTGCTTGGAAAGAACACACACACATATATATATATATAGGGTATAGCGCACGTTCTTAGCGAGTTGTGAGTATTTTTGCAGGGAGAACAGAGATGCTCCAGCTATCCAGGAATGTTTGTGAAAGCATTCAAATTTTTCCCCCCCAATCCAAATGCTCAACAAATGTTTTCCCATCACTGCCTTGGTTCTACTGCTGTTTATTTGTCTCGTGCTGGTGCTTGTGCCTCCCACGGATGGGGCCCGGTGTGGTGCTCCACCAGCTGCTGCACCCGTAGTCCTGGGCTGCCTGTTCACGTGTTCACTGGGTGAGGAAAAACTGGGCAGGACTTGTCAGGAGATGTCCGAGCTTGGCGTGGTGGCACTGGTGTCCCGGGGGTAAGGGCTCGGCGTGCAAAAGCCCGGCAGCAACCCCCTCCGTAGCAGGCGGGGAAGCGCAGCCAGCCCTGGGAGGGTGCGTGGTCTCGTGGCACATCACCCGCTGCTCCGCTCTCTGGGAAAATAAGGCAAAATCCTGACGGGAAGGGTGAGGGAGACATCAATTTGTTGTTGTTCCCCCTGGCAAGGCAGAGGCAGTCTGGAGGCAGCCCGGATGGGTTCACTGCTCCATCGCGCTTTTCATCCCGTGCTCATTCGTATGGGCGAGTGGTGCCACACCGGCTGCGCTTGGTTTCAGGGCATTATGAATCTCCGTGTTAACAACCAGCATGTGAGTGGGTTTTTCTAAGCTGGCTGACCTCATTTTCAAACAGCACTGGGCTGTGGATGAAGGAGATAACTCAGAGGTGATCACTCAGTGTTACGGGTTGCACTTCTGAGGCTTTTACGATCCCTGGCCAGGGACATCCTCCTGTCTCCTGCCCAGTCCTCTGACGCATCTCCCCGTATCCCGCACCGATGCCAGCTTTCTTCCCTCTGACCCAGCTGTTGGATAATGGTGGTGATGGTGGAGCACACTGGGTTGTACTGGGGAGCACTGGGGTTGCAGAGGGGAGTGTGGTTCTGCCTGGAGAAAGGCTCAAAAGGTGGCAGGGTCCTGTGTGCACTGCCAAGTGCATCTCCCAGACCTGAGGAGCATCCCAGTCCTCATGCAGATCTGCTGTGGCCCATGGAGTGCCCTGAGCCGGTCCCGTCTCTGTTGGACCAGTGTCCTGGGGCGGGCTGTGCTGGTGAAAGAGCAAGGTGGTGCATCGATCCCTGCCCTCCTTCCGTCTCCCTCCCTGTCACCCAGCGGTGCTGCAGCCAGCAGCTGCAGGAGATAGTGAATGCATGGCAGTTTGCTTCAACATCACCGCCCGGCGATCCTCACCACATCATGCGTGTCCCCCAGAAACACGCCGGCTGTGACGGGGAGGGGAGCAAGGTTTTTGTGTTAGGGAGAAATCATTAAGTGCTGCACTAGTTGGATGCTCAAAGAGCCATCAAGAAACTAGTACTCCCCTACCAAATCAGGGGTGAGAAATCAGCTCTGCGACCAGTTTCCCCAGAAGTGTTTTTCTTCAGCTCATTCTTCTTTTATGATTTAAAATAGGAGATAAAGGCCTTCTGGGTTCTTGCGGAGCCACTCTGGTTGCCATGGAAATAACCCTCGTTAATCACTTCGCCATAAAACAAGAATAGTTTCCTTTGAGGAGCTCAGGGTACTCATGCTGTGCTGCTGTGTGCTCAGGTAACTGGTGGCGCTGGGACCACTCCGGTCTCACCCTGGAGTTTGGTCATTGCCGGCAGCGTGCAGGGAGCCGGGAGTGCCCATCCCCGTCTCACGGGGCACCAAGAAGTCATGAGTCCCGGAGCAGTGCCATGCCAGGAGGTGCCAGCACACAGGGATGGGCTGCCTGGTGGAGGTTTGCCTGGGCCACGTGCTGTCCCCGCAGGCACTGGTGGGTTGGAAAGAGTCTGGGGAAAACGTGATGCGAGTGAGTTGGGGTTCAGAGGAGCCTTTTTTTTTCACCACGAGTTTTTTTTAGCTCTGATGCTGAGTGGTTCGCTTCAGCCAGAGCTGATGTGGCCAGTGGTCTGGATGGGCTGGTCTTGGTCTGGTTGGGCTGGGGTCAAACTGGTTGGAGTGGTGTTGGGCCAGTGTTGGGCTGGCTGGACCAGTGTTGGACTGGTTGGGTCAGTGTGGGTCTGGTTGTACAGGTGTGGGTCCAGTTGTGCCAGGGTGGCTGGCAGGAGGTGGAGGAGCAGGACCATGCCATGGCCAGGGCGCAGCACGGCTGTGCTGGGGAAGGGGCCCTGGGGCTTTGAGCAGATCAGTTGTGCTGTTAAAACATTTAAGTGTTTTTTGTCTTGGGAGGGTTTAGATTACCCTGGGAGTTTCTGTCGCTCAAACAGCTCCCCCTCCTCCACCAAAGCTCCCGGGGAGCAGCATGCCTCCTGCTGAAGGCACTCCTGCTCCGCCAGCCATCTCCATCCTGCCTCTCGCCCCAAATGGCCAGGGCTTTCCTCTTCTCCCTCTTCAGAAAAAAATCCTAATGCCAAAACATGCCGAGGATCTCATCTCACAAGGGGCTGCCAGAACTTTCCGCCGCTGGCTTGAAGGCATCTTCAGCTTGCGGGTCGTGGGGGAGAGCCGTGTTAGTCACCCCAGACCCCTTTACTTTAGCGGTGGGTTGCCCGTACTGTTGTGGACTAAAGCACTCAATAACATGCTGACGCTCTCAGAGTAGTCATCTCCAAGCACAGGAGGGGTCATTTTTCATACCTGTACCCACTGGCTCTCGCCCTGCAAGGCAATCATAAAGTGATTTAAGATCACACTTAAAAGTGCGACTGTGGGTTTTTGGTAATCGCCTCTTTACGTTGTTTTATTTGTCTATAAATGAAGCAGTGCTGGTGTGCCTCCCTGGCCACACTCCCTCCTGTCACAGCCTCTACAAGTCTGTCCCAGGGGTGAAGGATGCTGGAGGGCTATATGCCGGGTGACCCACGGATGCTGGAGGGCTATACGCTTCCCGCAGGGTGGGAGAGCACGTGCCCATTCCTCCCGTGGCCCTTACGGCTGGGGATACGGAGAGGACCAGCTTGCATGTGTGATGTCAGACAAATGCTGCAGCAGCCGGGGTGCCCGCCGGTGCCAGGTGGTCGGCACTGGGTCTCACCGTGCTCGCTGTCTGCCTCGGCAGGTGTACGAGAGCGGCAGCAACGTGGACCAGTTCGTGACCCGCTTCCTGCTGAAGGAGACGGCAAACCAGACCCAGTCGCTGCTGAGCTCCGTGGAGAGCGCCGTGGACGCCATTGATGAGCAAACCAACCCTGCCAGGTCTGCAGCACCTCTTGCCCTCCTCCCCGCTTGCCGGTTGATTTTTGGGTGGAGGGAGAGGAGGAGGATGCTTTTGCGGGGCGAGGGAAAATGCAGCAGATGGTGTGCAGGAGCAAAGGGAGCCGGGTGAGCGGCTGCCTTTCTCTTTGCCTCCCTTCCCAGCTGCCTGAGAGCTCTCGGGGCTTTCCTCCACCGCTCTGTCCTGCCCTGGCCCTGACTGTCCCGCAGCCCTAAGATCCCCACTTGTTCCCTCCACTTGCAGGGAGGGGATGCAAACCTGGGGGCAGCACCCCGGGGCTGGGCTGGGCAGCGCTCGGTGCATGGGGCTGCTTCTCCGAGCAAAGCCACTGGTCCCATCCAGGGCAAAACAGGGGCACCAACAGCACGGTGGCTGTGTCTGGGGTGAGCTGGAGACAGCCCGTGGCGGGCAGTGTCCCATGCCGGGGATGCTGTCCCTCCCGCCGGGGCACCCAGAGCGTGAAATCATCCACAGAGGCAAAAGGTGCTTGTGCACTTAGGTACCGCTGTCCTCAGGTCCCATGTGAGGGGACCGTCCCCATCCCAGCAGCCTGGCACGTGCTACCCAGCTTGGAGGAGATGGAGGAGATGGTTTCAAGATTTCTCAAGGGCTGCCAGGGCTAAAATATAAGTGGTCCCCGGCAGCATATCCCAAACCTCAGCACAGGCCCCCTTGGTGTCACAATGTCACTTTCCTCCCCAGAGTACCCCTGTCACCGGCTGTAACCAAGACAGGTTGCCACAGAAACAGTTCATCAGCTGCTCATGAAGCAGATCGGTCTCCTGCCATACCTGCACACCAGGAGGCCACGGGATGCTCGGGGGGGACGCCCTGGTTCCCCAAAGCCGCGGGCGGGCAGAGGGGCCAAGGCACGCGGACCACAGAGAGTGAAAAATCCCAGTTCCCCGCTGGGACACCACACTACGTACCTGAATGCTTCATTGCAGCCAGGTCTTGGTGTTTTGGGTTTTAACATCGGCAGCAGGCACGTCCCAGACCGGCGGCAGCGGGCTGGTCTCGCGGGAGCCGGTGCTGCCTGGGACACAGCGAGACCCTGGGCAGCTCTGGTGACATCTCACCAGCTTTCCAAGGAGAAATGCTCTGGGTTTCATCACCCCCACATTGCTTTCTTCTCCCCGTTTCGGAAGGAAACTGCTGGCCTGCAGCAAACCTCGTACAAAACATGTGGAAAAAGTACAAGCTCCTGGGAAACAATGAGGAGGAAACGAGTCCAACATCAGACGGAGCAATTAGAGCCTGTGAAAGACTTTGCTGGCTTTTATTCGCCAGCATGTGGGCCCAGTTCATAATGAGGAATATTGTAGTTGTTTCCTCATGGTGATAACAGCCAAAGAAAACCCAAACCGCCCCGCAAAAAATGATCTCGCACATCTGCATTGAAGACAAAGAGGTGGCCTAAAAAGCACCAAAAGAAAGGGCCGTGAAACCAAGTGCAAGAGCAGAGCATCCAAGCCTGAGCCACCTCATTAAATTGTGATTAAAAAGAAATCTCTGTCTGTTCTCGCCTAATTTCCTGCCTATTGACGGGGGATTATTCAGCGCTGGCAGTGGGATTATTACACAGCCTGTAGCGACGGGGATGTTCCTGCCACCTTTATCACTGTTTTCACTTCCTTATCTTGGGGATGCTCTTTGGAAACAGCTCACCATGTCCCTGTGTGCATGGTTGGGTCCACACCAGATGATTCTGGGGGACAACAGCAGCCTGGGCATTGCTTCCTTGGCACCAAAGGAGCCAGCCAAAATTGCCCAGGGTAGCCAGACAGAGCAGAGAGAGCACCTGGCTGCAGTGCATTGGAGGGAGCCAGGTGCCTGGGGAGGGACAGGAGGGCAGGGACAGTGCTGGGTGGTGGTGTGTCCATCGGCTCCCCGGCAGTCGGCATGCTGCCTCCAGCCAGGAGCTGCGTGGCTGGAGAGAGATGCCAAGAGGAGCCAGGGCTCCCACGCATCTCCATCAGCAGGCAGCCAGCATGGAGCTGCTCTCGCTGGAAGGAAATGCTGGAAAACCTTTGAGCAACTCAGCCTCTCCCTCTGCGGCTCAGGCTTCCCATCGGGGGAGGAGGAAGGAGAAAGAGGGTCATCCATTCCACGGATGTTGCTCCAGTTCTGACCCATTCCTGACACCAGGCGATGCTGAAGGACGGGAGGGGAGGGAAGCCTGCACCGCCTGGGCACAGTGCGGGCACTGCTGCTCTCCAAGGGGTCTGGCGTCGGCGGCAGAGCTGCCAAAAAGGATGCTCCAACGCTGGCTCCCCGGGGCCGGCTCACGCGGCGCTGCAGGTGCCCGGCTCTGCCCTCCCTGATGGCCCCTGTGCTCTCTGGTTGCAGGCACTACCCCAGCAAGGCTGGCCACGGCCTGATGGACACCTGGTACGACAGCCCCGTGCCCAGCTACTCTCCCACCAGCCGGATGGTCCCCAGGGAGTATGGGAAGAGCTTCCAGACCGGTAAGCGATGGCCACTTCCCAGCCATGCCGGCAGCCTGGGGTGGCCTGGGGTGGTCGGGGAAGGGAGCTGCGATCCTGGCAGCAGCATGGAGGTGATGCTCGGCTTCCCTGGAGGGCAGCAGGGCTCTCGAGGGGTGTCCATGGGCGCCTCTCACTCCATCGCTGCCTCCTGGCTCCCCACAGGTTCCCCCGATGCCAAGGCGGAGGGGCTGGAGGGGCAGATCAACAGGCTGGCCAAGCTGATCGGCAGGCTGGAGGACAAGGTAAGGGCCAGTGTTTCCACGCGTGGGGCTGTCCCCTGGGTGTCCCCACAAGCCCTAAGGGACTTGGAGGTGACCATGCCCATCCCTGCGTCGTGGTGTGCATGGGCCACGGGTGGGAGATGGGGGGTGGTGGTGGTGGAGGATGTTACTTCTGATGAGCTGGTGGCAGCTGTTGGGTGTACAATGATTAACTGGGAGTTTATTTAAACAAGAAAAAGACATGAGGAAGAAGGCAACGTCTCTTGCAGAGGCAGTCGCACTCCATCTAGGGACTGAAGGAGAAATTGTTTCGGTGTTTCTGAAATCCTCCTGAATTGCAGGGCAGAAGGGGAAGGGAGCGGGATGGGGGAAAAGCAGTGGATCGGGGCAGGAAAACGTTGATTGTGGTTGCCAAAGGAAATAAGAGTGTGCCCGGGGCTGGGGCGGGCATTGAGGAGGGGTGGGTACCCCTGCTCCTGTGTCACCGGGGCATTTCGAGGACCATGAAAAGGGGACAGCTGTTTTGGGGCTGATGCGAAGACACAGTGTTGGGGACGTCAGGAGCACAGGGAGCTTTCGCAGAGGGCCCTGACAGGAGGGTGCAAAGGGTGCAAACGGCTGTCAGAGCCATCCCTGGTGGAGAAGGAGTCATGGTCCGTTGCGCCAAGCGCTGGGGACAGAAACCCACCGGCCTGGCAGGGACATGCAGCTCCAGCCCACCCCCCGCCTTGCTTCTTTTTCCCTCTTTTCCCAGACTCTCTGGTTTGACCTGCACCAGCGGCTGTCGGACAGCGAGAGCACGGCTTGCACGGTGAGAGCGCCCGGCTGCTGCCCGCAGGGTGCGGGGGCATCCCCGCAGCGTGGCATCGGACTGGGAGGGAGGTG
>VZSZ01006174.1:9617-35867 GCA_013398815.1 Ibidorhyncha struthersii | reverse complement strand
GCCTGGGCTAGCCTTGATGCTGGCAGACTCGTGCTTAGACCCATCCTCTGGCTCCCTGCAGAGACACAACATTTTCTGCTCTTCAGCAAATGCATTAGGAGGCTGGTCATACGCCATTTGAGAGGTCCTCCTGACCAGCACTGCTGCTGGTATTACCTTCACTTGATTTCTTCACCTTTACCCCTCTTTTTTTCCCCACCATGCTTTTAAATATTTGCCATGTTTTCCCCTGTGGATGGGATGGGTTTTCCTCACATTCATTCCCCAGCCACCAAAGTCTTCCTCTGGGGCTCCAGCCTGCTGGAAACACTCAAGATACTCAAGCACAGTTGTCTGGTGTGTATTAGTGGAGGGGAGAGTAAGTCATTGCTGTCCATGAGACAGTTTGTCCAGAAGATGGAGGACCTCTTTGGGAGCTTTGTATAGGCTGAAGGAATGAGGAGGCTGAAAAATGAGTACCGTCCTCTGGCCACTGCATCGGGAGACAGCTGTGATTGATGCTGTAATAACTGGTGTTGGGAATGCAGTGGTGGGGAAGTCTATCTCATAACCAGAGTACTAGCTTTAAAGCATGGTCACATTGGTCATTTGGCTGGGGGAAAGGAGCATCATGGTGTGATGGTGAGTGGGCTCAAGGCACACATCCCTCATCCAGCTTTACTTCTAGAAAATGCTGCTTTTAGAGGAGGGCTGGTTTTGATGGATGCTTTGCAGAAAATACCAGTGCAAAATACCTGCTGCTCTTTCATCACATTGAACAGGGAGCGCTGGTGCCTCTCCTCTCCCCCACCTCCTGGTTTCGGTGCATTGGCACAACCGGTCACAGCTTTCTGGCCCCAGGATGGGAATTGCCCCCTTCCCAATGCCCTGCAATTCAAATGGGTTTCTGCAAAGTATGTCCACCCCCTGTTTCCTAACTCACTGGCAGCATCTCCTGGGGGGGGAGGTGACATCCAAGCCAGTGCAAAAGCCAAAAGGCATCTAAGAGGTGCTGGGACCCTCCTGCGAGCCAGGGCCAGGCAGGCGGCTGGTGCAGGAGAGGCGGGATGTACCAGGGCACCCAACAACAACTAGTCCCACTTGGAGCTGCCACCTCTGCAGAGTACTTTGGGGAGTCCTCTTTGAAAGCAGCCCATTGGAGGTAAGCTCAATGGAGTGAGTGGGTATGCACTCTGAGGCACCCTGAGCCAAAACGCTCCACTCCAGACCATGAATAGATCCAGCTCTTGGTTGCTTTTCTTTTTTTCAGTGTAAAGAACACGTCCGTTTCCAGCGATGCCCTGATGCACGCACTTTTGCATCACACCAGGGAGCTTTGAGAAAGCCAGCAAATATAATGAGACTTAGTGATTAAGGAAAAAAAAAAAAAAAGAAAAAAGGGATAAAAGCCCAAAGTGCAAGAGTAACATGAAAATGCAGAGTGTTTGCTAAGGTTCAGACACCAAAAACCTAATGAAAAGGTGGGTTTTTTTTCTTACTGATGCTTGACATGAGGGGTCTGCACCCCATGTCTCCTGGGGTTTTAGGGTCCTTAGGCTGTAGGAATTGCTTTCTCCGGGTCCATGTGCATACTGCCTTCCATGGTGAGAAAGGTGGCTTTCACCTCTGGTGTCCTGCTCTCTCCAAAGAGCGGGGCTTAAAATTCCTGGCAAATTTGCAGCTGTGGGAGAGGTTTTAGCTGAGCTCTGATGTGGAAGTGCTGGGTGATGGTGGAGGAGGGAGGGCAGGACGCAGTGGGAAGCCTGGGAGGCTTTCAGGACAGTGGGTGATGGACAAGAAAGTCAGGGAAAACCAGCAACATACAGAGAGAGATCCCACAGCGTGGGCTGGGAGTGCTTGTCAGTGCGGCTTGGTAATGGTTAGGAGAACGGTGGGTCTCCACTGCATCCACGCTGGGCAGGGGTTGGGAGTGGTCATTGACTGATTTCCACAATGTTAAGAGAAAAGGAGACGTTTGTCAAGCAAGTTGAGGTACTCTGAGGGGCTGGGTGCTTTGGTTGAATGAGCTACCACTTGTAATGAAAAAAAATGGGACATTCAGGAGTGTGACAACTCTGCCCAGGCTGCACCTATAGTAGGAGGGCATCTCTGCTTTTAATACCACAAGCAGGATAATGTGGGGCTTTACACTGTGTGCTGCTACCCCGAAACATGGAGAGCAGAAATCCATGAACTCCATTAGAGCAGGAGAGCAAATGACCTGAACCCAGGGGTCCCAGGAGGAGTTTTGCCATCCATACGGCTTTTGTTATTTCTCTAAAAGATAAGAATGAGTCCACTGTAAAATATCAGAAATCAAGATTCACCCATCCAGCTTTCTGTGTGAGGGTATTCAGGGACTGGCAACTGCCTGCAGACATGTCTTTGGGGCTAGTTGTTTGCAGATCTGCCAAATCTTGGACAACTTCTGAGCCAGCCAGCACTTCCTAATGGGGCTTGGTTTGATCTGCTTGGTCAAAATGCTTCTTCTGAATAGAGGAACGGAATTAGATGCTTTGTAGTCTGTTTCTCAAAAACACAGGAGAAATTTTAGAAAAGCAGCGTGGTGCTCGGCTGGTGTTCTAGAGGCACCAGGATTTAATTAACATAATTGAGAAGTTCAGGTCCCAACTTTAGTTCCTTTTTGTTTGTAACTAGGAGCTCTGAGGAGTCAACAGATTTTGTGCTTTGTACAGATGTTATTTTTTTTCCCCAGAGCTGGGTTGAATCTGAAATACACCTTTGTAATTGCTGCTTTTCTGTCTTTTACTTGATATCTGCCAGAACCACCATCCAATGGATATCACATGGGCTAGCGTTACTCGTGCTGTATTATTTCAACTCAGGCAGAAGTCTTCTCCTTCACTCAGTCCTTAGCACTGTGAAAAATCTTGTAGTCTTTTTTCTCGTCCTCTAAAGGTTAAGTTACGCTGTGAACTGACAATATAAACTGAAAATGCACATCTAGGATTGTTTTCATTTTGGTCTTTGTGTGAGGTCTGCACTCCGCGTGATGCAAAGTACTGTGCACTGCACCACTCTGTGCATGTGGGTGCGTTGACAAGCACATCCCTTGCGAGGCTAGAGGAGACTTTTCTGTGTTGGTGGTTTCAGAGCTGTAATGTAAAGGAGTGTACCCAGTGGCTCCAGAAAATACTCATTTTTTTCAAGAGCATCTTCCACTGGTTGATAGATTTGCAGAATGATTCAGTTGGGAAGGGACCTCTGAAGGTCTGCAACCAAACCTCCTGCTCAGGTCAGGGTTACTGAGTGTCTCGGGGTCTTTACCATTCAAAGGTGGAGATCACAGCACCTTGGTCGTTCCTGCTCTCTGGCCAGTGGGCCCTGGGGATGCATCCACTCTGGATGAGCAGTCAGATGGTATGGGCAGGGGTGCAGATGTGCTCTCTTCTGCCATAAAATTCAATGTTGGATGCTTCCCTTCCATTCTGCATGGCGGTCATCCCCTCTAAACAAGGGGCCTTTCCACAGACAGGGAGATCCGCTTCTATGGCTACATCTGCATGGGGAAGATCCCAAACCACCACGGGTCTGGTCCAAGGCCAAGCAGCTGGGCTGTGTCCAACACACAGAGCAGAAACAGGTTCTCCTCAAAGTGCTGGACATGCTCCTGCTTTCCCAAATTGGAACGTGTGGGTCCAGGTAGGCAGTGGGCACAACATGCTGACCCCCAGCTCCATGGATCCCCACTCAGACCCTCTGGCCTTCCCTAAGGCTGAGTAAGTGCTTTTGGTCTCATACCTTCATTTCTCCATCCGTACAATGCACCAGTGCCCATCTCGCAGACCACTGGGTGTAAAATTCAGGGGAAAAGGGAGATGTGGATTATTCTTCTCCTTTGTAGGTACAATTCCTGGGGAAAATGTAAAAATGGATGGAGAAAGTGGACTTCTGGTTTTCGTCCCCCTTTCTGTGGTCACTATCGAGGAAGCATGTCCCAGGAGATGTCTGAAGAATTGTATGTAGCCATAAAAATGTGGTCAGATGTCTCTGCTTTCTTCAGGAAATAGACCTAGAAATTAACAGGAAGTTGACAAAGCTGGGATTTTTGGATTAAAAATAAAAGCCTCAATTCTTTTAGTGTAAGAGATATATGTATATAAAGAATGGTTTTAACATTATTTTGTTTTAATCCAGGGGGAGGCATTTCCCCAAGGTCACCAACTGCAGTAGTGGGAAGAGTGACTCAGGCCCCATCTCCTGTATGAAATCTGCTTAAAAATAATGATCTGGGGGAAAATCTGGCTGCTGACACTAACTGTATGACGTGCTTATCTAGCTGCTCCGATCAATAGGTTTGCTTTCCCCGGGTAGCTGATAGATCTTGACTTTTTGAGTTTGACAGCGACTTTTTGCAGTCCCAGCTGATACAGGACCATGGAGACTTGTGGCTACTTCTCAATAGCAGGGGATTTGTCGAAGTAAATCAGATCTGGAGTCACTGAGAGGGAATTAATGTGAAATGCCTTCATGTTAGTTTTACAGTCGCTTTAATAGGCATAACTACACTATTAAAGTGATCTGCCTGTATTTAACTCTTATTTGTACTTGAGTGGAATAAATGTATTTCTTCAGGAAGGGTGACTTTTACAGAGGAAGAGAGCTATTATAAAACTCCCAAATGCCTCAGCAATAATGACGTGACAGCTTGCAGCCTGAAACCCAGGCTCCTTATATTGTGGTAGTGCCTTGAAGTCCTATTTCATCCCCTCTTCCACCTGCTCTTCTCCTTCACCCCAATTACACTTCCAAAATATCTCTAAAATGATGGTGTTGGGCACACAGCTGCTTATACCTTGGGTAGTCACTCACAACTAAAACTGCTATATTGCTTCAGCAGAGCAACTCCGGACTTCAACCCAGGTCAGCTTCTTCTTCATGTTGTTGTGTTACGTGGTGGAGAACATCCTCACCTTGATATCCAAATGGGACATTGGTAAATCAAGACTCTATAAGAAGTTGCAGCTTATACTGGTTTGGTATAGACATGAGCTGGCTGCACCCTTGGATTTGGGTTAATTGTGCTAAAGAGTAGGAAAAGTGTTTTCTGATTTTTTTTTGAGTGGTAGGTCCTCCTTTGCCCATGAGTGACAGTAGCTATAACACTTTTTTGTAGAAACAGGGAGAGAAACTGCAGGTGAGGTGTGCCACCAGCCATGGGGCCATGCCAGGAGAGTATGGGCAGGTGATGGATGCGCACCTGCGTTGCCCACTTCCCTGCTGTGTTGACCGCCAGATCCTCAAATCTGCTTCCCAGCTGGGCACAGGGACCAAGGAGGGGCCCAGTGTTAGTGTCTGTTGGGCTGTGAAAAGCAGAAGGAGGGACAGACCTGACAGACTGGGGTGAGCTTGTCCAGATCCAATGTCCACAAGTCCAGCAAGAGGGAGGATCTTGTGATACCTTTAACTCCTCCGTACTGTCTTTGTGGCAGGCAGTGGGGTGAAAAACCTTTAATCTTGCTCATAAAGTGAGGGGTAGAAATTCATGGCTGGGGTTGAGGGCTGGAAAGTGAGACAGAACAGCCCTGCTGAAATCTGTTTCTTGCTTTTGGGATGTTTTTTTGTGGATTTTCCTTCCTTTTCTTTTTTTTTTTCTTTCCTCTTGGCTCTATCTTTCAACTGAAGCTCGTGCAGATTTGTCACAGGTCAGAAAAACTTAAGCCATGATTTGTAGAAGATGAATGGACTTTTAAAATCAATTTTGTGGTCCCTGGTGTCAGTGGGGTGCCAATCACTCTGTGCTGGTGCTGCCCAGGTTCCTCTGCCGGTATCATTAAGAGGTGCGGGCAGCATTCATTACAGGGAAGCTGAGTCTTGCTGCCTGTTAATGGAATTGAGCTGCCTGACCTTAATGTGTGACTGATATTTAATTTGAAGTTTCTCTGGACACCAGCAGGCTGTAACGGAAACAATACAGGCCCAGCGACACAAAGCCTTAGCCCTGAGAAGAGACCGAAATAAATTAAATTTAGTAATTAGTAAAAATCCTTGGGGCTTTGAGGTCACACGTGGGAACAAAAAGTGTATTTTTTTCTACTTTGCAACTTCATGGTTTCCTGGCAGTGTCTCGTGTGCCATGGGGAGAAGTGTGGTACACTCTGGTCACCCTCAACTGGTGGAAAACTCTGAGGTGCTCTTGCCCCCGTTCAGATGAGTGCATCTCCAGCCCCAGAGCCATCTCCATCGCCCTCCTGGTCTCCTTCGCTTTGCTGAGATGCACAGGAGAGAGACCCTGTGCCCCCAAGACCCTCATCCATGGGGTCTCTTCCTGGTGCACCCATTGCCCTGTGAGTGTGTGTTTCCTGCAATGACTGGGTTCCCTATGGTCCCCATCTACCCTCGGGGATAGTCACCTGCTAAAAATCCATGGGTAGCCAGAGTAGATTTGGTCACCCCCCATCCCTGGTGCTCAGTTGCAGTGCTCACTCTGGTGGGAAGTGCAGGCAGCAGGTTGATTTGGTATGATCTACCCAGGGACTGGAGAGCTTGCACTAATTTGGGATGCTCCCTCTGTGAGGTTGTTCACTGTCGAGAACATCTGTGCAGCTGGGTCAGAAACTGGGCTGGTGGGGGCTGTTTTCCTCCCTTTGCATGGGATTTTCAAGGCTGTGGGAAGAAGTACAAACCTCTGCCTGCGGCTCAGGGCTTTGGGCTCTGCCTGAGACCCAGCACTGGCCAGTCCAGGCCCTGCAAGTGCTAACTGTAAAAGGTACTAGTAGGTGTCCAGGCTGGGACCATCAACCAAGTTTATTGCCCGTTCCCCTCTCCCCATGAGCCGCACTTGCCCCTTGGTGCAGCAGCGCAGGCAGACGAGGTACAGGCTGGGGGTTCCCAGCATGGGGCTCTTGCAGTAAAAGTTAAAATCGGAGAACGAGGCCACCATCCCAGATGTTTGGCAGGGAAAAGCATGATCTCTCCTCAGTCTGGAGCAGCTGAAGGTGTCTCTCCAGAGCCAGGAGGAAACTCTGGGCCAGCGCAGTGCCAGCTAAAAGATTGAACTGCAATTTCCAAAATGCCTCCTGAGCATCTAGGGCCATGACGTTGTAAAAAGTGTTCTGTCATCCTTGCGCAAGGAAAGGTCTCCACTCCCTAAGATGCAGGAATGGCACACGCAGGCAAAGCTGAGCTATCTTATGGTCTGTAAATGTGCTGCACACCTCCCTGGGGCTGACCCAATGCGCTCTGGGATGAGTCTTCCTGCTCCTGGTCATGTATGTCCATGGCTTGCAGGGCAGAAACCAACCTGCTGCTGGGAAAAATGGTCCATGTAAGGCAAAAAAAGGGTATCTAGGCTGCTACTGGAAGAAACTCAGCCCTGTTGGTCTTCTTTGGTTCATCTCACTAGCAATGGCAACACACTAATGGGTGGGGGATATCTGTAAATGCCCTGCAAGCATGTAGGAGACCTTGGCTGGTCATAGAGGAAAAGGTGGCTTCAGTACCTGAAGCATCACCAAGAGGCAGTGGGGAAGGCAACAGCATGGCAGTGACCTGTGGTTGTACAAACACCTTTTCATGGGAGATGAGGAGAGGGTGTGGCCCTGGGTCCACCATCCACCACTTCTACTGCTCAGGACAGCTTTGTCCTCTGCCCAGGTCCCATCTCCTCCACTGTAAAACAGGGTGCATTGACCAGCCCCGTTCTCACTGTGCTGGGAAACTGTCCTTGCATGTCATTTAAGTACAGGAACAACTAATTTGTGTGTGCCGTGATTTGCCACAGCAAGAAAAGCCTGCTTGAAGGCCCTGCAGAGGAACCAAAATCAAACAAACTTCAGATGGTCTCACAAATGAAGCTGAAAGGTCATAATGATATCAAGCAGGAGGTCGTGTGCGGCACTGCAAGCCTGCTAAATATCAGCCAAAGATTAGTCCATCCTCTCTGAAAGGCCAAGGGGTAAAAGGCTCCAAGTTCCTTCTGCTGCATGTTCAAACTCACGGCGTCTAAAAATGGCACAAGTTCCCTGTGGAAGAGAGATGCAACTTCAGGAACAGAAAATTCAAGGGAAAATGTCAGGCCGGTGAGGTATGCGAAAATGAATTTGGAAAATTCTTAGTTTTTTTTTTTTTAAGCCAAAAGAGACTTGTAGATCATGTGGCTAGTGCTAATTGATTTGGTGTTTTGCCAAGCATCATCATCCCAGTTTAATCAGCAGCTGTGAAACAGAGTGTTGTCCATGTGCCAGCCTCCTGTCTTAGCTTCTGGGGATGGCCTCAATGGATGGACAATGAGTTTCTGAGGGTGGAGGAAATCTTGAGCCAGCCTGAGATTGATTAACTGCTTGTTTAGGCCCCCAATGAGGTAGGAATGGCCCATCCTATTGGACTATGGTCTGTTGGGTGGTTGCATCTGCTTGGTCATTTCTGGATTTCCATTAGGTACATCACCTCATCCTGTATTTGTTTGAAAATCTGGACTTTTAAAGACTTCATCTGACAGAGAATTTGCCTGTGCAGGAACTGTACTGGAGGCAAATGTAATCTGGGAAAAGCAGAGTCAAAACGTCAGTTTAACCAGGGGGTTAGACTTTTGTGGAAGAGCTCAACAAGGCTGCAGGCTGCTCCCCGAGGCCACCAATATTCTCCTAATAGTATTGTGCTAATTAACTGGCAAATTCCTCTGCTCTTGTGCTGACATGGATGGATGGTCTAACTAGGTTCAGTAATTCTCCCTAGACCAATGTCTGGTGTCTGGCACTGGGTCTCCCAAAACCTCCAGTGGACCAAGAACAGGAGTTTGAGGAGCACAGCTGAACCTCACACCCATTAAAACCACTAAAAGCCCATACAAGACACCCTGCAAACATAAACAAAACCATTGGCATGAGAGAAATTTCACCTCATGTGATGGGCAGTGACTGATCCTGAAAACTTGTGGGTGGATGCATCAGTTAAGTTAAAAAGTGCCTGGTGTGCAGAAAGCCCTGGGGGTACATGCTTTCCCCACCACAGCATCCCTCCTTCTTTCCTTCCCCTGGGTGACACCTCACCTACCTGCAGTCATTGCCACTATTTGTATTTATGGGGCACTTAACCAGCCCTATAAACAACAATTTACAGGTTATTCTGTAACTTGTAACAGAAAACCTCTTCTTGATTTTGTTGTCTTTTGTTTAAGATCAGCCCCAGGAGCTGAATTCCCTCTGAATGCCGGTTTTGATTCTCAACAGGTTTTGATTCTCAACAGCGAGGCTGGCTTTAGAACGAAAGATAACGGTGGCAACCTGGTGCTGCTAATGGGCTTCTCCAAGGGGGTTTGTTGGGCCAGCAGGGCTGAGGGCTGCATAGCCTCCCAGTACCTGCTGTGCTTGTTGGCTGTGCTGAACGGCAGCGTGTAGGTTTCCAAGGTAGATGTAATAAAAACAACGTCCACGTGAGAGAGGAGAAATGTTTCTGTCTGAGTGGGCTCGGCAAAACCACTGTCAGGAACGGTAACAATCATAATGGGAGGTCATCTCGGGTCCCAGCTGAGCGGTTTGCTTCTGTGTGCAGTGGGAGGAGGCAGTTCTTTGGAAGAAAACAGTGGAGGGAGATAAACTCGACTGCCTCTGCCTTGGTAACCCTCCCTTCGCGTGTCTTGAGGCTGCCTGGTTTGACTTGTCACCTGCTGAGAAGCACTTTCTTCTCCCATCAGCTCCCCTAGGTCCCTGATGCTCTCCATCCCATGAGCTGCCCATCATGGCATGCCCAACAACCCAGGGGTCAATGTGGTGTGAGGACTCTGGACACAGCCCCATTTCCCACCCTGCAACGCTGAGTTTAGCTCTGTCTGAACTAATTTGATGGGGACCATACTGCTGGAGGTTGTGTTTTGCTTGAAGTGTTACCTGTAAAAGAGGTCTAAGTCCCGATTGTCCCAAAACACAGAGACTATGTTTAGAGAGGAGACATTGCTTTATTCTGGCCAAGGTACACAGTGGAAAACTTCCACAAATCATGCACACCCCGTGCCAGTTTCCTCATCGTATTTATAAATGAAAGTGACGAGGCAGCACATTCCCAGTTCCAATGATTGGTTAGTAATTTACATATGATTATAATATTTGCTGTGTCATTCTCCTTGGTCACTGCGCCTGCCCAAGGGTAGGGTCTCCATCTGGGCAAGGGTCGTCTTGGCCTATGGGCATGATTTTTAGTATCATAATGAAGGTAGTTCAGCTTGAGACACCCAGAATTTTCACTTTTCTGCCAAGTTGGTTAGGCCTTTCAGAACATGGTAGATTAGTAGCATCCTCAAGGTTTGTATGCTCATATGCTTCAGGATGTTTCACTTTAAAGAACGACAACAATACTTGCTTTCCTGGATTAGGAGGTCTTTCTCATACGGCTCAAGGATAGAATCCTCATTGTTCATGAGAATGTCTCAAAGAGTTCCTCTACTAATCAACCCAGACACTTGTGAAGAAACATTCCCAAGGCCAACCATCTGGCCAAGTACGCAACCAAATGGCCATATGCAAGACCCTGTATCAGCAGTTCAGCTAGTGCCGATAGTTAACAGGACTAGCTAACTTTAATGCTAACAAAACTGGCTAAGATTTTAACTCTAAGACAACAGAAGGAGAGAGCAGGCTTTGCTGCCGAGGTCACTCTCCTCCTCCCCTGCATCCTCCTCATTTGCTCTAGCTCCTCATTCCTCCTGTGGCAGCTGCAGAAGACATGAAACCAGGGGTTGCAGGTTTGCATATGGTCCTCCCTCATCACCGGGCTTGGTTTATTTTGGAATTGTTGGTAGTTTATGGGTCTTTAATATTCACATGGATTAATCATAGAATAGAACAGAATCATAGAATCTTCTAGGTTGGAAAGGACCTTTAAGATCATCAAGTCCAACTATTGACCTAACACTGCCAAAACCACCACTAAACCATGTCCCTCGGCACCACATCTACCCATGTTTTTAAATACCCCCAGGGATGGTGATTCAACCACTTCCCTGGGCAGCCTGTTCCAACGTTTGACAACCCTTTCAGTGAAGAAATTGCTCCTAATATCCAAGCTAAACCTCCCCTGGTGCAACTTGAGGCTGTTTCCTCTTGTCCTATTGCCTGTTACGTGGGAGACTGACCCCCTCCTGGCTACACCCTCCTCTCAGGGAGCTGTAGAGAGTGATAAAGTCTCCCCTCAGGCTCCTTTTCTCCAAGCTGAACATCCCCAGTTCCCTCAGCTGCTTCTCATAAGACATGGGCCCCAGACCCCTCACCAGCTCCATTGCCCTTCTCTGGACTCAGTCTTTTGGCTTTGCAACAGCTTTTCTGTTTTAGTTGGATTTGATTCATTAAACTAGTTTAATGACTGGCACCCTATTGCCTTTAAATTGGAAAAAAACCCCAACATTTATTGACAGCAAACACAGGGAGCGCAGCCCCACTGCTGCCGTCTTTCCTCCAGACAGATTGAAGCCAGTGTGTGTGGGTTTGCAGCAGACCCAACTGGCACCGTCCTGATGTTAAGTAAATGCTTCCCAACCATGGACCATGCCTGGTGTGTTTTCCAGAGACCCATCTGTGGGAGCTGGGTTAGGTCTTATGTGAATGAGAGGTGGGAAGACTTTTCTGTGGTTGGAGGTAGCTTTGGACCCAATGTTGCAATTTATCTACTGAAAATTTCCTGCAGTGGCCTCACTGAAGCAGCAGGGTGTTTCTTCCTTGGGTGAAATTGCTGTGGATGTCAGAGTAGTTTCACATGAGTGACATTTCCTACATGCTTTATAATGTGGCTTGTGTTGCTCAAGGACAGACAGCCAAAGTGTACCTATATGTTTTTTTTTCTTCGGATTCACCACTTCCTTGGTCAGTAAGTGACCTGCATCCTGTGCAAATCCATACTATATATGGGCTGTCCCATTCCTCCTGGAGACTACATGTACGCAGGGCTGGTGGCAGGCTGGGACCTTCTGGGACAAGGTGTGGGCTCTGCAGCATGAGCCGCCTGCCTTGCTTCCAGCCAGCATATTGCCTGTACTTCCCTTGCAAGTAATTCCTCACTGAGTCTACTGAGACTGGGGGGCACTGAGACATGGGATGAGTGCATGGGGAGGTTCTGTGCATGCAGTTGGGTTGCAAGCCTGGCATTGAGATGGACTACTTGGTGGGAGGCTGTTTTGGGGAAAAATTTCCAACCCTGTAGGGTTGCCTTCAATACTCCTTCCCAGCAAATGGGGATGTGGTTCAGACAGAACAACAGGTGGATCCGCACCACCAGGAAAGAAGAGAGGGCTGGAAGACCTCTGCTATGAAGACAGGCTGAGAGAGTGGGGGTTGTTCAGCCTGCAGAAAAGAAGGCTCCAGGGAGACCTTAGAGCCCCTTCCAGTCCCTAAAGGGGCTACAGGAAAGCTGGGGAGGGACTCTTGATCAGGGACTGAAGCCATAGGACAAGGGGGAATGGTTTTAAACTGAAAGAAGGGAGATTTAGATGAGATATTCAGAAGAAATTCTTCCCTGTGAGGGTCGTGAGACACTGGGGCCAGGTTGCCCAGAGAAGCTGTGGCTGCCCCATCCCTGGAGGTGTTCAAGGCCACGTTGGATGGGGCTTGGAGCAACCTGGGCTGGTGGGAGGTGTCCCTGCCCATGGTAGAGGGGTTGGAACTAGACGATCTTTAAGATTGCTTCCAACTCAAACCATTCTATGGTTCTATGACATTTTCCTAAAGTAACATCTACAGAGTCCTCCTCGGGGCATGTTGCAGGGCCACGATGCATCAGCCCACCTCCCCATACCTGTGCAATGTTCCCATACCCTGCAGCCTCCTGATGCCTTCTGCAAAAAATCCCAGCCCTGCAGATAACGAAGCATTCAGATAATGGCATCAGCTGGACAGTAGCCCAGCATCCCACTTGGGACCCTCCGATGTCTGGAGCTGACCATATGAGCAAAATCACTGCTATTTCTCTCTGCTCCAGCTGAGGTCGACTTTTGAAGGGTGGCCAAGCCCTTGGTCTGGGGGTTTAGGGTGTTTCCTTGGCTTTTGGGCACTGGAAAGTAGCTGGCCTTGGTAGAGCAAAGTCTGAGTTTGCGGTAAATCTGAAAGTTTTAAAATCCCAGCAGATAGCTGACAAAAACCAATGCTCATCCAGGGTCTCGTTAGGTAGTGCCGGGCTGCAATAACTGCCTGAACTCTGGAGAAGTGAGATGTCACAGGGGCACAATTAAGACAGCAATCCATCCTCAAAACCTTACCAACATTGATTAAAGGTCTTGGGGAATTTTGTCATGTTTTAACTCTTCCTGAACATCAGCCTTGATGTGCCAAAGATTGAATAATCCGGTGTTGCGCGTCACTCCTGGAAATCTCTGTCTGCAATGTTGGCATTGCGCTGGGTGAAGGACATCGATCCTGTTAAAGAGCGGATATTAAAATGGCAAGATATTTGAGAAACCACATTGTGGACTATGTGTATTTGAAAAAAACATGCCATTATTCAGTATAAACTACTTCTCCAAAACTCTCGGAAGGTAGGAAAAAAAATACCACACATTTTTCTTTTCCCATTTTACATGTTTAAGCCAAATTGAAAAAAAAAAAGGCTTATGAGATTTAAGCTATTTATTACCAAATAAAAATACATCTGGGCTGTGTGCTTCTGTGCCAAGTTTTGGCTTCACGAGAGCACAAACATCGAGAGTTACGAGGCCCTCAAAAATGAGGTTGATGACGGAAACATTGACTTAATCTTAACTCTCTTAGGGATGCCAGATGCTTGTTGAGCTATTTCAGAAGCTGGTTGCAGGGGAATGAGATGCTGCATGTGACATGGAGCCATACCTGCAGCATCCTACCTGGTTTCTGCTCATCCACTTGCAGCCCTGCTGGATATTCTCGATGGAATAAGCAGGAACCTACTTTTCTGTTCCCGTTGTGGTGGAAAAGTCAGTCAATCAGCCTCCTTTGACTTCAGCAGGAGGGGAAAATACCCACAAGTGGGTGGATTTTCATGCTGGAAGGGGCAACTGTTGTCACGTTCTCCATCCCACATCCCAAAATTAATTCTTGACCAAGTGAGGGGACATCCTCTAGGAAAACATCCAGCCTGGGCTTTATCTTTCTGATGTGGAGACAGGTCTCCTGCAGTGCCTCCTGCCAGGGTGCGTGCACGGCACTCTTGGGCTCCTCTCCAAGCCTCTTTCCTGGCTTTGGCATCAATATAAGGTGCTTATTACCCCCAAGGGACCCCACCTCCTGCTTTTTGTATAGCAAACACTTGTGCCTTCAGATGCTGCTGGGGCTCTGGGAGCTCATGGTTTGCTGATTACCAAAAATCACTTTCCCTCAGATAGCCTGCCACCTACAAATAGAACCTGCATGGTTTTTCTTAGATGGATGACTTTACATTTAGCCCTATAAAATACATATTTGTTGCTGTCTGGGTAGAGTTTTCCCTTATATGTTATTACAGCAGGGCTTAGCAACACTAACTCATGCCAGGACCTCACGCAGAAATGTAAAGTAAGAGCTGTTTCCACCTCAAGAAACTGATGTTTTACTCATACTTTAAACACAGCTCAATCTGTCCTGGAGTGACACATACCTGTAAAGTCTGGGATATTAAGTTTAATAGGGAACAGGCTTCCAGGATCTTTGATTTTTAGCTACAGATTTCTTATTCATGGAGCATAAAAAGGGGAATTGCCAGCACGTGGCATGGCAGGACTTGCAGAAGCAGGGTTTTTTCCAAACCTGAGTTCAAGTCAGTTCAGCGTAAAGAGCCTCTGAGCTGCCCGGACCCATGCCATCTCGCTGCCAGCAGCCACCTCATCTCAAGCAGCTTCTCTTCAGCCTTGGTCCTTGGGATGGACCATGGTCCCAGCTGCTGCTGCGGTGCTGGGGACGCAAACAGGTCACTGTACAGCACCTCCAACCAGTGCACAGTGATGGTCTAACCTCCCAAGTCCTTTAGGTCAACCAAATGAAGAGGTCCAATGGGGACCAGGAACTTGCAGAAGTCCTGCAGGTGCAAGCCCCCATGCTGAGGGCTTCTCTTGGACCAGGTGGCGAACTTGTGGGCTCAGGATAGGACCTTATGGTGCTCTAGGGGGACTTGCTAACCTTGTTGCATTTGCCGCAGCCCATGGACTCACCTACCAGGAGTGCTTCTTCTCTCAATAGATAGTCTTTTTTTTTCTGTACCCTGGCATTTATAAGATGTCCCTGTCTTCTGTATATTGTCACTTGGAAGAAGTGCCAGCTCCTGAATGGCTCCTGTCTTCTGCCTTGCAGGGTTAGCAGGGCCATTTTTTGGGGGTGATTTTTGGGTGGTATCTAAAAAAAATCGAGGGGACCTTACCGTATATTGGCTTCCTTGGGCAACAAGTACTGCAGATACTGCAGTGTTGCTCTTCTGGTCCCGCTGAGGGTCTTGTGCAACCTGGTTAATGCTATGCACAGCACCTAGAATGACTCTGCAAGGTTTAGGATGAAATCCAGAAAGTGACCTGCAACATGGGGTCAACCGATCCCTGTGCAAACAGATGTCCCACGTCCTGACTCTCATCCTCACCGCTCACTGCTACGAACTTTATTAACCCTCAGCATTAGCAGTGGCACTAATGACATACCCAGAATTTGCCACCTCTCTTTCTTTACTAGCCAGCCTGACTTCTTGCTGCTTTCCAACGCCGTGCTCTCTCAATAAGGTCAGACAGCAGGTTTTGGTGGCAAATTTCTGCAGATGCTAGGAGAAATAAAACTCAGAGCTGTGCTCTCCTGTCAAAAAGTTCTGGTTTGGGGGTTGATTTGCCAGAGATAAAAAGCTGGACTGCAAGACATCCCCCATCCAACCTGACGTGCTGTTCCCAGAAATGGTGAAACACTCCACCGATTTCCCAAACCCGCCCCCTAAATCACTGCCAATCACTCTGGAGCCATGTGGACACATTGGGTTGGATCTCCCTCCTCCAGGCTTAAGCTGCATATGAATAAATGCAGCAGGAAAATCCAGGTGGTTATTACAGTCCCATTTAAAGCATGGGATGGGGGGAAAAATCAATGCATGCAAAATGGCGATGGATGGGATTGATGCAACTACTTGCATCAAGTAATTGCATCACGCCCCCAAAAGAGCCTCCCCTGTGTTTGTAGGACAGGTTTCAAAAGCTGCTTCGATCTCTCTCTAGCAGGGAGGATTAAAGCAGGTCAGGCAAACTGTGCCCCAAAAAGTGCCTCTCCCTTCTTTGATGATAAGAGGAGAGCAGGATGGAAATCTTAGCTGGAAATCCCTATGGATAGGGGGGGACAAGGTACATGGAGACAAGGGCTGGCACCGACACTGCTGGTTCTCACCCAAAACCTGCCAAGGAGGAAGGGGATGTTGGGGCTGGCACAGGATTGGGGCACTGTCACTGCATCCGCACAGCCTTGCGAGGCAGAGCTGGGACTGTGGATAAGCCTTGGATGCCGGGTGCCCACAGGGTGCGGGCGTACTGAAGGACTCTGCTCCTCTCCGAGCCAGTGTGGCATGGCATGGGTTGATGCTGAGCAGACAAAGGTTTGAGACCAGGTGGGATCATGAAGCCTTTTGTTTGAACAGGGATGAGACACAGCTGAGGGCATTGGCTCTTCCCATTAATGCCTTCTCCAAAGAGGGGTTAAAATTGCGTTTGGATTTTAGACCCACCGGGTCTGGCAGCATTTGGGTCAAGGGTTTTGGTTTGGGCTGTCACAGAATTAAGAGGCTTTGTGAGGGATGCAGCATAACACAACACTTGAGATCCTTCCAGGTCCTTGGAATATGTAGCTGGCATTTCTCCCCTATGGTTTTAGCTTTTTCCCCGTTTCTGGATGTTCTGCATATCATTACTGGTAGGAGGGAGCTGCTGCAAGCCCTGCAGCTGGTCATTAGGAACAGTTAAGAGTGTTTTGAGGCAGGTGTTGAGCATGTCTGGGGAGACTTTGGACACTGTGAAAGCAAGGAAACATTGGAAACCCAAGTATTGAATTTCCCTTTCCAAACAACTGGCTGCAGCATATCGCTGCCTGTCAAAGTTGAAGGCTCCTGAGTGCACAAGTCAGCATGTTTTTACACTCCCAAGGGCAGGGATGGGCCTCGCTCCAAGTGCTTCCCCATTGCTCTCTGCAGGCAGAGCCAAGGAATAGACTGCTGTCACGCCAGGATTTTTTATATTTTCTTTTTAAATTGAGGATGAATTCCTTCCCCTGGTTAATTTTCCCATTTCCAGGTTGAGGGTTAATTCATGTGGATATAACACCCTGCTAGTAATCCATAACCACAAAAAGATGAGCTCTCTTGCCTCCTTTGACCAAAGAGGGCCCCTGGCCCACTCCAACTCCCTTTTCAACTTTTTTTTTTTTTTTTTTTTAATTGGGCTAACAGTCCAAACCCTGGAGAAGAGCTGTTAAGCCCAGGCGCCTGTCAATAAACTGGGTAAAACTCCAATGCTGTATGTCTTCCCCACCATACAGCATGTGAAATGGGCTTGGGTTATACATAGGAGCTGGTTGGGATGATGGTGGGGGAGAAGGGATGGGTGAGCACATCAGGATGCATGGCTGATGGGCAAAGCCCCAGTAATTGCCTTGAAGTTCTGTTACTGGCCAAATCACCTCTGCCCTCAGCAGCGCCAGGGTTTTACTCGGGCATAAGCCCTGGAAATGGCTGAGCAGCCCAAAAACCTTGGTGAGACCTGGCATGTGATCCCTGCTTTTAGTACACGATTTGAGGGTAAGTGATTCCTGTTGACCATTCTTTCTCCATCCTTTCCAATGCCTTCAGACTGAACAGAGACCCAAAAAGTTGCACGGGGGTTTTGTAATATCTCCAAAGCTGGGTTTTCTCCAGTGCCCTTTTCTGGCTTACGCACAGAGCTGGGCTCAAAACCATGAGAAATGGGATAGTTTAGGGATGAAGTGCTGGGCTGGGTGGGAAACATCATGCCAGGCTGCTGGGGCCACCCATTCCTCCAGGCACACGAGAGCATGGGAGAGCAGGAGTGAAACTGGGACCATTAGATCTCAGAAAACGTTTTCTTTCAGCTTGATTTGGTTTTTGTGTGTGTGATGATCCAAAAATCATAAATACACCCTTGAATGCCATACATGAGAATAAAGCTATAATTAAAACCTAGTGTGAAGTATAAAAGCAAAAAGACGGGTTTAAGTGTAACAATGCTGCTGGAGTGTTTCTCCTTCCTTCTTGGAAAATGTTGCTGAATTCAACACCTTCCTGTGAAACATCATCTTCAACAAAACTTTTTTTCCCCTGAAGCTGGTGGAAAAGGGTTGTAGGAAAAAACCCTCAGCCAGTGCTGTATAAACAGCCGCCTCTCTCCTGTGATGGGCCCAGGCTGCCCGGCTGTATCCCATCGCTAGCTCTTGCTGCTCCCCATCCCCACCGCTCAGCATGCCTTCAGCCCTGCCATAAGTATGCTGATAAACACTGGTTATTGCCAGCTGTAAGTGGTTTTTTTTTTGTTGTTGTTGAATGCTGAGTCAGGGCTCTGGAAGAAGTCCCACCTCAGCTTTTTTTGGGTGTATCAGGACTGTAGGTGGTTTCAACCCGTGATGAGAGAGGAGATGGAGATGCTCTGCTTGGTATTAGGGACCACGGGTGTGTGTACAAATCTGTGCTCCAGCCATGCCAGCTCATGTCACGTGACAATTAGTAAGAGGCTTCATTAGGCTGAGAGGCTGTTGAATGGGGATCGTACAAGCAGGCAGGGGCAATCTGCAGTCTCTGAGATCTGTGTTTATGTGTTTTTCAGGATGAGCCGAGCTGTGTTTTGCAGTGCCTGCACAGAGGTCCATGGAGGCAGGGTGCAATAAGAGCTGTTGGGTAGCAGTGACCATTAAATGGTGATGAGGCAGCCCATCTCAGCCCCGTTCCCCTAAACCCCTTTGCAGCCCTTTTCCATCAAATGTACAAGACTCTGAACAGGAGGATGAAAAAACTTAAAACCTCATGTTTCCACTCAGGAGCCAACCATACTCCACCAACCACCATGGACCACCCCTTTGCCCACCACCAGAGCTCCATCCTGACTGAGTCCCTGGTGCTGCACAGCCTGGTCAAGCAAATAAGGCAAACAAAAATGTTCTTCATACATTGCTAATGTGTGCCGGGGCTGCTCCTTGCCCAGCCAGGGGCTTGTTCTGGGGTCTGCTACCCCTTGCACAGCACTAGATGTGTGGGACGGCACGCTGCACCCTGGGCTGGATTTAAGCTGACTGCCTATTATTTTTGGCACGGCTCTTCCCGTTTGCTTAATGAAATGAGAAAGCTGTCGGCGAAGGTGCTGAAAGTGAGACAGATTCCTTCCCAGCTGACAAAATTTTTTAAAAATCCTTTCCTCCTCCTCTTCCGTCCTTCCTGCCCCTATCTCCTTGCCCTGCAGTTTGCTGTCCTATAACAGGAGTGAGATAGCATGGTATCTCCCTCTCTGCAAGACTGCTGAATTTTTATGCAGCTGAATACACTGTGGGTTTGGTCTGGGTTTTTTTTTNTTTGGTCTGGGTTTTTTTTTTTGTTTGTTTAATTTTTTTATTTTCCAGATGCATTGTCACACCCTCATTTCCTATTAGTAAGTCAATTTAACCCATTTAATAAGGGTATATTAACAAATAATTTGCAAAGGGTTACCACGTGGCTGACAGCGCCAGGAAATTAGTAGCTTGTTTGTAAACGCAGTCCTTCTCGGTGTGCCACATGAAGCCAGAGCTGCTCCCACGATTTTAGCCTTTATTCACTGTATACCATCGGGATGGATGCTGACTTCCCACCGCGTTCCTGTCTCCACGGGGAATTTTAATGCACATCCAGGGAAATGAGCTGCAGGCGCCTGGGCTATTAAAAGCCTGGTGGGCCCTGGTTTATGGGGTTTATCTGCCATCCCAGGGCAGGAGGAGGGGTGGTGGTGGGTCTAATCAGGACGAAACAGCCAAGATGATGCGGCTCCAGCCCCGGCTCGGCCGATTGCAATGAGCAGATCTTCCTCGGCTGCAAAATCTGTCAGTGAGTGAAGCCAGGGCTCTCCAGGAGCTGCCATCTCCCTCTCCGCCGCGATGGGATGGAGATGTATAAATAGCCCCAGCCTCCCTTCTCTCCCTATCTGCTCGCACACTGACCACAAATGCCTCAACAAGCTAGCCAGGTTGCCATACCCAGGGGAAAAATTAACATGCATCACAGGCAGTTAACAGCATAAGACAGATTTTGTTTTCTTTTTGAAGGCGGCTGCACTGTCCGGGCTGCAGCTGTCTGCTTGAGATACCCATCCCCAGCGCCAGCTCTGGGCCTGATCCTGTGTCCCTCACCAGTAGCCCAATTGCTTCAAAAATATTGCTGCCACGAGGAAAAAGGAGGTGGAATTGAATTGTTCTGCTCTCTGTATTTTTCTTTTCGTAAAGCCTGTAGCATCCTCCATCTCTCTGCCTGGTTTACCCAGGGGCTTTGCACCTCTGATATGGGTCAATCTTTAATGAGCACATGGATCCCTTGACCCTTTCCAGGTGAAATATTGGTGGATAGATAAATTTGCATGTGCCTATGCCTAGTCAAATTCTGACTGAGGCTAAAGGAGAATCCCCAATGACACAAATACTCAGTAAATTTCTGTGACTTGGTCACATACCAACCCGCAAAAATAAATGAACTTGTCATTTACAGGGTTCACCTGGCGGTGCAAAGGAATTGGGAGCATTTTGTGTAATGAAAAGAAGCCCAGGAAGCTTCAGATAATGTATAGGAACAATAAATATAACTATAGAAATGAGGAAAAAAAAAAAGAAAAAGCCGTGGAAGTGAGAAAGAGGTGGTGAGGAGGACGTGATGAGTTTCCCTGTGGGTTTCCGCCACGTTTGGAGCCTGAGTGAGCGAAGGGTGGAAACGGTGGTGCAGCGAGCAGCCGAAGAGGTTCAGATATCCAAGTGCCTGCATCATCTGTTGGCTTTCTAAAACCAAATTCATACCCCCTTGGTGTGAGACTGCAGCCTGTAATGCCATCTTCCAGCTAAGCATTTTGGTTAGTTTGTAAATAGCTGTTAAGTGATCTTCCCTGTGGGATTTTTAGCTGAAGAGTGTCTTCACAGTGCAGGTAGGGAGATAGGACCATGGCATCACTGAGGGCAATACAGCAGACCCAGTTCCATGGGGGTCCTCGGCATCACAGCAGGAAGCCACAACATTTTTTGTGGCAGCAGAGGTGAGCGAGACCAATTGGGGCAGCTGCTGATCTGCACTAGTGTTCTGGCAGCGATGGGAATTAATGAAGTGCCGATTTCCCCACTTCTTCATCCCTGACACTGACCTTGGCTTCAGGACGTGATAGGAGAAGCCAAGGGGGAGGGATGCAGCAGCTGTCAGAGCATCACAAGAGGCACGGAGGTGTTGCTGGTGCTCATCCAAATACATAAGGTGGATGGGGCATTTACCACCCATGGTTCTATACCATTGTGCCATGCCATAGCCTCTTCTGAGCTAGGTTTGGTCCCAGACATGTCAGAGAACTACACATCTCCTCTTTCCCAGGGGAGCTTGCCTAAGACCTGTTTCACGTCTCCACTGGCTTCCATCTTTGCATCTGTGTGTCAGGCTTTAGCTTGTTGCAGGACACTTTTTAAGAGCTGGATTAGCCAAGCTCAAGCATCAGCTGCTTTTGTGGTTTAGCAGAGGCCAGGTGGGGTGTAAGGCAACAAGGGTTGTCCAAGCTGGGAATTTGGGTGGGCAGGTGGGCAGGCTGAGAAAGACAGCAGACCTTGCAAATGTGTATGGTCAACTGAAGAGCATAAGGAACTGATATGGAGAGAGAGAGGAAAGGCAAAGAGGGGAGGAAATACCCCCCTACTCTGCTAAGAAATAACTTGATTTAGTCTCTGATCTCAATGACATTTGGCCTCAACCAGTTAATGGGAGACTACACAAAACTGAAGTAAGAAGTCTGCTTTGCTGACACAGAAGTGATGCATTTCTTATCTCTGAGCTGTCATCATCTGCCACAGCAACAGCATTTAAATGAAAAGAAGACGCAACAGGACGAGGGAAGAAGGATTTCTGGCTGTTGGGCAGCTTGTCCTCCACAGCTCCAGAGATGAGCAGCTGGAGCTACTCATGCCACCAGGAGGAGCATGTCAATGAGCCTCAGGCAGCAGGGTGGACCCTCTCCTCCTGACCAGCAGGCTAGACGTGGGGGGACACGTGTTTCGAGGTTCGCCTCAGGTCAATAGCCTCTCAGGGCTGGCGAGGACTGCATTTCCTCTGCAGCAAGGACAGTGAGCTTCCCCCTCCCTCTTCAGCTGGAGGATACAAGTGTTTGCCGCAGAGGTCATTGAAGCTGATGAACCTGTTAGGTGCCTTTGGGGTAGGTCATAAATAACCATCCAAGATCTGACTGATCCCTCTTCCTGCAAAGTTGAAGTATCCCGATGGAGAAGGATAATCTTGCTGTAGGATGAGGACCAACACTCTGGATCCCATTGAGTGGGGAGAGGGTGTCTGCCTTGCCAATCCCAGAGCAATCTTGCCTTCCTGCAGCCACCACTGGGGCAGGTGGTGGGGAACATGTCTCATGGAGGATGCAATTAGTGGCTTTGTAGCTTGATAGGCACTGTTTTCAACCTCATTGTCTTTGCTGCAGGAATGTCCTCAAAGCTTAGCTAATGAAAATGTCAGCCCTGCCCTTGTTCTGGGCAGTAAAACCAAAAGCTGGAGTGGGGTATCTGGACTGGCTTTTAGTTATGGATTGCTCTCTGCTGCAGCAGATATTACTGTCCTGGAAAAAAGCAGATTAAATCCATAAATCAAATTTTCTTGAAGCTTTTTATGGGCAATACTTCTTGGGTTCTAAGGCAAATGTGGTCTAGGACCCAGCTGTGGCTTGCGAAAAAGAAGGAAGAAATGCTAGTGGAGTAATCATTAATAGACATTGCTAACATGAGACCTTCCTTCAGGCTGAATAGGGGCCAAGTGCCTGTGAACCAGATTCTGGTGTTAGTCATGATGGGATACCTGGCATAAAGCTGCTTAGCTGGTGCCAGCAGGGTGACGCTGGATTTACCTTGTGTATGCAAGGTCAACACATGGACTTGGAAAGCAGTGTCCACCAAGGACCCCTGCAGCTATATATGATAAACAGAAGTGGGTAAACTTGAAAATAGATAACTCAGAGATGAAATGTTCTGTTATACACTGTTATTTGTTTGCCAGAGCTTTCTGGGGTCCGCCAGTACCGTGCACAGCAAGGACTGGCTCTTTGTTATGCAACCTGGTTCGATTATGCCAGCTGTATGATTTGATGACTGCTAATAAGCATAGATTTGCTGAAGTATTCCCCAAAGTCTTTGCTTTGCCATCAAAACCCTCATCAGCAATTGGATTAGTTGTAGGGAATGAACAATTACAACACAAGAGAGTGACTTATGTTAAGACAAATTGATGGGTTTTGTTTAATTATATGGTCTTGGTCACATCTTGACGGTATTTTTCCTGTGGGGGGAAATGCATCACTGCACCAGTAGGTACCAGAAAAGAATACTAAAAAATGGTTGTTTTAATTAACTAGTGCTTAAAAATAAGGCAAACTAACTCTCTGTGTCAAAACAAAATGGGTTATGCTTTTACTTTAGGTTATGTTGGCTCTGCACAGGCCCTGTATGCTTTCCTGCCTAGATATCAGAGAGAAAGTGCACTTTCTGGGCCGCAGGGAAGTGTATGACCAAGTTCCTTGCAAGGACTGTCTTGGTGTGGCAGGAAAAAATTCAAGTCAAAAGCTCTCAGGATGATCTGCCCACCCTGTGCTCTCTAGTTCATCATGACTCTGGCATCAAAGGTCTTGCAGATGTTTTGCTAAATCAGACTCAGGTCTTCCAAGATACAGCAAAAGGCTGGAAATCCTTGGCTGAGGTTGCACAATGCATCAAAAGATGAGAGAGATGCAGAGGATGAGAGACTGGCTTTTTCTGGTTTACTTATGTGCTACAAAATTTGTCCCAATAAACGTGGGGGAATATCACTAAGCTTCATTGTCTTGTGTCCTCCTAAGCCAGTTTTGTCTGAAATACAACTAAACTGCTGCCTGGTGGCATGGGCTGGTGTGTTTGGGTGTGCAAAGGGATTAGAACTTTAACCTGCTCTAGCACATTCTCTTCAGGTGCTGTGAAGACCTGGTGGTGTAAGATGGCTCACCTGTGGCTTGTCACAGCTCTTTTCCATTGGGAGGACACATGGCCATTAGAGGTTGAGCAATTCACCACGGGTTGCTCCACAAGTACCTAGCAAGTGCAGCAGTTAGGAGTCATCTCCACATGACTGTAGTGTTGCTCAGCTTGAGCAATGAGGACACTGTAGAGAGGTTGGTGCTGGTCTCTTCTCACAGGTAATTAATGACAGAACAAGAGGGAATGGCTTCAAGCTCACACAGGGTAGGTATAGACTGAACATTAGGAAAGAATTTTTCACAGAAAGGGTGGTTGGGCATTGGAATAGACTGCCCAGGGAGGTGGTTGAGTCACCATCCCTGGATGTGTTTAAGAGACGTTTAGATGTGGTGTTGGGGGATATGGTGTAGGGGAGAACTTTGTAGAGTAGGGTAGATGGTTGGACTCGATGATCCCAAGGGTCTCTTCCAACTTAGACAATTCTATGATTCTATGATTCTATGATCCAGGGCAACATGGGATCCCCGTTTCAGCGAGGTGCGGTGAATTGGGGCTGAGCCGATGGCAGCAAATACAACCTGCAGTACCAGGGGATGGGGTACGTGAATGGCTCATGGGTCTGGGTTTGCAGCTCCATCACTGGGGAGCAGTGGGTCTGATCCCACCTCCTCTTCTTTTAACTAAAAAGGGTGGCCAAATAATGCTGTTATCTGGCAGCATGCAAAATCGTTATCTTAAGAAGTTCTGCTGCTGGTGGCACACACATTTGTTACCCACTGCCTCTCTCAGAGGGGTGTTATGGAGGATTAGTTTGTATTTAAGAGGTGCTGTGTGTAATAACTTATGTGCAGATTTGCAAATCATTCCTTTCTGTTAGGTCTTCTCCTGTTGTTTCTCTTCCTGGCATCTGGCTTTCTTTGTGCATCTCCCGTTTCCATACGGATGTGAACAAAAGGCGCTCAGGGTTCCCTGAGCTGTTGTGATGGACTGGCCCTGCCTGCTGGCAGAGGGGACATGTGAGCAGGAGGGATCTGGGTGAAGAAGGTGTCACGGGCATATCTGGCCTGTGTCTTGGGATGACACTCAGTGTCTCTTGGTGCTGTTGTTCCTGGATTAAAAAAAAAAAAAAAAAGAGGCATTTTTAGGAAGATGAGATGGTCAAAAGACTGCATAAAAGGGTAGGTGTCCTACCCTGGGGCTGTTCCTCAGCAAAGAGGCATCTCTAATAGCCTTACTCGAGTCTCATCCTTCATCTCTGAGTTGCCTCTCTCCCTAACTTAAGAGACAGAAGTTTTGCTGTGATGCCTGTAAATCCCCTGGGAATGTAGGAATTAACGGGCCAGGCTGGGATAAGGGCCCATCCGAGCAAGGATCTTGAGAGAGGTGCAAGCCAGTGCCAGATGCTTTGCAAGAAGCCTCTCCTACAGGTATCTTGTGCACCTCATTTCTTCCTCATTCCCATCAGATTCATGGCTGGACTCATAGCAGTCTGTGTTGTGCTTCCGCAGCCACTCTCTCCCTGCATGCAGCTCACAAGGATGGGCTGTTGAAGGGTCTCAGTAGAGACCCATGACCTTAATCCTAGCTTTCAGAGGTGGAAGGTGTGTTACTCACGTCCTACAGTCAGCAAGAGACACTTGGTCAGAGCAGAGGTTATTTCCTTGCCTATGAGACGCTTTTAGACAGGCAAAGAAATACCTTGAATTATATGGAAAGCTAGCAAGCTTTGAAAACTTCAGTGAGCTCATTAAAACTCATCAAAACGTATTTTAAAAAGCAGATTTTTTTTTTCCTTTTTTAAAATGTTGAGGCTTTTTCATAGAACCGCAGAATGGTTTGGGTTGGAAGGGACCTTTAAAGGCCATCTAGTCCAACCCCCCTGCCATGAGCAGGGACGTCTTCAACTAGACCAGGTTGCTCAGAGCCCCGTCCAACCTGACCGTGAATGTTCCCAGGGATGAGGCATCTCCCGCCTCTCTGGGCAACCTGGGCTGATGTTTCACCACCCCCCAGATGTCTTCCTTACATCTAGTCGGAATCTACCCTCTTTCAGTATAAAACCATTACCCCTTGTCCTATCACTACAGGCCTTACTAAAATTTTTGTTCTTTTTCTCTTTAAGACAGGCAAACCAAAACAAGCTGAA
>VZSZ01006173.1:0-13254 GCA_013398815.1 Ibidorhyncha struthersii | reverse complement strand
GGGAAAAAAATATCTGCCATAGTTTTTTTGGACATAGGCTGAAACTTAGATTTCTCAGTGTTTAAAGTCCAAAGAAATGATTCCCCCCCCCCCCCCCCCGCCAGATGCTTCCCTACTATATACTTTCCTCACATAATCAAATATGTCTCTTTAAAAGACTAAGTAAACTGTCTTCAAAACCAGTTGTAATCCACAAAATTATTAAAATCTGATCATAGTTCCCATATTGTCTTTAACAGTCACAAGGAGATCTAAATCCTCCAGACTGACAAGGATACTGAACAGCCATTACATTCACCCTTAGTGAAGCCATAGCTAATGCTCTCTAAGACTATCCAGGCCGACTGTTCTTCAGAAACATACTACTGGGAGATAGACAGATCTCTTAAGATATAAAGTAGGAATATGAAAAATGGTGCTAGGAAAGCTTAGTGTGTTTTTAATTGGTTTAGTTCTCTGGAGAAGCTTTCCAACAGGAAGTAGGATTTCCTGTAGACAGTTTCCCTGATATTAGAACTTTTACTGAATGGAGATTACATTGAGTTAAAAACTGCTTTGCCTGTTGAAGATGAAGACATGAATTTGCTGTGTACATAATCTGTTAATGTGCTTTTAAGTAATATGAGTGAATCATTACTGTTATGTTGGGTAGTATTTCTGCCATCTGAGATCTACCTTGGGAGTCAAAAGCATTTTTTTACTTAAAAACCATAACCAATATATATAGTATATAACCAAAATATAATATATGTGTAATATATATATACACACATATATAATATATTTTTATGGATTATTTTATATAATTAAGATGAACATTTAGTTCTTTTCATTTGCTGTGTAGTTGTATGTGCAGGTAATACTCAAAGAGGAGAAAAACTCCATGCTTCAAGTCCTATCAAAATGTTCTTTGTTTTTCAGAATTACATCCTTTGCAGTTGGAAAAGCACATGGCTGAATATTAGCTAGTTGCCCAGAAGTGTTATATAGAGATGGAGAGGAAAGTAGTTACTTTTGGTTAGTGAAGGGTCTTTTAGCACAGTGAAAGTAATGTCTAATTGATGAACTTCTGGTTATGAGTATAAATAAAATTTGGGAATCATGGAATCATAGAATGGTTTGGGTTGGAAGGTACATTAAAGATCATCTAGTTCCAACCACCATGCCATGGGCAGGGAAACCTTCCACTAGATCATGTTGCTCAAGGTCTCATCCAACCTGGCCTTGAACACTTCCAGGGATGGGGCATCCACAACTTCTCCGGGCAACTTGTTCCAGTGTCTCACCTCCCTCACAGTAAAGAATTTCTTCCTAATATCTAGTCTAATTCTACCCCTTTTCAGTTTAAAACTGTTATCCCTCATCCTATCACTACACTCCCTGATAAAGAGTCCCTCCCCATCTTTCCTATAGGCCCCCTTTAAGTACTGGAAGACTGCTATAAGGTCTCACCAAAGCCTTCTCTTCTCCAGGCTGAACAGCCCCAGCTCCCTCAGCCTGTCTTCATAGAAGAGTTGCTCCAGCTCTGAATGTTGGATGAAGAAAGAAAATTCTGAAAGTTTCCAAATGGCAATTGATAAGTGCCTCTGTAGGTTCTGTCTAGTACAGGACATTTCTGTCAAATAATATAAAAAGAAAAAAAAAAAAGACACAAAAAGATAGAATTGCTAAACAATAGAAAAACAGGATATCATGGTAAGTTTTCTATCCTAAAAATACTACTTTCTCTTGTGATTATCATAAAGACTGTAAGTAACAAGAGGAAAAGGACAAGAACAGTGAGGACTGCATGAGAAAAAAGACAGTCATGATATAGACTGATCACATTACTTAAAATGTGGTATGTGCTCTTAGCAGTAGAAATAAAATGTCTATAGAAGTCCCCATAAAGTCTGTAAGTATCTTGAGGAGATAAGTACAAAGACATAGTAATTTTTGCAAAAACTTTATCATTGTCTCATTTGAAAGTTTTGAAAGACCTGGAAATCTGTGGGAAAACAAACTATGTTATAAAACAAGATTTACAGAGTAGACTGAAATTAGTCTGGAGGTCCAATAGTTGACTAAATGGTACACCATCTAGATGAGATAAAGAAGAGGAAATTGAAAAGTATATTAATAGTAACAGACCTGTAGAGAAAATCTGAATCACACAAAGATGTTAATGAAATGTTGAAAGACAAGCTGTTGATACAGTCTAGAAAATTTGAGACATGCACAGAAAAACAACAATATTAATATCAAAACATGTTTGAAAATGACCAGAGAGATTTCTTCAGGTAGTCAGACCACAGAGATAAAAATAATATAATGATGAATTAACAAACTGCTATTAATTTTTTTAAAAAGATCTGTGGCAAAAGAAGGCACCGTGTAATCCTTTGCCAAAGTACGTTGAAAACAAACTAGTGAATGATGTTAATCAAAGTGATCACAATTTACAAAGCAGACTAAGAAGTCAGATAATTGGTAAACACCAAAAATGAACAGAATCTATAATTATTGGTTAGAGAGTGGGACTAAGTTATATTTTCACCTTAAAATATATTTACTCCCCAAGGAAGTGAAAAAAAAGATGCAACTGAAAGATGAAAACCAAATATTTCTTCTTCAGAAAAAGGAAGCATGACTTCCTAAATGCAGTCCTGTAGATTTGCCCATAGTCTGGTATATTTTCCCTGTAATTATAACAGTTGAACATTTTGGAACTAATTATGTGGTTTCTCAAGAGAAGGAAAGACTTTAAAGTGCTGGGAGAACATGTATCTGATGACTGATAACTGCACTAAAAGTAAAAGGTTCAGCATGTATACTGACTAGGTTATCAGAACTAAATGTCATGTTCCTGGATTATAAATGCACTGGAACTGATGAAATAACATCCACCACTTCTACAGAGTAGCAAAGGAAACTGCATATTATGCTTAAACTGTCAAGTTAAAACTATACCAAAAAAAATCATACATGATGGGATTTTTTGAGATGATTCCATGTCATCTTTGTTCTTTGCTATATCATTGTCTGCAAAGCTGAGTTATTCAAAAAGAAAGGTATATAACCTAAATTAATTGTCATTTAACTGTTCATTGCAAATCTGTTTCATATACATGACCTGAAATTATTAATTGCTCAAACGTGTGGATTCTCAAAAAGTTATGAGAATGGCAATCAGATAAAAGTAGTTGGGTTTTTTGTTTGTTGGGGATTTTTTGTGTGTGTGCGTGTATTTTGGGGTTTTGTTTGGTTTGGGGTTTTTTTTTTTGGTTGGTTATTTGTTTTTTAAAGGAATCAAAAGTAACAGGGGAGAGGTGGGGAGAATGGAATATTATTAGATAAAATGACATCCTATAATTATGTAGGATTTTGTTGAAGAAATTGCAGCAATAGTAATGGAAGACAATTCCAAGATAGTAACAAAATTCTGAAAAAAAAAACCATAATGAAAAATGAAATATTTAGTTGCAAATACAGTTCTGTGATGTTCTGCTGTCATAATGTATTGGATAAACTGATCTAAGAGAATTAGGCAAAAATGGCTAGGAGGAATTGAATTCTGTGTAAAGAAGTAAAATGTCATGGACAAGTTTTCAGAGAAGATGGAGATGAAAACATTAAAAGAAGTCAAAAATACATTAGCAGTTTATAATGTTAGCAGCCTCTGTGAATGATAACAGTGCAATACACCAGACCAAATAAAGATGTTTAACTTGTAGATCAATTTTAGTTGGCGTCCCTTTAGTCAATAGAGAAAAATATACATTTTGGAGGGAGCAGCTCACTTCATTCTAAAGAAATACATATGTGTTCTGACTCATTCCCTAAAAGTATTTTTTTTCCCCCGTTGAAAATTAGAGGGGGCCTGGGACGACTGGTTCATCTGTAGAGATTTTTGAAGTTTACCAGGTAGGCTCCTTCCCAGACCAATTACATGTTAGAGAAAAACTAAATGAAAAGTACAGTATTATTGAAAGTAAGCCATCATACAAAAAGGACAGAGTATTATATAGGGATTTAAAGATGAAAAAGTATATGGGGATTTTTTTTTTAGGAAAAAATCATTTAAGAAAGTGACAAATTACAAATGTCTTGCAAAAGGAGGGAAAAAAGAAAAAGAAGCTGAGTATTTTGTTGGTGAAAGATACATTGTACTAGATATATCAGAGAAAGATAAGTGGTAGAAAAGATATGAGCCTTGAATGAAGGATATGTAGCCGGGTCCCAGAGAATTTTAGTTATGAGGATGTACCAAATTGGTCCAAGATAACTTTCTGCTCATTACTCTATATATTATATCACGACTAAGTTGGCAGCATTATTTAGTAGGTGCTATACAAAAAATATAGACTACAAGTCAGAAGGAAAAATCCCATCACAGGGATAATTACAGAAAATAAGAATGTAAAGATATATAGGATTTTTTTAAAATTATTATAAGAAGTATAAACTAGGAAAACTATGTGTGATACTTTCAAGAGAGGGAAGATGTGTGTTTCACTGCAGGCTCTTCCTGAGATTACGAGCTCATGAAAATGAAAGTAAAAGGCAATTCATTAAACATGATTAGTTATAACCAAAATCGTGGGAATACTAAGGCATGAAATAAAAATAAAAATAAAAAAGGAGATTATCACAATGAAAAGAACTGTGGAATAACAAAAAGACAATTATATGTGTTAGAATCCATGTGATTAAGACAGTAAGACAACAGAGCCTTTGGAAAGAAACACTGGTGAGCACCCTCAAAATAGCACGGTGGAAAGATTCCAGTGTTACTAAAATTTTCATCTAAACTAGGCTGGCATTGGTGGTTGCATCCCTTATCTCTCTTTGTCTTTTTCTAAGTGTTTAGGTACTGCCAAGGTAGAAGTGTAATAATTGTATTTTTGTAAGTAGTAATAAAGATAAGAATCATGGTTGTTATTGCTATTAAAAGCAAACAAGGAACAGAATTTTAATAAGTGTTGGATTGCTGACCAGTCATGCGTAACATTGTTGAGATACCAACAGGAGCTGCATCAACCTGCAAAGCATTTCTTTCAAATTCTGTGTTCACATATGGCAATATTTTTTAAGTTGTTAAAGTAATTGATCAGCTTATCAGCTTTCTGCAAGAAACATATCTTATAGCTTCTATTATTGCCTACCTTGTAATGAATGTCCTCTAGTGCTTGAATAATTAAGTTGAATAATTGTAAGCGGAAATAAAAGCAGGAGCTGTCAGTCAATTACAGACATTGTCATCATTTGTCTTGCTTACTGGTCTTTTTGTAAGTAGAACTGCCATGTAAAAATAACATCAGTAGTAAACCCTTGGTACTTAAGTGCCTAAAATTCCCCGTGAATGCTTTCATAACTATAGTTTTCTTCGTATTGAAGTTGTGGTGACAGCTGTCATGAATGGACTTTCCTATAACATCCCCTGATCTTTAGATGCTGTACGTTACAATTATTGCTGTAAATCCTTTGGGGCCTTGCATTGGGATTTCACACTTAAACATAGCTGTAAATTGTTAACCCTTTTTGAAGTCTTCCAAGAAGATATGAGATATTTTTCTCTCATTTTTTTTTTTTTCCTTTTTTAAACATGGGAACTCACACACAAAGATGATAATTTGCAGTTGAAATGCACATATTGGCTGAGGGACAACTGTTCCATGAACAAATTTTAAAACCAAGATATTTCACTGTAGAAGTCTCACATTTTAAAAAATCGAATCTCTGCTTGCCTGTGGGGAAAAAAAAAAAAAAGAATAAAATACGAATGCAACAGTCAGTTCTTAAAATAGCAAAAAAAAAGAAAACAAATTCCTTAAATGTAATGGATTATTCTGAGAACAAAAGACTTGAATTTCACTCTTCTTTGGTTTCCTTTGTATTAATAAAGAAGGAATAATATTTAGTAGATGTTATAGATAAATATGAGATATTATTGTTTCATAATTATTTTATTTTGTGTACTAGTGATTCTGAGACTCAGATTTCAAGGAATTATTATTTTTTTGAAAACTACTGAATATTGCTGATTCTAAGCAATCGCCCTAGTCTATGCCAAATTCACAGGAAATATAAAGAACACAGAGTCTGTTATGTCATCATAAAATGAGAGAAGAAGGATACCCTTCAGACTGACCTCAGACATGAACGCTAAGATGAAACAAAATTTGCCTTGCAAGACAAGGCAGAAGATTATCCTATTAACAAAAGTTTCTTGACATTAATTTTATTTTGACTTGAGGTGACATTCAGGCTACCACAATGTCATCTGAATGAGGTGGAATTTAAGCATCCTAAGTACAAAAATGTAGTTTAAAACACCTTCAGTACCAGTCATTTCTCATTCACATGTGCATGACCATAATTACTATGTTCATACTGCCAAAGTAAAGAGGGACAGGACCCTGTCCCCAAGACCAGGTAATATTGACTGCCTTTTTTGCATACTGGACTGGATTGTTTTCCTCTATGAAAAGCCTATGTTGTAGAGAGATGGCTATAATCATGCATAACAGTGGTATCTTTTGATATTTTTTAACTTGATAGAATCTAGACAGTAAATTTTCTTATAAACTTTTTTGAGGAATGTGCACTTGCACATTAGGCAGAGGAGGTTTAAGAGAAAGATGTCCAAAAGTAGAACAGTATAAGCTAAAGTACCAACTAAGGAGACAACAGTGAGAACTCTGAATCCTTGAGGGTTAAAAAAATCAAGTACAGTTTCCCTATGTGTACTGTACCCTTTAAAGCAAGTCCTTTAGCCTCTAGAGCATTATCTGCTAAGACTGTGGCAACACTACTAAAATATTTTTTAACAGTGGGAAAAAGCAGCACAGCTTTTTTGAATTTTGTTGAAATGAAATGCCATTCAGGTGTGTTAAGCAAGCTCAAATATACCTGAAGAATGGTACATAGATGCAGGTACAAAAATGCAGTTGAAAAACAGAGAAAAAACAGATACTGTTCTTTGTGCCTAAATTACCATGACACTGAAATAAGACCTGAGAATTTTGGGTCTTCTCAGTGGACTACAAGTACAGAAGCTTACAGTCACATAGAAATGCTGAGGTCTGATCTGAAGATTCCTCTCAGCATTGCCATGACCGCAACACAGTGGATTTGGTTTCAAGTACATCTCCATTAGAAAACCAAAGACATTCTCCAAAGTTCATCAAGGAACACTTCAAAGTCTTCCAGAAGCAGCATATAAAAATGCAGTCAACACAAGCACTAGTCATTTTTTAAAATTTACCTAATATGGACAGTCAAGAAGCACATCTTGTTATGATGACATGTTATTTGGGTCCCGTAGATTGTCGTTAATCAAATATAGCTTTTCTGTCTCCCTACCTGACTTGTCCAGTAAAAAAGGGAACTGCCAGGTTTTTGTTCAAGATAATTAATGGTCATCTGAATTTTTTATTCAGACTGATGAGCCTAGAGAGACTCATTCCAAAAATGATGCAGCTGTTAAGTTTAAGAGAATGTTATAAATTGGAATCATTTGGATGTGCCTGATTTGAAAACATCTATGTAATATTCAAAAGTAGTCCCTGCAGAATTTTGCATACCAAATGCTACACAGCTATAATTTTGCATTCACTCCTCACTAACACATTTAATCTGTGGTAATTAATTATCTACCTGTGAAAAATTACAGCTGAATATTTACTTCAAAGTTTTGAAACTAAAATACCAAGTATTTTCTTTGTAAAAAGAATGCATAGAAGGTTTTCTATCTCTTTACACTGCAGTTTGTTACACAGAATGGTATTAAATATGAAACAAACAAGAATAACAACATTTTAGAGAAAAATGTATTTAAAACTTATCTTACCAGACATATTTGACAGCTTTACTACAACAGCAGTGGTTAACATACCAGTGCAGCAACGATATCCTGTAGGGAAATCCTGGAGATTCAAGGACATACAGTTTATCTCTATAATAAACATAGTATATGTAACTATATAAAATGTTTCAGAATTTTTCAGAATATATTATCAATGCACATAGCTTCCAATGAAAGTTTTAAGATACACATTAAAAATTAAGAACAAAAATACAAGCTGATATAATTATGTACAATACTTGTTTAGTCAAAACAATACATACATAATAGAAGTAATGTTCAAAGCAAGTTCTATTACCTTTATCTTGGCAATATTAGAATTTCTGTATTTGGTCCCTCTTTTGATTTTTCTAGTACTGGAGAAGGAGGTTGAGGAAAGAACCCTAGGCCCCTCAATGATCAAAGAAGAATATTATCCAAAAAAATACATACACTGCAATTAGTCGTTTTATTCAGATATGCGGCATGGTCTACGGTTTCGCTAAAATTTCACTTTAGCATGTTCAGCAAAATTAATACAAACTGCAATGCTTGATCGAAAAAATGTCATCCTCTTTCCTGCTTTTGTCCACATGTCCTCTGTTCATTTTCTATTTAAAACAGAACTGTGTTTAAGTAATTTTGTTGTCTTTTGTTTTCTTTGAACTTGCTGTTTCTACAAATTGTAGAAATTTGAATGCATAATTAACAATCAAAGGTTTCTTCCAACAGATTCAGTGCCTCTTTTTGTATTAATCTTGTAGATTTTTGGCAACATTGATCAAGACACTGGTATTATATGTACTTAATATTTGAAGTGTTTGGCAGTAATAACAATAAAAAGCAGGCAGAAAAGAGTGGTGGACAGTCAAAGGAGATCAGTTCAAGGCTTTCCTTTGCTGTACCATATTTATAAAAACATTAAACTTGAGGTGAAAAAAAGAAAAAAGCACTAACCTTGCTTCCTTTAGAAAGCTTTGCCTTAATAAACAGATGCCTGAGCAGAGAGAATTAACTTGGTCATTTCACAAAGCACTGGGGTATTCAGACAATGCTGCCAAATCCTCAGCCACAGGGGCCCTCCAGGCTATTCGAACCCTACCTAGCATGTGTGAATCTTGTTACTTTCACTCCACTGCTTTATATGTCGAAGTATGAAAAACTCTGTATCCCTTGGGAACAAGGATGTCTCACCTTCATTACTGTATCAGTAAGTATAATTTTCCCATTTTGTTCCATTTGATGACAAAGTTTCAACAGTTTCAGCATCTTAGATTACTATTATTTTTTCTATATTGGACCATATGATCCAAGTGTACAAGGAAAGTGAAAAACATAGTATACCAGCTGCTTAAGTCCACATCTATATGCATGTGCTCCCCTCATAATAGCTAATACTTGCACATTCAGTAGACACACCGTTAGCAGAAGGTGATCCACACAGCAACTGAGGTTTCCAAACAAGCAATGTTTCTTGCATCCAGATTCAACTCTGATTACTTTCCCCAAAGTTATACATTATAGTTCAAAATCTGCTGGGGTTGGGGAGGAACTAAAAAGATTTTTTCAAAGACAAAAATCCTTTTCCACATCTTCTCAAGAAAAGATATGCAACCATTTTGCTGTTAAGTTATACATGTGCAAAGGCTTCCGTAAGTAATTCATCATGTGCATATTTTTAAATATTTTCCCACTTCTTTATGAAAAGAAAAATTTTTAAGTCATTTTTCAAATCAACATTTTCTTCTTTGAAAGTTTCAAGTCCATCTGAAAAGAAAGCTCTCAGCCGCCTACAAGATTTTCCTTTTGACAAAGAAGTTATCAGAAGATAGCTTTATAATTTCAGTGACAGGAATTCATAGAATCATAGAATGGTTAGAGTTAGAAGGGACCTTAAAGATCATCTGGTTCCAACCACCGTGCCATGGGCAGGGACAATTTCCACCAGACCCGGTTGCTCGAAACCCCATCCAACCTGGTCTTGAACTCTTCCAGGGATGGGGCATCCACAACTTCTCTGGGCAAGCTGTTCCAGTGGCTTACCACCCTCAGAGTGAAAAATTTCTTCCTAATATCTAATCTAAATCCACCCTTGTAAGAACTGATGTTATATGCTGCTAATCTGGAAATACTATAGAAAGCCAGTAATTGTTTCATTTTAGTAATTTCCTTCTTTTAAAGTATGTTCTAGACAGTAACAAGTTAATAGTGATTATTTCTCTGTTGATGCAAAATAGAGAAAACCGACTTCATACATGTTAAGGGATTTCTGAAATTGCAATTACTGGCAATTCTGTGATTGCAGTTAATAGAGAAGCAAATGCCTTTAATATCAGTGTTTGTACATTTGTATTCCACAAATTATTTTCAGTGAATGCAATAAAATAGGTTTGATTTTTTAATTAGCAAATGTGTTTATAAACATTGCTATAAAGATATTCACCATCCATTCCCACTGAAAAAAATTAAATATATTGTTGAAAGAAAGGGGGAAATAAGGTCTTGAATACTAATTCTCTTTTCTTTCAAGGTCAGCATTTCAGCTCATATTACTGCCTCAGCAAACTCAGTCTCTGCTTCCTCTCAGATAATTGTTTTTCTGTTCTTAAATATCTAACAAATCTTACACATCTTTTATGTAAATACAAATTGCATTTTTGTGTAAGTTCATCCTTTAACATCATGCTTAGCAAAAATTACCCCTTCTTCTCCTCACCTGAGGATGTCTCTTGAACTGCGATTCAATAAGAGCTCTGCAAGAATAAAACACATATCAATATAACATATGGCTCAGTTCATGCAGGCAACCAACCACTCTTAATCCTATAATACATTACAGACTTGTGTTAGAATATCAAAAGTGAAAGCAATTGTATCATAGTTATGTTAACACAGCCTACAAAATGAACCCAAATTACATGCTCAATTTACACTAGTCCTAGAATTTCCTTCACTTGTAGACCCTTCCAGAAAATTATTTATCCTATCACAAAATGCTGAAGTGTATCAGCCTAGGCATCTTAGGACAGAATGAATTCCCATTTGGAAGTGGTTCGTCTCTTATTGCAGAAACACTCCACGTGATTAGATGTCAATTTTTAGCTATCCAGCTTTACAGCACACTGCATGTTAGAGAGGATTCATTTCACTGGACCTATGCCTTTACATTTATCGAGGTACTAAGGAATTCCTGGCAGCCTCTAGATCACATTTAGTCAGGGAGAAGTTTTTCCTCAGGTTCCTAGGCTTTGTTGGGAGGGAATGAATTACCTTTATAGATGGTCTGTTTTTATAGATTTTTGAGGCAACACAAATAACGAATGAGGAATGAATGCCTAATATTTATGTAATTAATCTTAAGAATCACACCCCGGTTCCTATATTTTAAGTACAGAAAGTTGTGTGAGGTAAATCTGAATCCTAGAAGAAATAAGAAGCATTCAATTCTGGTGTAATTTTTTTACAGACGGCACTGAATTCCAGATTTTCAGATTTGCCATGGCTTATTGTGTTACTGAGAAGATAGCAAATAGGAGATATTAACACTGAAGCATTTGTCTTCTAAAACTTTTCTCAGCAATGTCATAATAGATCTTTCCTTCTTTTAACTTAATCTTTCCATTTTCTAACATATTTATCATATCAGAATTGCTAGCCCCTAACTTTCAAATGTACAATATCTCACTGTAAGATGAAAATGATAACAACACTTAAAATAATAAAAATTACTTTGATACTTGCAGTTAAACTAGAGGTGGATATATTTTTCTTTTTTTCAATTGCAATATTTTTTAAATTTTTTTTTCTGGTTTGCTTTAAGCTTTCCAAGCACACGGATATAATCATTTTATACCAGTTTGTTTGTTTATTTATTTCATTTGGTTTTTGCACTTTTTTATTCTGGGCCAGCCGTCAAACTGCAAAATTAGTCCCTGCTGTGTAAGTATTCAGGATGAAATTTATAGCAGAGCTTGAACTGAAATGCACATCTCTCATCTACTGTCTTTTACTTCTTTCACAAAAAGGCAGTTTCCAAACAAAATGCATTAACTGAAATAGGATTTTGGGGAAACATGTGGGGGTTTTTCTCTACATAAAATTTGTTAGATTATGGCTACTTTTGCTGGCTGTTAAAAATGTGTTAGAAAATACTTTGTAATTTTATGAATAGGTTTTCCAGAAAAAAATGTTTGAAAGTTGTAACACTCCCCAAAATAACACCAACAAAACAAAACAAAACAAAACAAAAAAAAACCCCAAACCCAAGGAAAATAGAAAGTCTATTCAAATGGAAGCACTCATACAAACATATTTCCATGTTATTTTATTCCAGATGAGTAAACAGCTAATTTTTGTTCTACTGATTGAAGGGTTAGAAATTTGTTTTCATCCTGTCACTTTAAGAGTACTGCTAAAATGACACAAAGTGTTACCTAAACAACAGTGTAAGACAGAAAAGTGGAACTGTAAACTCCTTTATGGTACTTGTGCATGCCTTGATTTAGTCTGATCTGAAGGATGATGTCCTTGCAAAATGTTTGTTGCTAGTTACTTTGGAGGAGCAAAAGACAGAACAGCCAAGTATGATTGAGGACTGTCAAAGAGTGGAACAAAGGGATTTGCTTCAGGTAAACCTAAAGCAACCCAAGTAAACATCGATTTAGCTAGCAGAGGAATTGGAGCTTGAGAGGAAGGATAAGAGAAGAATAACCTTTTTTTTATGGCTTGTTTGCTGTAAGTGTAGTTTGATCTCTAGTGACTTGCCAAGTAGGTCAACAAAAGTATTTGCAGTAATTGGCAGTGAGTTTCTGGAATTCATGGTCAGAAAATATGTTGTAACTCCTGAAGAGTACTTGCTCCTAAGGGAAAATAACTTCACAGAATGAATTAGAATAATTTTTCACTACTCGGTGAGCCAGTTGGTTAAACTGGTGGTTTGTTTTATTATGGCTGTATTGCTTGCTGAGTACTTCCATACATTTCACTGAGAAGCCGGAGAGCACAAGTTACATTTGCATATTATAATAAGCTGCTGCAAAGGACACAAAATGGGTACTTTTTTACATTGTATGCAGGAACTATAAACTGTTATGCTGTTACTGCATGTTTGCTTTTGGTAAAGAGGAATTGCCGCTATCATTTACAAAGGTACAGTCAGAGCCAGGTGAGAGAAGAGCTCTCACCCTGGGCAACCTTCCTCTTCGTAGCTGCAAAAGGAGCCCTGCAGGGTTCTAGTGTGACTGTTGCCATATAAAGTAGGTCAAGGAAAAAAACAGGCTAAGGAGAAGGGGGAGAAGGGAATTTAGAGTAACATACAGCACTGAAGTGTTTCACTATGACTAGAGTAGGATGCTTAGCAATTTCCATGATAAAGAAATCTGATCTTACCCAAGTGTCGTGGTTTAGGCCAAATCCCACTGGGGACGTGG
>VZSZ01006169.1:589209-610899 GCA_013398815.1 Ibidorhyncha struthersii | reverse complement strand
TCTTTCTCTCTTTCTTCCCTTCTGGGCCTTTTATCTTCAGACTGTCTCCAGATCTCCCTGAAGACTGGGAGGAGGCCATTCATGCACATTTAAAAAGCAGTGCATAGACAGAGGTTAAAATCTCTTCTGCCTCTCAAACTGCCAGATGTCCGATGTTATCACCATTGGTATTCGTGGGGTGCCTGCTCTGTACTCCTTGGGTACACCAAGAAGGCTGGTCAGACCCCACAGAGTTTCCACACAAGCATAGGAAGGGCTGTGGGAGTCCTGGGCAGCTATCTTTATCCAGGATAGCAGAGCAGACATGACCAACAGGTCCTTCTGGAGCCATGCATAGCCTAGGACAAGAGCTGGAAACGCAGTGGCAGGCCAGGGAGTAACTGCTGACCAGTGTGCAGGGAGTGGGAGCAATGAAACTGCCAGAAAGCAAGCTGGCATCACATAATTTAAGTATTCAAAAGGGTGAAATCAGAACAGTTCAGTTCTGATTGTCAGGGTTTTTTTTGGGGGGGGAGAGAGGGAAATCATCTCCCTTCCCCAAATGAAATCTGTGCCTACTGTCCCCTTTTCAAGGAACAGATTAACTGTTTTGCATTGACACAAATTTCACCTGGTTTGCCTTCTGCACTTTGCACTTTCTGGGAGTTTCTCCACACTGACCTCTCCATAACTCCTGTCATGTTGAAATTCTTCCCTGTGGCACGTAGAAAGGGGAGCTCTGGTGAAGCTCTGTCATCCTCTGCTATGTGTAAAGTTGCCAAATGGGGACCTCCTTTTTTTGCCCTGTGCTTTTCTTTGTCTTATAGAAGTTTTATCTTGAATATGAAACAGCAATATCTCAAAAGGCAGTTAAGAAGGTAGTGCTGTCTAGAAATAGATGATTGGTCAGATATAGAGTCCTAGCTGATTTATCTCACCCATATAAGCAGGAATATTTTATTAAAAGTGTTAAATTACTTTCTGCTGGAATGTGCCTATACCTTAGCTACTTTCAATCATGCATGATTTGCCAAGAGCTAAGTGGAAAGCAACTTTCTGTTGGAGAGCTGTGTGTCACAGAAAGTCCCTTACACACCTGTAAAACAAAGACCTTGAAGGGCTTCAGAATCCCCCGGTCTCTGGAGCAGAGCCCAAGGAAGAGCCCTTTGCACTGACCTGGATCTCCATCTCGCACCAATAGAGAATGAAGATGTCATCAGCAGTCACATGCAGAAATGGAGCATTTCTCTGTCCAGCCCGAGGGAGGAACACTCCTGTGACAATGAAATAAAATCAGCAATTGCCAGTGGTATATATTGCTGCCTACTGGGTTTTCAAGAAAAGACCTCCCCTGCTTCCATGGAGTGCTCCGCTGCCAGTGGACCTCAGAAAACATTATTGGAAGAGTCGTCTTTTTTTTTGGTGAAGTTAAAAAACTAATGGTGAAATGCCAACCCAAAACTTTTTTACAGGAAAGAGAAAAGAATCCTGTTCACTTTCCTTTAGACTTTTTTTTTCAGGTTTGTGCATTTTTTTTATTTGCTTCTCTAAAAGAAAAACTGTAGCAGAACAAACCCCTCGGTGTTACATGACCGGCCTCCACATCACATACTGTACCTTTGACAGTATGAGTAATAGGTTACTCCCTCGTGTAATGCTGCTCTTGCATAGCAAGCTCCTGTTGGTTGTCTCTATTTATTCTGTCTTATCTTTCTCACATTTCATCACTTTCTTGTTATGTTTGCTCAACTAAGTCATTAAAACCACTTGGTTTTTTCTCTTTCCACGTTTAGCCCTAGGAAATCTGTTAAGCCTATGTAATCGATTTAGCATTTAATTTCCCTAAAACACCCTCTTTCCTACTACGTGTCTGTGGCCTTGAGACATTTCATTTCCGGGTGGATTGGTTGGTGTGAGAAGGAAATCTCTGAGCCAGCTCACAGCTTTGAAGGACAATGAGGAAGGCTTCTCCACTTACAGTGCCTATACTCTCTGCTACTTGCAGTTGCGTTGATGTGTTAAATGCCTATTTCAGTGCTGCATTGGCCAAAACGGGCAGCAAAAGAGATAAATACCTTGTAAGCAACTTCTGGTCCCCTATACTGCAGTTCTCACCTACTGTAGTGAGAAGAGCCAAGCACTGTGTTGTTCCAATGTTATAAAACTTGTTTTGAAAAAAAAAAAAGTAGAAGAGAAAAGCAGACATACCCAAGTCATTTGGCTTTGCCTTGTTTCTCACAACTCTGATTTCTGCAGTGACATTAGCACAGCTTCAACATAAAGGTACAAATCAGCACTCCAACAGGGATATCAGCCCCTCTCATGTGAGATCTCCAGGCTCCAAAGACCTTCCCAACTCCTTTTGGGTCCTTTCCCTCCAGGATGCCATACTGCATGATCCTTTTCAGGAACCAGTCAAGCTCTGGCTTAAAATGAGGTGGGTCCCACAACTCCTGCCCCACCTCTTCTCTGCCCCAAACCCTAGAAGCCTCCTTGTAATTTCATGAGGCGTTTGTATTCGCCTCCTTGCGTCACCACAGTCCTTAAGTTTAAATGCCTTGCAAACCTTCCTGATCTTCTGCTCCCTGGTATATTTACATAAGATTTTAGTCTTTGTTCTGCTGGATGAGAGGAGTCAAATCTTTGGACTTCTGATCTGGAGACAGCTGAGGGTGGAGCTTTGAGAGCTGCCTTGCCAAATCTAAGGACAGTTTTCAGGCTGACAGAGCTTCATTTGTCTTACCCAGACAAACCAGACTACATGAAAAGCAAATACATTTTCCCTTGATACATCCCCTCTGCAGAGCACCTCCACTCTGCTGATGAATCAGGGCATGGTCTCAAACCAAATCTGCCCCTGCCTGGAGATTCCTCTCACCTTTTGAGCTCTGAGACCTCCCATGGCTTCAGCGGGTGAACAGAGCCGTTCCCTGTCCCCCAGCCTCTTCTGTGTCTCCTCCGACAGAGGGTCTTTGTTGAAAATGGAATTAAATGGATTTTAAGGAGGATGATGTTTAAAAAAAAACAAACCAGACAAACAAAAGAAATCCCAGCTGAGCCCATTACACGTTATTGAGTTAAATAAGAGGGATTTTACATAGCCTGTAATTGGGTTTTAAATCATGGTTCTAAACAGCTGCTGATCTCTAGAAAGCTTCAGAAAGAGTGCTTAGGCACAGTCCTGCTGGCACGCCATGAGCAGAGCTCCCACATGCCATGAATGGGCACATTTACAAACCAGATTTTATATCTGAAGAAAGAATTTGCTGACTGCTAATCTCTGCTGATTAATAATGTTTTCACAAAGCCACCACAGAAAGTTTGCTAGTCTTGTCTAGAGAGTACCAGACTTTGGCCAAGCAAAGTCTTTATCCAAAAATATGTTTGTCTAGAAAGTGCAATTATTATTCTTAGGAATGCCAGGTATGGATGCCCTTTTTCTTGTTCTTGTTAAGTGCACGTTTTTCTACAGATAAGAAGGCCAAAGGGTACAAGATAGGCAAGGTTTGTCAGGACAGATAATATCTTCAATCAGACCAAAACCAGCATTAGAAAATTCAGACAAACTTTCAGACACGGAAGCAGACACGAAGGAAGCCCGTATGTCCAATAGCTGACAAGGGGTTTTCTGCCCATTTATCACAGGAAAGATATCATACCTCCCTAAAAACCTTTCTTTGTTTAGTTTAATTCCCATTAAAAGTGGATTAAGTTAGAGAGAAACAAGGCAGACTTGTTTCACAGTGAATATGTCCACAGTGTGAATTACTTGCTGTTTTCTGAGTCAGATAGCACTGTTTAAGAGCAACCTTTTGCTTTTATCAATACCAAAGCCAAATCACTTGTGTTAAAATTATTTCAATTTTCATCTTTGTGTTTGACTGTACCAAAGTGGTATTACCGAATGATCCAGTTATCGGGATAAGGGTCCCCCTGCACATGTGGGTATGAAGATCTGCCTTTAATATATTGGAGTGAAATAGAATTTCTGGCAGTTTGAAGTCCAAATCCTAACAGGAAAGACAACATTTTTGGCAGTGTTGAAATCTGGCACCTTTCTCCAGGGAACATCATTTTACTCCCAGTAATCATCAAGTAGTTATGAGTAACAAATGATTTCCTAGAAATCAGGATCGAGTCGTGAATGTCAGTCAATATTCCAACAGGCTAAACTGTTTGGCTACAGAGCTCATCAGAAACAATCAGGCCAGATCCAGTTTCTAATAATTACAAAGGATGATCAAACCTCTCTGTTACGACAGATGCAGATGGAACAGATTGTTCCTCCAAACTTCTGTTCTGCCAGCAGAACCGGCATTCCGCTCAGCTCTGCAAGACTTTTACTCTTATGCAATTGTAGTAGGTGTACACTTCATTTTTAGAGCACAACAGGTAGGTGGGATTTTCTGAAGGGTTATATCTGCTAAGTGATGACAGGTAGCACCAAAACACTGTGGTGAGCAAAATAAAAGAGCAAAATATCGGTATGAGTGGGTGCTGCTTTGTGCTGAATTTATAAGTATATAAGCAGTTCATTAAAATAAGACCAGCTGCCAGGGCTGACATCAGACGTTTTGCACAGTGAAGTTGTCCTCCACATCTCATACCCTTCACCATTGGCCACAACAAGGCCACAGCAGAACTCATGACTGGGATTTTCAAAACTAGAGAGCCACCAGTGGAGCTGGTAAGAAGCTGCTCAGTTAGTAGAAAATGCAGAAAAATGGCTGTTTTAGATTAATTGTAGGAATATTACATCTGCAATATTCAACTTTTCAGCATCCCACCACCCTGTGGAGGCTTCAGCCTGACTCAGGCACCCTGTGGGTGGGCGATGGAGGTGGACACACACCGTAGAGTGAGATTCACAAACACTGTCACGCTAAGCTTGACTGAGCCTGATGGTAGGAATTTGCAAGAATAACAGTATCAGTCACAGTCCCAAAGGAAATTAGGTGCCTGTCACTACACAGTCTCCACCATCCTGCCTGAACAACTCAGTGGTTAGGGTTCATCTTGACTAACAGTGGATTCAGACCTTTCCTCTGCTGAATGGGACATGGACCATGTGTCTCTCCTCCAGGATGGGGCTTCAACTCCCGAACTCAGGACTGTAGGAAAGTGTCTTTCAATCTCTCCTGCTGAGGCAACTCCTCAGCAAAATACCCAGATGCTCATTGATGCACAGGTTGATATCCAGCTACACAAGTGTCCTTATACTGACCTATAAATTCACATCCCCAAACCCAGTAAGCATCACTGTTTCTACACCAGTGGACTGCAGATAGCATGAAGGTCTCTGACACTGTCTCTTTGTCATACAAGTGAGCAGCATTCACTAGGCAGATGACTTTCCCACATCTCCACTGCACCCACAGTGCTGGTGAGAGCAGGGAAGAGGTGTGCAATCATGCCTCAAATACACTGCAGGGTGGCCACCTCAAGCCACAGCAGCACAGATTTCGATCACACGCAGGACAGGCAGTGGTGGAACAGGGAGAGGAAAAGGGCTGACAAGTTGAATGTCATACAAACCCATCATCAGGGACGTGGCGAGGCGTTTCCCACTTAAAAAGCAAACAAGGAAGATCTCATGCTTTTGCATTTGTGTCAGCGTGATGGGACTGCCCCCGGCTGAACAGGTTGCCAGCCCCTGACAATTATAGCCCTGGTAATCCGTACCATCCAAGGAAGATGAAGAAGTCAGGCAAAAATAACAAGCGGGTCAGAAGGAGGTTATAGAAATGCCAGAGGATTATTCATATTCCTTCAGGTAGCTATAAGAAACAGTTTAAACACAAGAATGACAGAATAAAGGTGTCATTGACAGAGAGAAATGACTGCTCTGAGGTCTAAGCCTCATTCAGTCCTGTTTCTTTAGATGTAGAAGCCAAAGTTTATTTCAAAGGGAGCCGGCCATAAAGAGGTAGCAAAACCCAGCACACATGCTCCTTCCATGCCACCAGTGATCTGAGAGAAAATTGGGGATACAAATAAGAGGTTCAGGTTGCCTCGTCCTGGGCAAGCTCCTCTCCAATGCTGCATCTTGCCCTTTCTTTGCACTCATGGGTCTGAGCAGGGAAACTGCTGGGACTATGGAGTTTAGCAGACTCAAGTCCTAGAGAGTTTTAAAAAATGTCTCCTACCTTCAGAGCAGTTTCTTGGGGGAGACTGTCAAAGTGCACTTAAGAAATTATATTTCATACATTCACTGTCCTACATGAAGATAACAGGTAGCCACAGAAAACTTAGAGCATACATTTAGAAATGCCTGCCAAATATTTCTACTTGTGTGTTTTGGCCTTGGTTTCTCAGTCGCTTTAATTTCATCTGTCACAGGAAGATCCATCTGTAAACCTTATTAGATTAAAAGTAACGTAAGACAGATGAGGCCAGAAAACTGTTTTTCTGCCTCCTCAGGATATATCTAAAAAAAGAGCAATGTGGGTTTTTTAAAGCAAATTTGCTTAATCGACAACAAAAGAGCAGAAGTTGCCAGAACGGCTTATGGGTTGGGACAGGATGCAGTGGCCTGCTGTCCTGGCTGAGCTGCACCGAGGACCTCCCTGGGAGCCAAGGCTGAACCCCCGTGGTGCCAGCATCCCAGAAAGGACCTCACCAGCTGGGGTCCCACATGTCCAGGCAGGGCCATGGCTGTGGCTGAGCTGGAGACCAGCACTCCTACAGCGTAGCTCAGGCCAGAACTGACGGTCCGTGGCTGAGCTGAAATGGGTCCCTGGTCCCCATGGTCAGAGGTGTGGGTGTGGACCCCAGGTCAGTCAAGACCATTTTGTGTCCTCAGGGTCCTGACAATCTGGGTACCCAACAAGACCCTGACCACTTTTCGGTTGCTGGAAATCACGATGCGCTCTTCACAGGGGCTGTTATATATATGCAATACAACATGCAGTCTTCCTTTAAATTCTCCCTGCATCCACCTTGTGCAGACAGACCTCCTCGCTTCCTTGTCATCAGCCAGTGCGTGACACATCCAGCTGTGACTCACAGCAGCATGGGGGAGAGCAGCTTTTCGGGTACTGGCTGGTTTGCTGTGGGTGGTCACCGCTGACACCTCTTGTTGGACAATGATGAGCTGATGAGCTCCCTGGGGACATCAGAGGCCTTCTGGGGCTGACACCATCTGCCATAAAGTGTTGAAAAGCAAGGGATGCTGACAGGCTAGACCAGGTCTCATTTGAATGTTGTCTCAGGGAGCGTTTGGGGCATCTTTGGTGCTAATCACTTTTAAAGCTTTTGTGTACGTGCGGCAGAAGGCAATGTATTATCTCCATGAATGCTGGGCAACACGAGCATGTGCAAGCAGCACAAGGTAAGCTTGCCAAGACAAAAGACCCCAGAGAGAAGAGAGACACTCCATCTTGGAACATCTCCCCTTTGTAGTAAAGAGATGACCTTTCAGGCACTAGATTTCCCCCCAAATATTGAAACATTGCCAGAACTGTAAGAAATGACCTGGCAGAGCACTGTCCCCCGAATGGCAGCAGTTTTCCTTGGTTGAGCACAGAGTAATTGACCCTGAGACAGAGAAAGGCAATGGGAATACTGGAGGGGATGGAAAAGCTTACCTTAGGAGGAGAGGTGGAAAAGGTCCTTACTTCAGTCTGAAGTCTGAGAGACAGAGCCCTGGGCTACATGGGCCATCTCTCTGGCCCAGCAGGACTTCTCTTATGTTGGGTGAGATGAATGGCATTATTTTTTCTTATCAGTCCAGGAAGGTGTGAAATCAAATCTTCAAACATGATTCTACAAAAATCAGGTTCCCTGGCACTCGCATCTCCTGAGTGGGAAAATGGCACACTGAATCCGCAAAAAAATCCCTGGAATCTGGGCTGCACCAAAACTATACTTGAATTTAGATTTAAGATTGCAAATATTTCTGGTGGAGAACGAAAGTACTTCAGAGGAAACGATTCCTGAAATCTTAGAATATTTGCCCAGGTTTTGTCACTGATATATTTTGATGTTTCATTTTAGAATGGCTTTTTTTTTCCCCCAAAGAACTGACCTCCATTTCTCTCTAAAGGGATGAGAAAAGAGTTGAGGAACTTGAAGATAAAGTCTAGCATGCTGAGCTATACCCAAGCAATTCTCAGATCTGCCTATAATTTGCACACCTCTGCCCTGAGCAGGACAAGGGGCTGGAGCAGAGTCTAGCCCCCCAGACAACTTGCTCCAGCACAACCCAACAAGGGCTAACAAAGTCTTCATAGCATGTAGTTACTTCTTTGCCTAGACCAGCACTTTGTTTTAGATCAGAAAAACATGTCGTCTCTGTGTCTTCCCATTCCCAAAGACCTTAGTCATGTGGCAGACTCCAGCACAGGGCAGAGAGGCATTAGCCTAAAGTGAGCTAACTACAGCCCTGGGAGTATTTGGGCTATGGTCTCCCAGTTGGCAGTATGGGCTAATTCATCTAACTACAGTGCAGAATAACATGACCTTGAGCTTCAAATGTTTGCAAAATGTTGCTCTTACTACCTCAGTTTGGTCATTTTAAGTTAGTTCAGGTGTCTCCAGCCACCCTACAGCTGGTAGAGTGGATACAGTCAGAAAGTCTCAAGATGTAAAATACAGGATTGTTTTGACGTTTCCTATTCTTGGTTCATGGGAATGCAAAGCAAACTGAGCGGCACCTTCAAGGTGCCATGCAAACCCTTTGAACTCCGTAGCAATAGAAAAGATATTAAATTACTTCCTTCATTTTTCTCATATTTATTGGGTCTCAAGAGAGATTACTTATCGGAGAACCTAGTCGAAACAAAGTAGGCACACTACAGCTCAGCACCCAGTCAATAGGTAATAGGTCTAATCGTATCACCTCCAGCCATGCATTGGGATGGGCGTAGAGAGAGCTCAGTACACAAGACATGGTTCAATGGTACTACATAATGACAGCTTCCCTCAAGATAGTGGACTACTACCAACTTATTGATGTTTCATAGAATCATAGAAAGTTTTATATGATCTGAATAGAAACCAGAGTATATTTGCAGCACTGCCATAGCTAAATTCATTTGCAGGAGTAATTTCAAACTTGCGAGATGAGCCACTGGCTCTTACAACAAGTCCAGAACTGAGAGAGACTTCAGGAGCACCAAAGACAGTGACCTACAAGGCATTTTCAAATATCCTTGGCAGAAAGCCCTGAAGGGCTTTCCATCTTCAGTTTGGTATCTAAATGCTGCTGAGATTTTAAAAATGTAGATATGTGTACGTGTGTGCATGTAAAATATTTCTCTTCAGGAAGTATGGGACCTGCAGAGAACAGTGCATGGAGACTGTGTGCTGGTGGACTCTGAAATCCAACTTGGTAGAGCAGCATCTAAAATATTGAAATACTTTGCCCAGTGTTTGCCAGTGAAATATTTCAATGTTTCATTTTAGAACAGCATTTTTTTGCCACAGAACTGACTTCCATTTCTCTCCGAAGGCATGAGAAAAGGATTGAGTTACCTGAAGCACCTGGGACTGAGAGCCCAGCAGGGGACACTTGGATGGAGATCTGCTATCCAGATCTGAGCCTGAACATCAACAAGGCTTTAGGGAAGGTGCAATGGGGCTGAGAAGAGCAGAAGCTCTCAACACACTTGTTGCTTTAGAAAGGAAAATCAATGACATGCTTTTTCCAGTGAAGGGAAGGAGAGAGACAAAGGGCACAGGCTCCTTATCAGGGAGTAAGCAGGGGTGTGAACAGAGGGCATACCAGCCACTCTGGCAGCTGCTAAAGAGCACAATCTTATCTAGTGTGAAATGTGAGCTCAGCCCCTCCTCCTGAAGAGAAAGCTGCATGGGTGGGGTGTTCCCCACATTCTCTCTCCTCTTCCACAGTGTGGGTGCGTGCACACATGGCACACAGTTACCCCAGGACAGGCTCTCTGTCCTGACTGCCCCATGGGATGTTGACATGTTCATTCCAAACAACTCAAAGGAGATCCCCAAGTGCAAGCTCTGGGCATCTCCATTTCAGATACCAAGTCATTTAGACCCCTCAACACTCCTCTCAGGCACCAAAATGCTCTGTGCAATCCATAGAGAGGGAGGTATCCAAAACGGTGTTGCATTAGGGCTGCAGTCCCACGTTTCCCATCACTGGCAGTTGTTCCAGAGGTTCCTGCACCAGGAGGTGCCAGAATCTGGCACTCCCTATGGCAGTTCATGTCACAGTGTCACCCTGGGTCAGGCTCTGGTGACAGTGCCAGCTGGCGCACGGAGCACCGTGCATAGCACTGCACCTACCATCACTAGTGATGTTGGGTACGAAAGCAAGACAACCTGACAGCCCGACATCAAGAAAGCTCTTGTCCCAGTAAATGATGCAGATGTCAAAGATGTATCTATGCACAAGTGCCTGTATATGTGTGCATCAGTTCGTGACAAGCGTCTGCTCAGAGGCGTGGTGAGTCCATGTTAATGCCTAAGTTGGTGAGCTACGTGGGTTACCATATGTGTCTGCTTCTGTGGAAGGTACATATCCATACGTGTTAAACTGTGCATCCAGGTGGTGGATAGTTATTTGGTGGGATCCTTAAACAACATTTTGTATCTGTTTCCTTCAGCAAAAAATATATATTTTTTTAAAAATTAAACTGGAAGCTAAATGTAATTCTCACATTGAAAACAACATTCAGCATTTCTTGGCCAAGCCTTGGAAAATATGGAGGTTCATCCATAGGCAGAAGTCTCTTTGGAAAGACATTTTGAAGTGGTTTTTGCTTTCCCTGTGCTCTGTGGGAGTTCAGGAAGCAGACTCCAGTCCCTTCTCTCCTGATGGCAAATGTGTATCTTTCAGCAATGTTGGCTTCAGATTTAAAAAGAAACAGGTGGATATGCCATCTGAAATTATCTCGCGTTTGAATATATTGGTATTTTTTATTTTATTTATTCACATGTGTGGCATCCAAAATTGTGCTGGGACCTGCGCAGGGTGTTATCTAAGGAGGGCAGAGTCCAGCCCTGGCGGGTGTTGCATCACACAAGCTGCTGTGTCAGGCACCTCGTCCTGCGTCTGCTGCTGCAGTTGGCAGAGAGACCAGCATGGGCTGAGGCAGCGCAGAATGGGACACCTGCTCAGGTCTTGCACAACCCTCCAGAAGGATCCCCCATTCTCCCACAGTGTGCAAAGAGAGCAAGCGTTGAGCTGGCCGGCTAGGATGGGAGAGGGTGGGCGAAGCTCCTGGGGAGACAAAAGTGGAGGAGGACACAGGGGGGACAATTTATACTGGACATCCCTGTGTTGGTCCTAAGTGTGCACACACAGCCTTCCTCTGAGTTGACAAGAGAGGTCTTCTAAGGATGTAGGGGAGAGTGCAGACAATATATTTATTCTCTCTTTAACATCTCCCAACATGATTGTTTTCTCCATCTGCACCTGGCAAAGGCTGTAGCACTGGGACAGTGTACGTTTAGAGTTCACCTTTTATTACTTTGGCTTTGATTTTCCAGATTCTTTCTTCGAGTGTCCTCTCCAGAGGAGAGTTTATAACAGCATGTAAATCATGTCCAGACATAATCCGGAAAGACACAGCTCCTGGGTACTTGTCTTGGCCAAAGGTTTCCTTTATAACCTCACCTTTGAGCTCACCTGTGAAATTACCTATTTGAGCTATTCAGCCATTACTGAACAGAACACTGGATCCTGCCCAACACCCTGCTGAGATTTATTTCTGCAGACACCCCAGTGTCAGTCCAGCACTCCTGAAAGGTTAGGCAAGGCTTGCAGATTTCTGTCACACTGAGATACAAGGGCTGGTGCAAGACTAACTGTGTTGACTCTGACACAGCTAGGTTGGATAGGAACAGGGAAGGCATGCTGCTTGTGCTTGGGCCAGGCAGAGGTGTTTTTAAAGCAGTTATAAGAATCAGTAATAACTACCCAAACACACTGTCTTCCAGCCACACGCTGTACCCAGAGACCCATTCTCATACAGTCCTCCCACAGCTCTGACCCCCCCCGTAGCCTGGTTTACCACTTCCAGGGTTTCTACACAAAACCCCCAACAATAGGTTAGCCCAAGAGTGACAGAAGTTGGCCAACCAGCCCATGGAGGATATATGCTTCCCGTGCACCCCCTTCTTCCATGGAAACCTGAAAATGAAATTCTTTCAGACCCTGAGAGAATCTCAGATGAAAGACAAATATGGAAACTTGCCCAGAGGCTTGGGACAGCGTGCACAGAAATAATGTGGTTTTGAACTAGGTTTCACTCGTGTTTGTAGTTTTTAGCGGTGCTCCAAGACCTGGGTGCAGAGGCAGAATTCCAAACAACAAACAGTGTTTGAAACAAATCTTTGAGGACTGCCTTTAAAGATGAGCCCTCCAGGTCTCTATTTCCCTCAGAGTGGGAGAGGTGACTTGAATTACGTCTCCTGGCACTAGTCATGTACGTACCTGTATGTTTATAATCATAGACTTAGAGCAAAACACAGAATTATATCATTCTCTGTGTACTCACATTGCAGAGCTGTCATTATTACTCTGTTTTGACTCTACGCACTGTGAAAATGGACAAGAAAACTTTGCGATAGAGTTATTTGTGGCTTTTAAGCTTCTTTTTATTTCTTTCTCCCTGAATGTTGAGAGAAGTGCTCATAGGCTGATCAGTGCTCACTTCCTAGATGACAAACTCATACACTGGAGCTGCTTCACTGTCAGGGACACACTCCCTGTAGTTATAAAGCACATGGCTTCACTGCCCAGGACTTCAGGACCAGAAATGGTGAATGACATCAGCACAATATTTCACATCAGCCAAGCAGAGTCACGATGCATTGTCCTCTCCTTGGATGACACTGCTGGACAGGTGAGCTGTCACCAGGCTATCCATTGAGCTGTCCTTCTGTGAAATGGGGGTAGAATTGCTTCCAGAACATCTGTACAGAGCCAGGAAGCAATTTTCAATCAGCTGAGAATAATCACCTCTACTTTGCTTGGACAGAGCAGTGACAACCTGTGCTCAGGTCCTGTGACCTTCATGTTTTCCATGCTCCTCCTGGCACTGCTGAGGTTTCACTGATTTCAGTGCACTTATTCCTGATGTTTATTGGTGCATGAGAGGGTATCCAAGAGTTTCACCATCTTATGGGTGATGGAGGAGCCATCTACTATCCTGTTGCACCACAAGAATGGTAAGGAAATACATTTTAGAAAACCTCAATGGCACTGAAACTGGAGCATGCTTTCATATGGGCATTTGTGTACTCTCCCTGACAAAGTCACTGCTCTCTGGCTATTTGATACACTCCAGCCAGAAATTTCATGTGCCAGGCAGTACATAACCTTAACAAGATATCAAGCCAGCCAGCCTTGCATGCTCTCAACTTTTATGAGGGCAAAAAACATTTGAGCATCTGTAGAGCTGGCTGTATTTTATTAAAATTATGCTGGAGAATATGGCACAAGAGAGGATTTCTCTGACGGAGAGACATTTGTGGACCAAAAGAGCTGATGTGAGGGGAAATGTCCACAAGTGGCAGAGGGAGGTGTGGGGAGGATGTGCTTCTGGGTGGACTCTTCCAACACCACCTGGGCTGACAACTAAGCAAGAGTGTGAATACGTGTGACAGTGACGCACATGGGAACCAAAGCAGGATAGCATCTGAGAAGTGCAGAAGAGGTTCAACTGCCTTATTATGAGATGCTCTGAAATAAGAAAAGGGAAACACCTCATCATGCTAGGAGTTTCAATAATTCTCTGGAAATGAAGACTAAGATGAAAGGGGAAGATATTTTGGTTTGCGCTTAAATTAATTATTTTCTTTGACTGCAAGCACAGGACTTGTGGCTGCTGCATAAAATGCGACAGGAATGTAATGGATCTGCCCATCTTGATTCAACACCACTGAAGACAGGCAGAGGCCCCATGACCTCATAGGTGTTTTCCATCTCTCATTTCTCTGACCCCATGATAGAATGAGACAGAAGGCATTAAAAAGACATCTGAAGGGAAAAAGCTTTCCCATTACATCAATAAAAAATACTAGCCCCAGCAGGAGGAGGCTGTCAAAGACGCCCAGCCTGAAAGCCTTAATAAAACCTGTCTTCTGAGCAGCTGATATTCCTCTCCCTACAACACGTAAGGCTGCAAAAGCTGACAGCCAAGGCAGTAATCAGAGCCTTTGGCTTTGAAAGCAGAGGCCGCTTTGTTGTCGGCTGCAAGAGTTTCTAGGGAACTTGAGCTCTTGAACACTTCCCATCCAAATGAAAAGTGCCAACGTGCCCCGGGTAGGAGGAGTCTTTTTTCTCCCCTTTTCTCTGCCAGGTCTCCTCCATCTTGCCTTAGCAGAAGGAAACAGCCTACCCAAGACCAAACTGATCATCAGCTGGAACCAACAAGCCAAATTACTTTTACTTATTGTCCCTCCTGAAGCACCTGCTCTCTCTAAACATCACAGATACCACCTGGCCCCAGTCCTTATTTCCACATTACAATAGAGCCTCCCACTTTCTCAAACATCAGGCAGGTGAACCACTGTCCACAGAAAACAGTTATAACACCAGCAGTGTGAGGCCAGCATGGTTGCGATGTGCATCCCAGGCTTGTGGTTCAGACACAGTCAACACAGTTCATGGGAACACAGGATAATTCAGGTGGGAAGGGACCTTAAGATGTCTCTAGACCAACCTCCTGCTCACTTACATGCCATCATCTACACTATTGTCTCTGGCCATCTGTTCTATGGTCAGAGATCTCTAGATGCCTGGCACAGAAGTATTTTTCTTGGAACAGAGAAGCCATCATGTTTGCAGTTCCCAGCAACTTCCAGCCTGCTGAAGTAGCAGCAACCCTCCTAGCCTTTGCCTCTGTTTTCCAGGACATGGCCCATTCTCCTCAAGAGTTTCCATCTTTCAAATGATTCTCTTCTTTTATCAGCCCTAGGCATGTATCAGTTGTATCTCCCATCCTGGTCATCTGGTCTCCCTTGTTCTCAGAACAAATAATTGGTGAAGGAACTGTAGTAAAGACATGAGCCTTCTGCTGTAGGAATCACCTTTCTTGAGGGAACCTAGGGAAGAATGCCCTCCATTTCCAAAACAACCTGCCCACATCCCACCATAGGCTATATCCCCCCCATCCCTGCTCCTATCTCACAGGAAAATTCAGGAGTGACAAATCTCTGCTGTTCCATGAGAGGGCAGTGTCGTCTGGAAGTAAAGCCTCCACTGAAAACTGTAGGGATGTCTGGGCAGGAGGAGGCCTGGACTGATGAGGGGGAAATGTCCCAGAGCATTTAATAAGGATGAAGTCAGTCATGTTCTTGGGGACTTAGGAAGACTCTGCAGACCCCCAGAATTTACTAGAGATGAGATCCTCTCTATGTTTTTTTAAAGTCTGGAATTGAGCTAGAAATGTCTTTGAAACACTGGTGAAGAAAGAAAATTAAAGAAAGGAAGTTATTATCTATTAAATTCCACGTGGTGCTTTTGTACAGAGCAAGTTCTGAAGGACTCTGCTGGGTTCCCTTTAGAAATACTGCCTCTTGCCGAACTGCCTTAGATTTGTACTACCAGAGTTTAATCAGAGGGGACACTCTGCTCATCATGGTTTTCACAAAAGCTCACTGAGGTTCCTGGCACATCATCACATCTTCAGAAGAGACCTCAGTACACTGTCTGCTGGGAGCTGAATGTGCAAAGGAAAATCGAGGCAGAGCACCCTGGGAGTATTTCATCCCCAAGTACCACTGAGACAGAAAGCAGCACCTTAACTGGCTAACTTCTCTTTGTGTGGAGCTCCAAGGAGGGTCATCTGGCTTCCCAGCAGTTCACCTACAAAGATTCTATCCCATATCCTCTCTCCTACAAACATTTTCCACTATATAAATAGGCCACAAGTCAAGAAGTTGCTCCTGAGAGAGGTGGCACCTCAAGTAGTGGCTGTCCTCCAGCACAGCTCATCCCGAGTTAGTTTCTCTTCTTTATCTCCTCCACCAAGAAGCCATGGGACATTTACGGTGTGGCTAAAGATGCCAGACACTGTGATGCTTTAGTACCTTCCTTTAGAAATGTTCCCAGATGTAGGAGAGGAAGGGAGGCTGCCTCCACTGACTTCGTCTTTGCTCTGGGCCATTGCTCTCTGGAAAGGGGAGAGAACCTCTTCTGTGGGAGGAAAGAAACTTTCTCCTCCCTCCCCCACCATGACAGAGCAAAGGGCAAACCATGAACACTCTCTCCTCAGCCACAACAAAGACATAAAGAGGTCTCTGCTTCTTCGAGCTGTTCCATGGTGTGGCCACAGGCAGCTGCAGCTCACATTATTGGAGACCCTCTCCTGTAACCTGCTGGCGTCTGCCTCACCAGATTACTTCAGACAAGTTGCTGCCTCAGGTTCACTGTCTTAAAAAAGGAACATTGCTACAACGTCACAACTTAAGAAAAGCATTGAGACCTAGAGGGAAGTGGCCCAGAAGGGGCAGATGTGATCACTGTGCCCATAAAGTGAGTGCTTCCCATTTAATCACCTAGTGGACATGCCATGGGGATGCCTTTGGAGATGCCTCTGAAGGTTTCTGCTGACCATGTCCCAACCGCTGTGCAGCACGTGGGGTTATGCAACTTATTTGCCTGGTTTTTATGAGGCCCTGAAGGCACCAGTGCTAATGGAAAAACAGAACAAGCAGGAGAGCAGGGAGGAGCAGACAAGACGGTCAGCTCTCCGGCAGCATGGCTTCTATTTGTCAAACTGCTATGAGATCATTCTACGAGAAATAATATCAACAAAACAGGGAACAACCTCAAGTTTCTTCAAAGCTGGTGAGCTTGTTTTCAGTGCACTGCTCTCCTCCCCCTTTTTTTTTTTTCTTTTCTTTCTGTAAAGCTCTTTCTTTCAGCTATCATACACACTCTGCTCTCAAATTTGCTTCACCTTCAGGTCTGTGGAGTGTCTTTCATATAGGACCATTCCTCTCTGCTGTGATTCTGCTGCCCGTGTGGCCCTTGAGCTCCAGTAGGGATTGCATCTGCCAAGGGTGCAGTGTGGCCAGGGATTTGATTCTCATGCCAAGGTACTCACATATAAGCATATGTGAGGTTTTATAAGATTATGCTGAATCAGTTGCCCAACAATGCTGGAAGGATCCCAAGGCTATTAAGATCTTGTGTCATGGGTCTTTGAAACTGCAACCAACATCAGTTGTTTCAAATCAACACTGCTGGGGTAGATTTTCAAAAGACTTTTGTAAAGATTTATTTTTTAAGTAACTATGAGGCACTTCCCAGTGACATCTTCCATGTGAGGACGTTCAGCTGCCAGCAAACTCCAGATCTTGGTCTTTTTAAGATGTTGATTGGTGTGGCTGGTGACGCATTAGAGCAGATGATTATGCAGTTCAAATTTCCAGTGGCTGGAAGCTAAAAATCAAAGCTACGAAACACTGGAAATGAGTTAACAGTAAGGTTGATCAACCAGTGTCAGAAATCCCCGGCTTTTACACAAAAATACAAAGGACCACAGGCCACCACAGGTGATCCCATTTCTTCTGGCTGAGTGAGATTATTTTGTAGAAACACCTCCTAATCTTGGTTTGAATTTAAGTAATAAGTTCCCAGCATGTTGCCCACAAGATCCTCTGCTGTTACTCATAACCACAGAATTATGAACACACCAAATTTGCCACCACTTAAACCCCAGATTGGCAGCAAAAGCCAAATAAAACTGGGCCCATAGCATGTTACTTGCCCAGTACTTTAACCTATGGGCCAGAGAAGGCTAAGATTCTTGTGTTAAATGATGGAAGCTGGGCACACCTCTGGCTGAGGGACCTCACTAGTTAATCATTATAACTATAACGACAAAAACAATGGTGGCAGTATGGCAGCATCATACAGCTTTTGAGTATAGTGCAATGTCTCTTCAGCACGCAGAAAGGACAGCTTGGAGCTTTAAGCCATCGGTGAGCCACCCTTGCCAGTTATTGAACGGACTATGAACCCCATTTTGTTTTCCATGTCGTTGCTAAAGGAGAGAGCCAGTGGTGCGTCTGGGGTTAAAGTTAACATCATTGCTGAGCTCAGATGTTTTCTTAAAGCTATTGATCCCTTGTCGCTGTGCTTTCTCTTGGTATCTGAGCTTCAGTTCACCTTTCTCTCAAGTAATACCCTGCCAAAGTATTACTGGGCTCCGGAGGCAGTGACTTGCCATCTCTCACTCAGTTCAGATGCATTTCATTTGCAGTCATGACTCACTCCTCACGGCTGTGTTCATTTCTCATAAAGCTGGGTGACTTAATCATACCTTCTCACTGAACTAATGCTACTGCGCCTTACCTCCTGGCTACACCAGCCAGCATACCTGGGTAATAATGCTGCTTCCAGCAGCTTCCTGACTCATGGGCACAATTACCCGACTGCAGTAAGATGCTGAGCTGGGCCGCTTGGTGCTACTGTAGTAACACGTGTACCTGGAGCTCCACATGCCTCTGCTCCTGGGAGGTGCCTCTGCTTGCTCTCTGTGGGAGTTGTCCCTATCTAACAGATGGGCAGCAGGCCTGGAGATCCCAAACCCGCTCCCTAAAGAGTTATTCTTGCAGACTAGGCTCCCTCCTGGATTCAGATCCCTGTGTCTCACCACGATTTTACTTGGCAGCTCAGCAAAAGGTGCCTCGAGAAGTCGGCTCCGGTCTGGCAGCTGTCCAACCTGCCCCAGACAGGGGCCCCCAAGTGCCTCTTCACCTGGTAGAAGTGCCAGGGTTCGTCCTGCCATCCTCTCCTTCCCAACTCTTCCACCCTCCACGGCTGCGGCAGGAGGGGAGGCTGGGACCAGGCTCTGCCGGCTCTGTGCTTGCGCAGAAGAGAAGAGGCATTCTCCAGTGTGTGGTCTCCAAATAGAATCAAGAAATCTGGGCTAGAGGGTCTGGAGCTTTAAATAAGTGAAAAAAAATAATCTTAGTCTCAGGAAAACAAGTATGAGAACGGTATCTTGTTCACCGAGTGTGACAGCCTCCTTTGAATGCACTGGGATACCTTAGAGAGGAGGTAGTCAGGGGGTATGAGACACTGCCTTGCTTGCCTCCACTAGCTCTACCAGTTTCAAACCCATTCTTCACCAGTCACTGCTGTGCTTATACATATCTCCTTTTATCCCACAGTCTATTTATATTTTTGATTTACATAATATTACAACAAAAAACACAGAGCAAATATACACATTCTTAGGCTATAAATATTGCTGGAAAACAATGACATTGTGCAGACAAAAGGAATTGTTCTGATAATAAATTATTGTCATTTTCCTTATTACGCACTGAAAATCTGTGGTGACTCACTGACAAGTGCATTGTTTGCCTAGAGCGCAATTACTGGTCTAGGGGAGGCTTTTGCCTAAGTTCCCCTCCAGCTCTCCTACTGAACTACTGGGCAATTGAGAATGTGAGAGTCGGGGAGTCAGAAAGCCACTAACAGGCGCCTTGCTGGAGCAGGACCACAGGGACTGAGGAGCAGTGTGTCCTGGTCTGTGGCTTCTCCTTGATGTTTTATTGGATAGTGGAGAGACTAGGGATAAAAAGATGCAGCTGATTAAAAATATTCCCATGACTCAACTAGAGACATGTATAGCTGGTGTTTCAAAAAGTCCAGAGTTAGGTGCCTGGTTCTGACAGTGCAAGCCTTAAAAATAGAGTAATTCTGACTTTTTTTTCAGATTCGTGCAGAGTGAAAATGTGAGCATGAACACTGTGCAAGAGGTCTAAATGCCATGTCTCATAAGTTTTCCCTATAAATATTCCTGTAGTGCCAGAAAGAAACACTATGTTCGCTTCCCCACTCACATCCCCAAACAGGACACTTTTAAGATTTACAACTTTTCTTCCCCACTTCACTTACACACAAGCACTCACACCCACACCCATGCCTCTTCGTACTCATCTCTCCAAGACAAAAGTATTTAAACACAATGGTAATTAGATAAAGAGTATAACTTCCCCTGACTTGGCAGTGAAGCTTGTTGATAAATGCGAAATGAAATGGGATGCAATTCGAGGAGCCTAAATGAAACAAAACTGATTCAGACCTACATGATATACCTTGCCCTGCCCTGCCCAGTGAAGGAGGAAGGTCATTCACCTCCCTGTACCTTCAGCTTTTGATGATGCTCTGCAAGATCATACGACATGCATAATATTGTGATGTGTCTCCAAGAATTAGTCTGCCCAGTTGCCCTAAAGAATTTACTTTTCTCAATCCTCTCTGCCCCCACCACATACACATTATTTTCTCTTTGGGTGGTGTGCCTTTGTAACTGTATTACACTTATTTGCACTTACTGTGGCTTTACATTGCCTTTACTAGAATTGCCTTCTACTGGAATCATCTAAACCGCATGTGCACAACAATTCATTAAAATTTCTGCCTCATCCGCATTTGAATTTCTCTTATTTCAACTTTCAGACATGATTCCTTTCTTGAAAATTGGTTTCCCTGCAGTACTTCTTGCTAGTGAGGGTATCCATCCTTTGTGACCAAATCAATCTCAATTTGCGAGAAGCTAAACAAGCCTCTCCTTAGAATGAATGCAGTTACTCTGATGCTACAGTCTTTTTTTCCAGCTCTCATCTGTGTGCAGTCCATTTTCCAGCATCCTTTGGAGCCGTGGACACCAGCACAAGAGGCAGTATGCCAGCAGTAGTAGCAGCATCTCTCTTAAATTTCCACCCACCAAGGTGTCTCTGTAGGCACTGAGGCTTTTTGCTCCAAGTCCACAGTTTGCTCATCCCCCATACAGAGCTCGTTTATCCAGGCTGTGGGGCCCAGGGAGCAATTCACTTGGTGAAGATAAGAGTCTGCTTCAGAAAGGGATGAGTTACCCTCTGGACTCCACCAACAATATGGACCAGATCTCCGTTGACTATATGGGGAGCTTAATGCAGAGACACCTACTCTGCCAACACCTCTCGTGGCAGTCAGGTGAAGTCCCCAGTGACTGGAAGAAGAGAAACTCTACACTCATTTTTAAAAAGGGTAGAAAGGAGGACCCTGGGAACTACCAACCTGTCAGCCTCACCTCTGTGCCTGGGAAGATCATGGAACAGACAGAAGCTATGCTAAGGCACAGGGGAGACAGGGAGGTGACTCGAGACAGCCAGCATGTCTTCACCAAAGGCAAGTCCTGCCTGACCAACCTAGCGGCCTTCTATGATGGAGTGAGCACATCAGTGGACAAAAGGAGAGCTACAGATGTCATCTATCTGGACTTCAGTAAGGCCTTTGACATGGTCATGGAATCACAGAATTTTTTGGTTTGGAAGGGACCTTAAAGATCATCTAGTTTCAACCCCCTGCCATGGGCAGGGACACCTCCCACTAGCCCAGGTTGCTCAAAGCCCCATCCAGTCTGGTCTTGAACACTTCCAGCGATGTTCCCCACAACATCCTTCTAAATTGAAGAGGTATAGATTTAATTGGTGGACTGTACAGCAGATGAGGAATTGGTTGGATGGTCACATCCAACTGTTGAACGAGACAGGTGCTGTGGTGACAGAAGATGCAGAGAAGGCGGAGTTGCTAAATGCCTTCTTTGCTTCTGTCTTCACTGCTCGGGCCAGTCCTTGGGAAACCCAGACTTTGCAGGTAACAGAGAAAGTCTGGAGGAAGCAAGACTTTCCCTTGGTTGATGAGGAGCAAGTTAGAGATCAGTTAGACAAACTAGATATCCACAAATCCATGGGGCCTGATGGGATGCACCCTCGAGTGCTGAGGGA
>VZSZ01006169.1:530358-588119 GCA_013398815.1 Ibidorhyncha struthersii | reverse complement strand
GACGCTGTCCTGTGCAACCTGTTGTAGGTGACCCTGCTCTGGCGGGGGGTTGGACTAGATGATCTCCAAAGGTCCCTTCCAACCCTGACTATTCTGTGATTCTGTGATTCTGTGATTCTGTGATTCTGTGATTCTGTGATCCAGAGAGTAGTGGTCGAGGGCTTAATGTCCAGATGGAGATCAGTGACAAGTGGTGTCCCTCAGGGGTCTGTATTGGGACCAGTACTGTTTAATATCTTCATCAATGACACAGATAGTGGGATTGAGTGCACCCTCAGCAACCTTGCAGATAACACCAAGCTGAGTCGTGTGGTTGACATGCCTGAGGGATGGGATGCCATCCAGAGGAACCTGGACAAGCTCAAGAAGTGCGCTGATGTGAACCTCCTGAGGTTCAATAAGGCTCAGTGCAAGGTCCTGCAACCCCCAGTATCAATACAGGTTGGGGGATGAAGGGATCGAGAACAGCCCTACGGAGAAGGACTTGGAGGTGTTGGTTGATGGGAAGCTCAATGTGAGCCAGCAACGTGCATTCACAGCCCAGAAAGCCAGCCACATCCTGGCCTGCATCAAAAGCAGTGTGGCCAGCAGGTTGAGGGAGGTGATTCTGCCCCTCTGCTCCACTCTCATGAGACCCCACCTAGAGTACTGCATCGAGAGAAAACTGGCGCCCCCAACATAAGAAGAACATGGACCTATTGGAGCGGAGGAGGCCACAAAGATGATCAGAGGGATGGAGCACCTCTGCTATGAGGACAGGATGAGAGACTTGGGGTTGTTCAGCCTCGAGAACAGAAGGCTCTGGGGAGACCTTATTGCAGTTCTTAAAGGGGGCTTATGGGAAAGATGGGGTGTCCTGGTTTGAGGTAAAACTGGACCAATTTTGTTCAGTAACTTCGCTTCTTGGGTGGGCCTCTTCTAATTACTGAAATTAACAGCATATTGTGCAGGCAGTGTTCACTCTCTCAGAGTGATAAGACCTATGTTTATAGCTGATGCCCAGGCATGGTACGCGGAGAGGCTCTTGCTTATACTTATCGCTGTAACAGCCAAGGCCAACCNGGGAGCTTGATACGGTTTTGTACATACTTCATTATTTCCTTGTGTGTTATTATTAATATCTCATTAAAGTAGTTTAGTTTCTTCTAAACTCTTAAGTCCTCTTTTTCCCTCCTCTGCCTCTCTTTTTGAAGAGGGGTAGAGAGGAGCATCTGTCGGTCCCATCTGGGGTCCCCCACGTCCCCAGTGGCCGATTTGGCCTAAACCATGACATGGGGACAAACCTTTTAGCAGAGCCTGCTGTGACAGGGCAAGGGGTAATGGTAGACCAGATATAAGGAAGAATTTTTTTACGGTGAGGGTAGTAAAACACTGGCCCAGGTTGCCCAGAGAGGTGGTAGATGCCCCATCCATGGAAACATTCAAGTTCAGGTTGGAGGGTTCTCTGAGCAACCTGATCTAGTTGAAGATGTCCCTGCTCATGGGTCGGGTTGGACTAGGTGACATTTAAAGGTCCCTTCCAACCCAAAATACTCTATGATTCTGTGATTCTATGATTTTGTAATTGGAGGGGAATTCCACCCCATTTTTCCATACTGGTCCCACCTGTGCTCTGCATGGAGTTAAAATCTCACCACTATACTTTTCTGGTCCATCACTGCATGAATATCTTATTACCTGTACTGTCTCAACCACAGATAGCAGTCCCTTTCTCCTGGAGCACATTTGACTGCATTAAAAATGGGTTGAATGTATTGCTAGTATTCAGCAGTAGGAATTTAAGAGCTTTAGCTTTTTTTTTTGTTGTTTTCACGAAATAGAAAGGGATGGCCTAATGACCAAGTGGGTCAGGGATTCCTTGGCTTTTTCTGGGACTTTCTCTTAGTCTTCTGTGTCCTAGATAAATACCTCTTCTGGAGCATCTATTGGGTTATCAGATCAAAAACTTCACCTGAAAACTTTGACACATTATCCGGACAAAAAAATAAATAAATTGTAATTTTAGTTTCTTTGCTTCCAAAAAACTGTTTCAATGATGTAACGTCTTTTCAGTTCTTTGATTCTGAAGATGTTTTCAAAACCTGAACACATTTCTGTCTTCTGTCCCAAGCACTGCTTCTTTTCCCACTATCTTTAGCTTTGTTTGGCTTTTTTTTTTTTTTAGGGAGTATATCATGCAATCGATATTCATCACTATTTCTCCTTTATTCATCAGTAATACAGTACTTTATCTCTAGTCGCAGGCTTCTGCATGCCAGTGAGAAAATGAGTGTTTCTGCAAAAAGCACTCTTCTTCATTGAGAATTTGTGGCATTTAGCGGTTTTAAATAACTGTTACAGAACTTCCTCATTTCATTCTCAACTTTCTGTATCTATTTATCCTTTCCAATCAATTGCCCTCAGTTTGGGGGGATCACTTTCTAGGTCACTGACTTGCTCTTTAGGGTATCCCAAGCCTCTGTAAAGGGCCAACCCATGTTGTATCACGCGGCATTCAAAAAAGTACAAAAAAATGCCAGTGCCTTCACTGTGAGTTTACAGACTGCTACTGGACCCTAGTCAACTACCAACTGGTGATTAATTCTTCTTGATCCATCTGATGGCCATCCAGGGCTGTGTTGCCTATTCTTGACAAGGATTTCTTTTGTATTAGTACATTATAACCCCTTCCAGTATCTGAAGGGGCCCTACAGGAAAGCTGGAGAGGAACTTTTTACAAGGGCGTGTAGTGATGAGACGAGGGGAAATGGCTTCAAACTGGAAGATTTAGATTTAGATTAGATATTAGGAAGAAATTTTTCACTCTGAGGGTGATGAGGCACTAGCCCATGTTGCCTAGAGAAGTTGTGGAGGCACCATCCCTGGAGGTGTTCAAGGCCAGGTTGGATAGGGCTTGGAGCAACTGGGTCTGGTGGGAGGTGCCCCTGCTCAGGGCAGGGGGAGTGGAACTAGATGGTCTTTAAGGTCCCTTCCAACCTAAACCATTCTATGATTATCATACATTATTTTGAAAACTAATGGTATTTTGCAACCAGTTACATGAGCTCTCCAGCATAAGTCATTGCTTTGGAGTCTAATCTGCTCCATGTAGCAACTGCCTGTAGCATACTACATTTGTGTAGTAAAGCACGTCTCATCCAAAAAGATTGCTAGAACTAACGCTTAAAAATATTCATGCCTATATTGAATCCTTTGGTGCTGCTGAGAGCTGCCATCAGGGCTGATGTGCTGAATGTAAGTGTTTAACTCTGATATGGGGAAAAACATTCCCATATCTATAATGTGAGATGCAGTGTGATGCATTGCCCATAATTCTTCAATGTTAATCATGAAATCATCAGGACTTGGGTTAATGGCTTTATCTTTCAAGTGCAGATTGCAAAATACTCACAAATATGACAGCAAAGAGGCCTGAGCCTTTAGGTCAGGAAATAACATATAAAGATCAGGATGGCTATTAAAAATAGAATGAGGACAGATAATGCCTGCAGCTAAGGTTACATTATACAATACATCAATAAATTGAATACTACTGTATCTGAAGGACAATAAAGTGGAGGAGAGAATAAACTATGCATATAAAAGCAGCTCTTCCTCCTGTTTGTATGACCGTGGGTGAGGAGCACCACTGAGCACAGAGCTAAAGCTTGTTTTGCACACAGAGACCTGGCCCAGTCATTTTGGAGAAAACACAGTTTTAAGTGTTGCATGGACCTGATGAAAACACCCTTGAGCGTGCATGAGTGAACATGTCTGTGCACCCCTGAGGTTGCCAGGACTCCATGCAGCTGCATAGACCTGGTGTTCGTTCGTGAGCAAGCTCAAACTTCAATGTGTGCAGGAGCGGCAGGAAGGCTGTACATCAGGAAACGTGCACAAAAGCTGCAGGAGTTTTGGCCCTAGGTATTTCACAGTGTTTCCTTTCAGGCTAAAGCTGCAGACAAGCTGAAATTGGAACTCACCCTCCTTCCCCATGCAGGGGAAGCTTTCTCCGTTTTAACAAACAGGCTCTGTCCTGATTCATGCATAGTCTGGTCCTCACTGCGTTTCTGGTTGCTGTAATATTTCCAGGCATGATGGGAAACAGAAGCAACAGTAATTGCATTAAAAAGCTAGTCTGCATAATTTCTGAGACGTGAAAAATATCAGGTAATTCAAATCAACTCTGAAGTGTGCTGTGCATGTGCAGCTGGCTCTGTCGGGCTAGCACACTGTTCTGCTCTGGATCACTAGCCCAGTGAAAAAAGGACTAACCAGATTACAGTGCCGTGCCAAGGCAGTCACACTGTGTAGGAAGCTCATGCCCTGCAGGACTGCGCTGTGCTATGTAGGTACACCTCTAAACGACTGGGGAAAGCAGGACATGCCTTAGCCCCATTCAAGAGAATCCCAGTGTTCCTTTCTGACATGTTTTTCTCTAATGTATCAGGGGTAGTAGTATTCCTCTCTTCCGTAAGTCATTCTTTCAGCAGATCTAACTCTGCTCCCAAGCTTTGGTCTCAGGAGTTACTGAACTTTCCTCACTGTAAAACTCTCGAATAAACTGGCCTCTACACTGATACCAGTGATTACTGCCCCAGCCCTCAGGCATATGATCCATCTGGATCCAGGACTAAAACTTCCTCATGTTCAAAGGGGTTTGTACATTTGGGACAGCCCACTTCCCTTTGTCTACAGGATGCAAGCCAAGATGTAGAGAGCATATAGAGACCGTCAGCCTCCTCAGGGGAACATGATGGGTGACAAATCCCATGTAATGCTCAGGGGATGGTGAAGTCCTTATTCATAACCTTGAACCAACACCTGATGTTTGATGTGGGTCGTTGTTTGAACAGGTCACCATTTCTCACAGAGGAGGCTGAGGGGAGACCTTATCACTCTCTACAAGTACCTGAAAGGAGGTTGTAGAGAGATGGGGACTGACCTCTTCTCCCTAGTGACAAGTGATAGGACAAGAGGAAATGGGTTCAAGTTAAGCCAGGGGAGGTTTAGGTTGGATATTAGGAAAAAATTTTTCACTGAAAGGGTTACCCAGCATTGGAATAGGCTGCCCAGGGAGGTGGTGGATTCGCCACCCCTGGAGGTTTTTAAAAAAAGGGGAGACGTGGTACTTGGGGATATGGCTTAGAAGTGTTTTTGTCAGGTTAGGTTAATGGTTGGACTTGATGATCTTAAAGGTCCCTTCCAACCTTAACAATTCTATGATTCTATGATTCTGTGAAAAGGCAGGATCATACGTCATTCTCATCTGCAGTCCCATTGTATCAAACATCTCCTGTGCAGATATAAAACAGCAGTATTTTAAACCAGTAATCCTATTTTCTCTTCCACCTATTTGATGGGAACAAGAACTAAGGGTTAAAAGCTACTTCCTTTTAGTACATTTCATTAAGCAAATGGCCAACATCTGAGGATTCGCAAAGGCAATTCTCTATCTTGGATCCACCATGTGCATGTTTGCAGGCACTATTCACGGAATATTGTTATAAGTGCCTCTTGATGCAAAATGCAAAAGCCCCACACTGAATAAAGTAATTCAGGCCCATTTCCTTCTAGCACAGATACTGTTCTTGATGGGGAAAGAAAAAAAAATATATCCTGACTTACAGGTTTCTAAGTGTAAAGATAAAATGAAATTCCTCAACAGAGAGGAGAAAATCGCTCTCAAAACTGAACCATTTTTTTTCCTTCTTTTTTTCTCCACACTTATTACTCAATGCCAAAAGGCTCTTTTTGAATTGTCCAATGTGTTTCAAGTTCTTCTTGCTCCCATATGGGGAAATGACTTATTCATCATGTTGGGCCTCAGAATAAATTGGATTCTTCCTTCCAGTTAACTGACTAGATTGACACAATGTGCAGAGCTATTCTAGCCTTGTGAGCATTTTCAGCAGCAGTGCCTCAGCCTCTTATTTCCTCCAATTTCTAATCTGTCAGTTTATTAACATCAGTCGAGTGATTCCTTTTACAGTCCCAGAGAATGTTGTTCTCACTAAAGAAACTTCACTATGAGTGAATACTGAGTATGTCTGCTGCACTGTGTTTGACAGTAGTTAAAGGGCATGTGGGGATTTATATTCTGTACAAGGCTGGAAGACATTTTGCATTAGAAGTACATTGTCTCAAAGGAATTTGCACAAAACTTCCTCTATGATATGAGCCAAGCTATTTTGGAGACCCTGCTTACGCACCTCCTTACTACCAGCTGATAGCATCTTGGAAAATGCTGGGCAGCAGCACCCAGCATTTAGCCAAGACTTACATACACAACTAGAAGGTCCATTTTCGGTTATCTAACCTGATATTTTTCAGAGAAAGCAAGTTTCCCACAGATAGATGAGCTGCACTTCCCAGAAATAGGGCATCTCAAGCCCCTCATGTCTGAAAAACTTGGCTGTAGACGTGGGTGGTTGGACTAGAGCGTTTTCAGCAGGGGCAGCAGCTGTGGAATTCACTTCCTCCATCAGACGGTGGAGTAGACAGTGAAATTCAGACAGGAATGTGCTGGCTTTAAGGGCACGTTACAAGCCTATCTGTTCACTCAGGTTTTTGCTCGAGGTGTGGTTTGGGAGCAGTGACTGAGTTAATGACGCATCGTTGTTCAGTGGGCATGAGAATTCCAATTTAAAGATTGCAGGAGACTGATGGTAAAACTCCTGAACTTTTTATAAAGGTCGGCAGTGCTACCCCAGAGACATCACAGTTTTAAATGGTTTGAACTACCAGGAGGTCCCTTCTAGCCAGTAAGACTGGTTCAAAGGGGGCAGCCATGTCAGCGATGAACAACAGAAAGTTGTCAGCAAATAAGTGACCTCTGAAAGAAGAAGATGGGTGTAAAAAGTAGAGACACAGACAGCTATTGCTGGCTTCTCTCAGTAGTCACAGGTGGTTCAACTTGTCCTGGAAATTTGCAAACCTTGGGCCATTTACCCAGCTAAGGATTCAGTCCCAATAGTTGGTGTCCTGCCACCATGACCAGAGCTCTGCCTGGGCCACGTTGTGGTTCATTGGCTGCAGGCTGCAGTCGCCCAGCTCCCATGTTTGATACTTGATGTTAGACGGGCAATGGTGACTTGCCAAAGCCCTTTGTTTTGCTACTGCTCACCTACAGACATAGTGGTCTGTACTGAGGCAACAGTTCTTGTTAAATGAAGGGCAGTATCAATATTGCAGTCACCAGAGTATCCAAGCAGCAAGATCTGCCAGTATGGTTGATGAATGGGTGAATCCCAGAGATGGGAACCATGAGGTGTAACATGGGCAAAAAATGGAGTGCAATTATGATCATAGAATCATAGAATCGTTAAGGTTGGAAGGGACCTTTAAGGTCATCAAGTCCAACCATTAACCTAACCTGACAAAACCACTTCTAAACCATATCCCCAAGTACCACGTCTCCCCTTTTTTTAAAAACCTCCAGGGGTGGCGAATCCACCACCTCCCTGGGCAGCCTATTCCAATGCAGGATAACCCTTTCAGTGAAAAATTTTTTCCTAATATCCAACCTAAACCTCCCCTGGCTTAACTTGAACCCATTTCCTCTTGTCCTATCACTTGTCACTAGGGAGAAGAGGTCAGTCCCCATCTCTCTGTAACCTCCTGTCAGGTAGCTGTAAAGAGTGATAACGTCTCCCCTCAGATACTAAATGCTGTCAAAGATGAGATTGCATGGCAGGTGCAGGGGGACCAGAAAACCTCTTAAATATTCTCCTCCAGATGAGTCACATTTTGCGTGTGAAACTGGGAATTTGCTCCATAAAGAACTGAATATCAGCATCAATTCCACTTTCCAGGAATAGCAACTTATTGCCAGTTCAGCTCCTGCACTCTTTCACTGTCAGAAGAATTGGAGAGGTCTCTGGTACTTAAGCCAGAGACCATCCAGGCCAGACTCGTAACAGGAGAGAGCACCTCATCTGGCCTGCACATCACATACCTATTTTATCTGTGGCACTGGGACATCGCTCAGCCGAAGGGTCACCATGGTGCCTGGAGCTGTATGTACATACAGCAAAGAAGCATCCATACAAGACAGGGACAGAAGCAAGAGTTTTATTTAGGGAAAAGAAGAAGCTCTGAAACAATTGAGGGTTGGTTTTTAATGTAGTATAACTGATATCTCTGGAAATGTTTTCTGGACAAACATAAGTTCTTTCCAGAATAGCCTTGTGGTTAGAATGTTCATCAGACATGTGGGAGATCAAATTCCAGTTCCTGCTTTAAATGAAACTCAGCTGTGACTTGAACCTGATGTGCCTCAGCCTTTGCAAATACCCTAACCTCTGGGTGATTTTGGGGTGACTAATCCCCTCCACACCCTGCCAGAGACACCATCCTGGATCTAAGAAAGCTTTTTTGACAAGCAAACACTTTTCAACAGCAACAGTTTTCCTCTGAAGAATCCCAGTTGCTTCTAGTCCACACCCAAATGACTAGACAGACAAAGGAAATGCCATCTCGTTTGACAGAGAGGACAAATAGATGTGGACAGAGCGGAGGTGGGAGTCCTGGGCTCCAGATGCTTGACCAGTTGCTCAGCCACAGGGTAACCATTCATGCAGAATATGGGTAGGCTTCAAAGAGCAACCGCTGATGCTGAGCATTCATGAGATGCTTAAGCAGCCTCCTTTCTAATGATATGCAATGAGTACTTAGGCTTCGGGAGAATCCTTATATTTTTATGCCTTTGTTGACTCCATAACTCACAGAACACCATTGCCTGTAAACCACCCAGTCTGCTGTGGCTGCAGGCTGCTGGGTATAGTTATCTGTGAGCCCCAGGGCTGATAAGATTACCGTAATAAAAATATGCAGGTCAGGAACATGCACTGCTCCATCCTGCCCCTTTCTTGCTCCAAAGGTTCTTTTCTTGCAGTGCTTCTGGGCAGAGAGGTGCGGTGGAGACAACAGTGCGTTTCTTCCCCTTGGAACAGGGGACATGCCACAGAGCTGTCCAGACTCCTGCTGCCAGGCAGCAAGAGGGAAGAAAGGCTCGGTTATTGTGGGATTCGAATACAATGGTCCTCAGCACAGTCTTGGCCTTGCACTCGTGTGTCTCCTCTTTTCATTGTGCAGCAATTCCCCAGGGCTTTCCCTGCCCTCATCAGGCCGTCAGACACTGCCAGAGAGCACCATCCCCATGGCTGCCAACCAATTCTTCCAGACATTTATCTGATACTGAGAGATGGATAATGTACACATTTGGCATCAACAAATTACCCAAACAGTGTCCTCTTTGTCTGAAGTTCCACTGATCCTGGCAGGGTGCACGGAGGTGACTCCTCCAAGGCAGCCGCTGAGTGACTGTGACTAATTCTTTTGGGCAGGTGCCACAGGCAAGTGAGAGCTCCAGTGCTCCTGGTCACTGTATCACCCTCCCCACCCAGCCTGTCTAGCAGGAGAGAGGAGCCAGGGACATACAGGCTGGAGAAAGCAATCTCCAGCCAGTGATCAGCTGCTCGCTGCCCTTCTGCCACTGTCACTCCAGTGCTGCTACCTCATGGGATGCCTCTCCGAGAAGTTCATGTTGTTGCTTGAAGTTGCGGCAGGAGGGAAAAACCTCTGTCATCTCAATTCTGCATGCCTGGAGGCACACTGGTTTAAAACAAAGGTGAAAAGACCACAGAGGTGGAAAGTGTGGATCAGGAGGCTGGGCCACCGCAGTGACTGCAGACACCTTCCAGCCTGTGCCACGGACCCGTTTGGGCTCCAGCACCCCCAGGGACAGGTGGAGAGGAATAAAGTCAGCTTTTCTTCCCGTTTTCACTCTGCTGAGGACAACTAGATATCTAGTCTCTAATTTCACCTAATCTCACAACATGGCCACTTGGTCACTCACGGATCAGCTCCTCCTAACTCCAAGCTGGTGTCCGGGACATGCTCTCAAACAAACTGAGAAAAAACAGGAAAAGTGCAGAGCAGTGGAGAACCAGGGTATGTAAGTCCTTTCCTGTTATAAAGCAAGTGTTTCTTCATTCATTAAATCAATAACTCTTAAACTGCAGCCTCCACACTCCACTTCCCTGCAGGAGCTGATCATTCACCTCATCTCCACAACTTGCCCTGGAATGGCTCATGCTTGTGAGCTGGAATTGAATGGGGTGCTTTATTTTACCCCAGTCAAGAGCTTGACCCCAGATTTGCTTTTCACCCCTGAGGAGCTCAGGTCTCACCTTTATCACAGGAGCAGTAAGTAAAGGGCCAAACCCCACAGTGGTGTGAGTAGCACCATGAGCTGTGGTGCTAGTGAGAACTGTCTATCCAGGAGTGTTCCAAGGCATTGTAGAGCACTTTGTACACGGAGGGAAGAGGTGCTTGAGCAACCAGCTTTCCTTACAGCTGAAGATTTGTGTTTGCATATAATACAGTCTTTCACACGGGTGGACTATGGCTGTCCAGGTAATGGCAGGAAACTGGACCAAATGACAAGAATATGCCAAATCCTGTTTTCTCCCCTATGGTTAAAACCCAAAGAATTTATGCCCAGAAGTTTCATCATTGACAAAGTGAGATTTGCAGATCATGAAACAAAGCCCAGCCTCACTGCAGGAATGACTTTGAGCACTTTGTGCAACAAACTCAAATCAGTCTGGACAACCTCTATTCCAGATTATTACAGGAACTAACAAACTATAAGAACAGAAGAACAAACTTTGCAAGCACCCACTAGTCAGTTCCAGGCAGTTATGGAGAATTAGGCACATGCCCAATATTGTTAGGGGTTGCATGAGCTTCAGCAGGAGCTGAAGGGCTCCAGCACACCAGAGAACCAGGTTAGGTCACTGTGGAGTCCCACATCTACAGTCTTCAAAAACAGGAAATAAAACATGCCATTAAAAATGAAGAGATGATGGACACCCAAAGTGTGTGTGGCAGAAGAGAAGGAACAAACAGCACATCAACACCAGCCTGTGGAAATAACTGAGTCAAGTGATGTTACAGATGCAGTCAAGGAGTCCCCTGGCCTCAAGGGAGTTGCTGTTATCCAACCACCACCAGAAGCCCATGAGCTCACTTCAATTTTTCCTTCAAAACACAGTTTAAATGAAAAATCTTCCAGTTAGAGAAAAACATTTATTGTAAAATGCCGGGTTTTACTCTATTACCTCAACATGGAGAGTTTAATAAAGTGGGTTTTTTTCCCAAAATGTACATTTTTACCAAAAAAAATCTCGAACATCATAATTAACAGATTTTTTTAAACTAAAGCACTTTCAGAATCCAGGTTTTTGTCAGATTCCTTATGTTTTCCAGATTCCATTTTCAATTATACATGAAGTTTAAAATAATTTAAACTTTCCCAAAAAATATTTCTCACCATTCACCGAAAATGAGTTGCTGTGTTGTAAGCCATATTGCCAAAGAACATCAAGCTGTGTCGCAGAGCTTAAAGACCAAGATGAACACCACAAGGAGCAGAAAAGAACAAAATCAGTAACTATGAAAGATTACAAATGCTAAATGACATTCAGAGGATGAAACTTTATACGGATAAGAAAGTGGTGTGGGATAGACAAAGGACCACTCCAGACATCGTCCTGGAATGAGGTCTCCCTCTCCTGGGAACAGAGATGATCTGTGGTTTTTCTGGGCTTAGCTCATTTCTCGGTGTCTGTGTGAGAAATTTTCTACTGTTTCCTTTGAACCTAGAAGATTCCCAGGGCCTGATCTGAGAGGCAGAGACAGGCAGCTTAATTTTTTAGGACACCATCCCACCTCCATCACTCTAGAGGCAAAGGCACCATTTACGAGGGCCAGTTTCCCTCAGGGAAGGCTGCATCCACATTAACCATGACCAGTTTAGCTTGCAGGGGGTCAAGTGTGACCAAGCCAGCTTGCCTGACCTACTGTGGATGCAGAGCTTGGAGACGTGTCACTTCTCATTAGGTTTCAATACCTGTAGTTCAGAGGGGACAAATCATCCCTTCCACAGAAGGCAGGATGCACTCCCTCAGGCTGGAATTGCTGGTGTGATGGACCCCACTGGCATTTCAGTGGACCTTGGGCTATGTTGACACTAAACAGGGGACCTGGTTCCAGAGCCCAGAGCTTACTGCTACAACCAATTAATATCCAAGTTGGTTTCTGCAACCAAGCTATGCAACTCCAGGTTGGTTCCGCTCAGACTGAGGTCATGGGCTTTGATGGCTTCAAGCAGAAACAAAAGTCTTGGCATGGCAGTTTCTTTAATTCCCAACACTTGCTGAAGTATTTTGATCCTAATGCTAGCACCTGTAAGAGATTACCTCACACGTCCTTCCATCTCCTGCTGTACTGGCTGTTCACAAAATAGTGTTACTGATGGTCTTTGCACCAGCTTCAGTGAGAAGACACTGGTTTTTTGTAGCCTTTGAATACGACAGTGGTCTGTATTTGTTGTGTGTGTGTTGCAGCGTCCATGGTGATAGCTTGAGCAGGGGTACAAGAGTAGCGATAGGACAAGGGGTGGTAGTTTTAAACTGAAAGAGGATATATATAGATTAGATATGACAAAATTCTTTACTCTGAGGGTGGTGAGGCACTGGCGCAAGTTGCCCAGAGAAGCTGTGGCTGCCCCATCCCTGCAGGTGTTCAAGGCCAGGTTGGACGGGGCTTTGAGTAACCTGGTCTAGTGGAAGGCCTTCTAGTGGAACTAGATGATCTTTAAGGTCCTTTCCACCCAAACTGTTCTATGATTCCATGAAATAAGGAGAGCTGAGGAAGACCAAATGTCTTGCATTGCTTCAGGCTCCCATGAGAAACAGAAACTGGCTCTCCTGAGTCCTTCTGGCCCTGCTCTGACCCCTCAGAGAAGAATTTTGTGTGTGAGCTGGTGGGCACCAAACCCATACAGTGGTAATCATCATAGAATCATCACATACCTGCAAATAAGTCAGGCCTGACACATACAGGTAAATCACGAGGAAAGGTGGTAGCAGAGTTGTAGTACCAGCTCTAGCAAGGAATTTCCACTTAGCCATGGGAGAGGGATGAAATATTTTATCAAGGGACCTGTCATCCTGCATGGGAAATGGATGTAGGAAGGACAACTTCCCTTTGGGAGGAGAGGATTGATTCACCCAGCAACCCGTCATGGTGACAGAAACAACTGCTGAGTAGGATATTTGAGAGATTAGGCATTGACTAAACCTGTTTGAAATCTTTCAACAAAACTTTTTTTCTCTTGTAAACAAGGAGTATTTTTCAAAAATGATTTCTCATTCTTGTGCTTTTCACCAAAGTTCTCAAAGGTCCTTCATGAAAATTTAGAAAAATCAGCATTCTATGGAAATAAGACTTGTGTTTCCCAACTCTGTATTCTCGGCCCTTGCTTTCATCGTGGCAATGAACCACTTAGCTTTCTCATCCTCTCAGACTGTAACCTGCCCTGCCTGACACCTCTTTCAAGACCTTTGCTGGCCTGCCAACATCTGCCTGCATCCTTGCCTCTGACTATCTGTTAAGGTGGTGGATCCCCATCAGATTTGTTTTCTTCATTTTTGGACCTTTTACTACACTGCAGAGGTCTTCTCTTCTCCATAATGTTTTTCTAGAGTTCACAGTTCTTCTGGAAGAAAAGACGTGGGACATACTAGAGCCTTGACAATGGTCCTGTCTTCAGCACAAGGTTAATCTGTGGGGATTGACACTGCTCAGTATATTGCTCAGAAGACTTGTTAGTCAGCGACACAGCCTCTTTGGTTACTGCTTTCCGAGTGATTTGTCTCTCCACTTGCAGTTTGAAATGTATCATTGTAGCTGTGGTCTCACTTAATTACACTTTTCTTTTTCTTACATTCTCTATGTCTCCTTAAGCTGTTGGCTCTTTTGTATTCCATACACTTGATGCTTACAGCAAAGGCAGCTCTTGCCAAGCCTGCAGTTAGTTTCTGTGTTCAGTAACCCAGGCTTAACAGGGCTGCCACGTGCTATATAGTTAATATTTGCAACTAAGATAAATGTCTCTTAAAAACTGAAGCATAAGAGCTAGGTTTGGGGCCAGAAATCGGTGAAGCAATACTAATTCACAGAGGGTGAGTTTCTGGCAGGTCCCCATTGCCACAGATGTAAAAATGCAAGGAGACTTAGAAATCTCTTGAAATAATCCCCTTCCCTGCTACGCTCCAGCATCAGTGCTAGGCACTAGCACCCTGCTAGGCTCACTCTGGGCACTGTCTGCTTGGGTTTAGGAAGAAAAGTCATAGTTTAATTACATAGTTCTTCTCTAAATATTTTTATGAATCTTGTAACATCTAACGTTGCCCATTATGAAAGACTGCTACTTAAACAGATAGATGATACACATGAAATGGGAATACCCCTCAACACTGTTGGCTTTGCAGAACTGGGAAAATGGTATCTAAAAATAACACTGTGCCAAAGTTCCCATTTTTATGTTTTTAATTTTTTTTCATTATGTGGTAGTAGATGAAGCCAGGAGTTTCAGAGCATCAGCTACAGTGCAGCCTGGAAGCTGCTCTTACAGGGTCTGTCCTTACCATGGGGCATGCTGTCATTCTCTTGCCATAAGACATGTTAGGCAGAGAGATTTAGCAGGAATTAAGTATTTTTGCAGGCCACAATGCCACCTGTAGGCAAACAGCTGGGTATCCTAGGCTTGGTAAACAGCAAGGTGAGCCCAGTAGAAGATAGTTACTAATGACTCCTGCAGACTTCAGACAGTGGTTTGATTTCCTTTTTGTTGAATAAGATAAAATCCCAGCCATTAAATGCACAGAAGCATATGTGAAATGCCACTGTTCAGCAGCATGGAGGTGGTCCGTGGAAGTCTGACACCAGGCTTGTTGCAAAACCCTTCTATGAGGAAGAAAAGGACTGGATTCTGCTTTCAATATCTGGACACCATGGTGGTTCTTCAAGTTATAAACCTCAGTCACTACATTAAACAAGTTGTTTTCCTTCTCTGTTAACATCTTTCCCTTGTGCATTCAACTTAAACTAATTAGTTGCAAAGATTTACATTCTCCATGTGCATATATAGCATCCAGCTGGTTGGATCCTGATCCCCAGCTAGGACCCTAAAGTACTTATCAGTCTTCCACTCACCATCTCCGTTGATCAATGGAAGAGACAACAGAGGTGTGAAACCACCACAAATATCCCAGAAGGAAGTGATATTCTGCTCTCAGATGCATCTCCAAAAGAAATTGATTGTCCTCTGTGTTTGCCATATGTCTATAGCCAAAGGAGCCATGCCACATGGAAGAACTTCTCAGGAAGCAAAAAAAGTCCTCCAGAGAAAGTTGCTGTCGTGGGGCGTTTCTTCTCCATCACTTCTATTCAGGAATGCTAAGCTACTAAAATAATAAATAACAGCACTGTCTGGACACTGGTAGGTAGACCCTTCACTAACTGATCCAAAAACACTTTACCCACCAGTGGAATGCAGCCTCTTCTGGGGCCCTAACATTCCAGAAAACATGAAATAACTGTGAGTAATGCTTCCAGTTTGAAAGTATAAGGGGAATTTAGGCATGCAGTGTGTGCTTATAAAGGGGACTAACTAGCTAAGAAGAGACTTGATTACAGTCTATAATTAGCCAGAGGAAAAGTAGATCTCTGATGATAGCAGGCAGACTAAACCAACATCTGCTGGAAGATGAGGCAAGGTTAATGAATCATTGACGCAACTTCAGAGTGTGGTGGATTCTCCATCACTTGGAGGTTTTGAATACAAGGCCAGGCAGCTTTCTGCAGCATCACTGGGGTTATGAACTCAAATCACTTGGTGACATTCCAGGCGCTTTATGTCTCAGGAGGAGTGATAACATCATTTGGTCTCTTCTGACCTTAAACCTAATGAATCGCTAGAGTTCAGGTTATGGCTAGAAATTTGCCTTGTACCCCAGAACTTCACCAGAACATCCTACAATTTCTTTAGGCCTGAACTCCTATACTGGCCCAGCTGCCTGTGCTGGAGGGTCCCATGTTCCTGGGATGGAATGGACACGAAGATGCAGATGGCTGGACCACCTGCTGCTGCCACTACAGCTCTGCTGACTGGGTACTTCATGAAAAACTAGATTGGCTTTGCAAGGACAGGGCCCTTCTGCATTATTGCCACCTTACAGAACATGAAACACAAGGGTGGAGATTACTCTGCTTGGACACAGCATCTCAGAGCTCGATGCTGCTCTGCACTGGTCCCTTCTGGTTCACTTGGAGTGAAATAACCTCTTCCAGAAGGTGTACCTGTCCAAACATGAGCTCTAAACCACTGTGCTGACTCTGTCCCAGAGGTGCCTTACTCTCAGTAGAGGAACATGGAGTGATTCATTCTGATTAAATCATCTTATTTTCAGGTGTATCAAAACAGGTGACATGAGTACCTCCTTGAGTGTCCACAGCTAATTTCCCACGCCCATATTTACGCAATTGCAATTAATTCTCATTTTCGCATTGCCCAAATACCAAATCTCATCAGCATCAAGCAGTAATATCAGGTGCCTTGGAGATCAGAGCTATTTGGATTACAGAGCTTGATGTGAAAGCATCCAGCTCTAAAACCTGTGGCCTGTTAATCCCCATGTATTTTTTAAATGTAGGAACCCAGCCTGGCAGCCCACACTGTGTGAATTAGGGTGTGCAACAGAATTCTGGCTGCATGTGCTCCCTGTTCCACTTCCCTTGCAGAACAGTACTCTTCCTGCAAAGGAGGGAGTCTGTTAAAAGTAGCAGTGAGGACCAAAAAGAATTTCCCATATAGTTACCAGCAGTCGTGCATGTCACTATGTCAAATCTTGAAAATGAGTCATTGCCAAAGAACGAGAAAGGAATGAGCAGAGCCAGGTGCTTTATCTGACTTTTACCCTCTAATCCATCCTTCCTGGTCCCTCCATGTCATAGTCCAGCAGAAGAGCTCTTAAGCTTAGCAGGAACATTTTCTCCCAGAGCACAGTAAAGCAGGAATTCAGATTTCATGAAGACACTGAGGCCGGACCTCACCCTGCAGCCTGGCAAGGGCTTGGCTTTTTGTTCAGCGTCTGGTGAGGAGCAGCAAGGCTGGCCCTGAGCATCTGCCCTTCAGCAGAGTGAGCTGCACCCACTGATTGAGTGCACCCGCTGGAACTGCATGGCTTGTCAAAGGCATTTCAGGTGCCAAGCCCTTGAAAAACCTGCTGCTAAGGTATTTGAAATGGTGATCCTTGGTGGCTGAGATGCCCCAGCTGGCCCAGTACCCTGAAATGAGCTCTTCATGGAGAGCTGCCTCTCCTTCAGTATCCCAGATTAGTTTCCCAGGCTGCAGCACTTTCCTCTCTTCCCCTCAGTCTTATATCTGTACAAAAGGAGTCACAGATCTAGATTCCTACAAGACATTTCTCCTTGTTTCTGCTTCTCTGGAAACAGCTTTCTCCTTTCAAACCTGAGAAGTCTTGTGGTGCTGGCAGGCACCTTCATGCTACCACCATCACTACCCTTTTCTTGCCCCAGAGGAGAGACTTAAAACCCCTGCTGCTCTTGGAAAAGATGAAAACAGGAAAGAAACAGTTCTGCCAAGGAACAGTTTTCTCCCAACCTGTTTGTCTGCCTCCGCCCTCTTCCCCTGCACTGTGCACTGGGTTTGGAGTCACCACCTCTGACACTGGTACAGGAGGTTGGAGGACTAGGCAGAGGCTGGTCCACTACCTCAAACCCATGCAACCAGCTGCATCTTGGCAGGGCAAACTCTGGCGGGCAAGCTGGTGAGCTTTCTAACACCAGAAGCAGCGCCCCTCATTAGGCAACTCTTCTTTTTCAAGAGCTGCAGAGAACTGTCCTTGTGTGGACACAACCTGGGCATCATTTCCTTTTCACACTGATGTGAGCATGCAGCAGCTGCATTGATGCCTGCAGAACCAGACAAGCGTGAGCGAGCATCCCAGGGCTGCAGTGCAATACATAGTTGGAGGTGAGTCATGCCTCACTGCATGTAGCTTGGTCTGATCAGATCAGCAGTCCAGGAAGAAAGGCTGCTTGAGAAACAGCATGTACAACCCATTTTTTAAAGTACGTCTCATCCAGCCTGGACAACACGCCTGGACAACACAGATGAGAAGGACCCCAGCCCAAGGTCTCCACAGAGTCACTACAAATACTCCCTGCTCCATGTTTGCTCAGCTCAGGATGGTCACATCCCCAGCCAGTCTTCCGGAGGCAGGGTTTGTAGGAACCCCAAGCAATCATCAGGGACCTCTTGGCTGAGTGCTCAGGAGCTTCTAGAAAACAGAGAGGATGACTGGTGGACTGAACAGCTCAGTCTGTTAAACACAGGCCCAAGGCAGGACAAAGCAAGAACACCAGTGACAGACAGGGGCCTGAAGCAACATGAAGAGCAATAGGATTCTGATGTCTCTATAGTCTCGTTCCTATACCAGCAGGTTCATCATCCCAGAGAGGTGGCATCTTCTGGGTCCACAGACACAGACACAGCTTCAGTGAATGTAGCATATGATTGCTGAGCTTCTTAAGCTGCTTTAACCCTGGGAGATACATATCCTGGTCTAAAGCATAATGGTGTATCAATGCTGTGGCATACGTGCTGCCCTCACCTGTGTGCTCAGGTGTCCTTTCAAAGGTAGAAGAGCACGGGAAGAGTAGATACATGCATGTATGTAGAATGACACCAAGCAAGACCGGACTGACTTACTCTTGCCCCCAGCTCTGGAATGGTCACCTGTGGCTGTAGTACCCTTAAAAAGTGTCCATCCCTTAGCAAACTACACATTTACCACCACTAATCATAAGAACTTGACTGCACAATCCACACCAAAGTATTTCCACTTAAATACTCCTTATTTACCTTCATGCAAATTCACCCAGCACAGAAACATTTTGAAACCTGAGTTATATTTAAGAGTAAAGAGATTAGATTTCACTCTGCTACTGGGATGCTTCCACTTAGTCCAACAGTGGTACTGGGGAACGTATCTGACCCTCTCAACCTCTTCATTGCACAGTGCTATTTTCTCTGTTACGTGGACAGAGGTACACGACAAGACTATACCTATACTGTGATAGCAGCCTGGGGCATAAACTCCCCAATTGTTCACACCGCCTATAAATCGGCTTGCTGTAGGTAATGACCATGACCTTTACACTTTAAGCCTTAAAGTAAGGTAGGTTAAATGTAAATTAAATATATAGGACAGATGCTCATAAACATAGAAGTGTTATATCTGCCAATAGCGTAGGCTGCATCTTGACTTAAATTAGGCTAAGTAACACGAACAGGAAACAGAATAGCAGGAAAAATGTCAGATGTGTCAGAAGAGAAAAATAAGTTGGGACTTTCCAAAAGTGCAGACAGCAAATTGAGTCTAACTGCAGATAACAAATTAGGTATATCTGCTTGTCTTATGTGACATAGTTTTACACCAGTGATGTGTCAAGGAAGGAGGAGCTCCTCTCAGTGACAGAGCTCCTCTTGCCCTTAACTATAACTGCAATCTGCTCCCAGTCCTCGTTAAAAACTCTGTGCTGCAACACAGGTGAGTTTTAGCCTTGGGAAGGCCAGGCTCTTCTTGGTGATAGCAGTAATAGAGCTTCTGAGTCTTTCATAGAGTCATAGGCAGGGACACCTCCCACTAGACCACGTTGCTCCAAGCCCCGTCCAACCTGGCCTTGAACACCTCCAGGGATGGGGCAGCCACAGCTTCTCTGGGTAACCCGGGTCAGTGCCTCACCCGTATAGTAAAGAATTTCTTCCTAATATCTAATCTAAATCTCCCCTCTTTCAGTTTAAAACCATTACCCCTTGTTCCATCACTCCCCTCCCTGATCAAGACTCCCTCCCCAGCTTTCCTGTAGCCCCTTTAGGGACTGGAAGTGGCTCTAAGGTCTCCCCAGAGCCTTCTCTTCTCCAGGCTGAACACCCCCAACTCTCTCAGCCTGTCCTCCCAGCAGAGGGGCTCCAGCCCTCGCAGCATCTTTGTGGCTTCCTCTGGCCCCGCTCCAACAGGTCCATGTCCTTCTTCTTTTGGGGGCCCCAGAGATGGACGCTGAACTCTGGGTAGGGTCTCATGAGAGTAGAGCAGAAGGGCAGAATCTCCTCCCTTGCCCTGCTGGCCACGCTGCTGGTGATGCAGCCCAGGATGTGGTGGCTTCCTGGGCTGCCAGCACACATTGCCAGCTCATGTTGAGCTTCTCATCAACCAACACCACCAAGTCCTTCTCCTCAGGGCTGCTCTCCATCCATTCTCTGCCCAGCCTGGATTTGTGCTTGGGATTGCCCTGACCCACATGCAGCTCCTTGCACTGGACCTCATTGAACTTCATGAGGGTCACACAGGCCCACTTCTCAAGCCTTCTCCAGGTCCCTCTGGATGACATCACATCCCTCCAACAAGTCAACCACTCTACACAGCTTGGTGTCATCGGCAAACTGTCCATGTTGCCAACAAAGATGTTTAACAACACCAGTCGCAGTACTGACCTCTGAGGAGCACCACTCGTCACTGGTCACCCACTTGGACTTCAAGCCATTGACCGCAACTCTTTGAGTGTGGCCATCCAGCCAATTCCTTATCCACAGAGTGATCCATCTGTCAGATCCATGTTTCTCCAATTTAGAGACAAGGATGTTGTGCTGGACAGTGTTAAATGCTTTGCACAAGTCCAGGCAGATGATGTCAGTTGCTCTTCCCTTATTCACCAAAGCTGTAACACCGTCACAGAAGGCCACCCAATTTGTCAGGCAGGATTTGCCCTTAGTGAAACCACATTGGCTGTCACCAGTCACCTCCTTATTTTCCATATGCCCTAGCAGAGTTTCCAGGAGGATCTGCACCATGATCTTGCTGGGCACAGAGTAAGACTGACTGGCCTGTATTTGTCTGGGTCTTCCTTTTTTCATCTTTTAAAAATGGGGGCTATGTTTCACCTTTTCCAGTTAGTGGGAACTTAACCAGACTGCCCTGACTTCTCAGACATGATGGATAGTGGCTTAGTAACTTCATCCGTCAGTTCCCTCAGGACCTGCAGGTGGATTTTATCAGGTCACATGGATTTGTGCACTTTCAGATTCCTTAGATGGCCTTGAACCTGGTCTTCCCCTACAGTGGGGGGTTCCTTACTCTCCTAGTCCCTGCCTTTGCCTCCTGCAACTTAGGTGGTGTGGCTAAAGCACTTGACTGTGAAGACCAAGGCAAAAAAGTCATTGAGTACCTCAGCCATGTCCATGTCCTGGGTGACCACATCTTCCGTTTCCTTTCTGAGAGTCCATATTTTCCAAGTTATTATTTTGTATCTCATAAGTGATATGATTTTCACACACTAAGTAATAAAAAACTTATCTATTCTAGTCTTTCTTGTTCATTTGTGGTACTACATAACCAGGTTTTTAACATAAATGTTCAATGTGTTACTGTAGACATCTTGCTTCAAGTCATGACAAGAATACAGCCAATGAGACAGGGGACAATTGCATAGTGTATTTTGGATACTTAAATTTAATCTAAAAAATTTCCTGATCTTGTACAGTACCTGGGGTATATATGACTCTGAGGTCCCTGATAAAATTGCTTTCTTGGGTATCTAATGCATATTGACACTGCAGCCCACCCACAAAAGGGACCAGCTCAAGGTGTTTGGACCCTCACCCAAGCTGTGATCCTGCCACAGGCTACATGCCAGGTCATTTGCAGAAACTGGGTTGCTCAGCAGCCTTCAGCTGGTCAAACGTTTGCAAGCTAATGTCTGGAGGTCAGGGCCTCAGCAGAAACCTCAAGCTAGCAGAGGCAGTTTTCATTCCCACATGCTGAGAACCAAATCTTCTGCTGTCAAGACATGTGCCTGGTTTCCCCATGCTAGTAGATGGGTGACAGTAAATAGCTGGGAGATCTCCAAAGAAGTATCGCCTCTGGGGATTTATTCTTATATGCTGCCCTGAACAGATCAGATTCTTTATCTCCGCTGTGGATGAAACGTGTTCCTGTGGTCTAGCTTTCATTTTTTTCTCCTCAAACAACCTTCCTACTGCACGTCTATGAAGAAGTCATCTCCAAATCCCACTGAAATGATGGAACATCAAATCTGCAGAACTGTTTCCTCACATTCTTATATATTTTAATTGCTACTTTTAACTGCAGCTAGTCCTGAGATGGAGAAGAGATGACACCATCTCAGTGAGTGTGGGAATATACAATTATTTCCAGACCCACAGACATCTAGCTTTCATAGGTCTCTGAGGGGAGACTCGAGATGGCATTGTTCTGCTCTAAAGAAGAAACCTCATGAAGTGAATTCTGTGCACTCACATACAGTTTTCTTGAAATTAAAGAAAAATGCTGAAAAAATACATCCTTGCTGTGGGAGGGGAAGTAGTCTCCAAGTGGAGACCTTTCACTCTCAGACAATGGAGCTGTGACTTTGACAGCTCCTTTTTGTGTCCCCACACAGGTCAGGAGCAATGTGATAAATGCCAGAAGCTGCTGCAGGAACCCCAGGGTCCAAACCTGGTCTCCTGACCCCTGACAAGGATCTTTCCTGGCTTGAAGTGGTACCAGTCACTTCCTCCATCAGACCAGCTCCAAGGTGGCCCAAGAAACATGGGGGGGATCCTTGTTGCTCTTCACCTTTCCATGAGAAAATTGCTGAGAGCCTTGTAATTACAGGAGTCCTCCAGTACGAGGTTTAAGAACCACCACACCCTCAGAAGTGCAGTGCTTCCTTACCAGAAAGTGAGGCTGCGTCAGCTTTATCACTAGCAGAGACTTAAAGGCTGAATAATGTGTTTACATGAAAACATCAGTTTGCAGAAATATAAAACAATAAAACACATTATTACATTTGCATATAAAATCAAGAAATTTCTTTAACAACTCCTGTATTTCAGCAAGTCTACGAGTGGCTGAAGTTTCTGTCACGCATTTCTGGGCTGGCAAGCCCTGGAGAGCTCTTACAGATGAGTATTTTCTTCTCCTCTTATTGAAAAGCTGGTGATGAGTATCAGTCACAGCAGTCACACTGGGCAATGTATCTCTATCTCCAGAGGCAATACCTGATTCTTAGTGTCTTCCTTCTGAACTTCCCCCCAGTCCTTGAACCAAAGCAGTGGATACCCTGCAGTACTGTGGGCTCAGGCAAACCTTCCAGAGGTGTATTTTGATTAATAGAATCAGCTTCAGGCTTCTTTTCCTAAGCCCTGCCTCCTTAGAGTAACTTTGGAAATTATGCATTCAGTAATATGCCTTTATTTATGTTTCGCGTGAATGACTAGAGAAATCAGCACCCGAACCTACAGACAGGCTCCCAAACCAGCTTGGCTCCACGGTATGTTCAAGACAGGGAGCCAGTCAGACACTTCAGCACCTGTCAAGAGAGAATTTTCACTGGCGCTTGGCATTTTTGCAGAAGGAGATGTCAGGTGTTTAGCACTCGGAAACCTGGCTCACTCTGCGTAGCAATGTCTCCCCTCAGGAGTATTTGGCACAGCGTGTCGCATGCAGACTTTGCACTGGGCTCCCCGAAGTGGTGATCGCTCAGCTGGCAGCCTCCAGAAGAAACTTTCTGATCTCATACCTGAAGTTCCTCCTGCAGCTGTCGGTCTCTGCCTGCACCAAGTCCAGGTCTGATGGTAAATGACACACACAAGTCAGGGTTGGTCCTGGGCTCTGCTTAGCAAGTTCAGATTGACTAGGGCAAAGTTTGCCCACAGCAGCACCATCACTCCCAGCTCCAATACTCTGCAAATGTTCACCCTGCACAGTATTTGCTCTCCATCACTGCTAAGCCCTTTTAATGCCTTATTATCTCAAGGTGAGGCCCTCTGACAGCACCCTGGTTAATGCCTATGCAGAACTACAGTGATCTGATAGACAGATAAGGATGAAGTAAAACACATTCCCATTCCCGCAGGCACTGGTGTGCCAAGCCTGCACACACAGTAGGTCAGGCCAAGCAAAGTAGGGCACTCTGATACAAGAACAATCCCAGCTACACGTTATCTGTTGATACTAAGGTATTTATTTAGTGCTATTTAAAGCAATGGACCTGATAGTCTGGAAGTACATGCTACTACCCTACGAATGCTCACTTTTCAGCTTTGCCAGTGCACCTCAATCCCTGAAGGCCAGAGCCCTCCCTCTGCAGACAGGTATGTCAGACTGAGAACTTCCCTCCCTCTTCCAGTCTCAGTCGAGCAGAGGCTGGTGAGGTTGATTTTTGGGGAAGGTGATGCTGCAGCCCCCACATTTTCTGTGGCTGCCTGATGGGTGAACCATATCACATGAGAAGCTCTGAGGCTCTCTGACCTTCCTCTCTTGCAGTCTCGGTGAGAAACAAGGAGGTACAGCTTTGGGTTTCAGGAAGGAAACCAATAAATTGTTCACCTTCTGCTGGGATGAAGCCACAGAGTAGGGTTTGTCGTTTTGCATTTGTATCAAAAATCCCATGAGATTTCATGATTATGTCATGATTTGTATCAGAAGAGTTTCAACTGTTCTGAATGGAGCATGAATGAAAATTTCTGTGGTGAAGCACCAGAAGAAACATCAGAGCAAGGGTTAGAAGAATGGCATTTATTGATAAACAAGGGCACAATCAACAGCAATCAGACTGGTAAACACCCAGGAATGTGTAATTTGCATGAAGACCACAGGATTGCTGAGTCACCAGGTGAAGGATGGAAGGATATCAGGTTGATAACTGGAAGATGGCAACAAGGTGCAGCCTGTTGCGTGTGACATTCCTCTTCCTGTTATCCCAACAGAAGACACCCATTAGCCATGAACATACCCGAAACAAGGAAATGAAAACAAAGGGCAGCATGCCTGCCTTACATTTAAGGAGGGTGAAGTACACAGGGTTCGGAGACAAAGATTATACGGTAAAAACTTTTAGCTCTTAAATAGCATAAAAGACATGACCAAAAGCCAGTTTGTTGTCATCAATAAAGAAGAAATAAAGAGCCACTGAAGACCTGACAGCCAATAGCCCTCATCCTTCATGGCACATGCAGGTGACTCTGACCCCTTGGACAAGTGTTTTGGTGCTGGTGAGCAGGGTTGAGAGTGGGAGCAAGTGAAATCATGCTTTGCTTAAAAAAACCCAGCACCTTCCTTTTCACTAAGGTCTTGCACTGCATTTAGTTACATGAATTTCCTTCAAGGAGAAAGAAAAGTCTGACTGGGGCAAAACTTGCCAATAAGTAAACTAGTCTGAGAAAATTTGGGATGGGAAACACCATGATGCTGCCTGCTGAGGCTTGCTTCCATATGCCCTGTCATCTGGGACATCATCTCTGCCTGTGCCCCAAACAGGAAAGGGTGCTGAGAGAAGCTTTTGGCTCCTTGCAACACCCAAACAGTCGATACATAACTGGAAAGAAGTGGACCTATGCTTCTGAGGGGTAACTCATGTAGCTATAGGAGTGCAATAGGAAGTAGCTATTTTCATGTCTTTCCTTCAGTTTTGTCAGTGGCAATTCACCCTTGCGAATCATCTTTTAGAGGTCAGTTATACTGACACCCCATAAAGTGAACATAGCCCTGAGTTACTTACCTCCTTATGGGCTGTGACAGGATTGAAAAGGTGTGGGGGAAGCAAAGACTGGTGCCAGAATTTGGATGCAGAGCAGGGATTTGTAAGAAAAGCATTGTACAGAAGAGAGCCTTTGAGGTGGAGAAATTGATTGGGATCCTATAGAGTGCTTAAGACTAATTTTGTGAATAGACCAGGACTAAGACTCCATCCTAAAAAGCAGACAGGCTAAATACACTGCCTTGCAGCTGTGGAGGGCTCCAGGACTGTGCCTTCCCCCTCTTGATACCTTTTCCTTCCATCTCGTGTTGGAAAACAACGTAAAGAGGAAAAATCTGATTCCTAAAATAGGGATCCTGGAAGGATTCATTTTGCCCAGCCCTAACAGGACAACCCAATCCCATCATTAAAAACTTTTGAGAGAGGACAGCAGAAATACTTGGATCAAGTCTTGCCTGTGTCAGCAACCCAGAAAGAGATGCAGATCATGGACAAGGGACCTGTTCCAGTAGCCACATTTTCAGGAGAGAAAGATTTACAAAATCTACAGATGCTTTGCTTAACTTAATTTTTGTAGAACCAAATAGTAGAAATTGTGCCTTGAGACAGCTAAGCCAGCTTCAGCAAGGCCTCTTATAACCCTTATGTAATCAGGAGCTCAGCTCAATGTTTTTTCTTTACTTGCCTCACATCTGGTGCCTAACGAATGGGACTGCAATATGCATCCTAAATGTGAAGAGGGTTGGGTGCACAGACATGCCGCCAACTGCTAGAAGCAGTTGTAGGACAGTATCTGGATGAAAGATGAACTCTTGTGACTTCAGACACTTCTTCTAGGGGTTGTTGACAGCCCAAAGCTCAATTCACTTCATGAGGTTTCTTCTTTAGAGCAGAACAATGCCATCTCGAGTCTCCCCTCAGAGACCTATGAAAGCTAGATGTCCACTGAGTGCACTTAGCAGGAGACACTCTCCCCCACCAAGTCCATTGTTCAAACAAGGACACTTCAGGGCAGGGAGAAGGAGAGGGGAAAAGAGGCACTGGGTAGACTCATGGGAACCCAGAAGTATTAACCAGCAATATCTGTATGTACCCATTATGTCTCTCCACTGTCCTTCCCCCATTCCCATCAAGATGACAAGGCGTCCTGGAGAAAATGGACTAGTAGCATGTTTAGCCCAGACTAAAGTTTAGAAAACCAGGAATTTGCTTCTTAAAAACAAAACAACAGCCTTTTGTAGTCAGCCCTGCTAAGGCTCCGCTCCCCAGATATGTTCCTCCAGCTACATAAGGCGTCACATTTAGTTTATATTTATGTGGTCTTTCTACTCAAGAATAGCTGTGTCTCATTTCCCCTGAAATTAATTCTTAACTGAATTAGATGAAACATCCCTAATAGGCAAAACAGTGAGACCTAATTTGTTTAGCAATTTTCTCAGAAGATTCCAATCAAAAGATGTCCTCTCCTGGAGCCATAGTCCAATATCACTCCAGGTCAGCCTGTATCTCTGTACATCAGGAGGTCTCCACAGCAAACTGCATATTTCAGAGATACCAAAACATGGCAATACCTGTGTGAAGATAAAAATCAGAGCCAGGATTTCTAAAACCAGACATTTAATGCCATCAGGACAAGATGTAAAACACTAGTCAAATGAAGTTAAGGACAGTCAGGAAAGCTGACAGCACTCCCTCATATTTCAAGCCCTCCCAGTGATATCTCAGTGCAGCTTTAGTTATTCCATCCTGCTGTATTGGTTGCAGTGATAATGTAAATTTTACAGCTGCAGAATTCAGTTTGAATAGCAGCATCTCATCTATTGGTCTGTGAGCATCCATGAGGTGAGTCTGAGTGTGTTAATTCAACTTAGATTGGATCTGAACAGCATCAAGCCTGGGAAAAGAAATGTAGTAACATTTTCTAAAAGGGCAGCCTTACATTGGCTGTGCTTCCTTCTTTGTCACATCTTTGCAGGAACAACCACCAACCTGCTGGCCAGGCCCCTGACCATGCGTTAAGCCACACTTCATTTCCAGGCACACGGATCCTTTCTGGGCACACCTGGGACCTTACCTACAACCCACTGGGTGTTTGACTATGAATTTGGCCCCAAGAACAGCCTGCCCAGGGTGTGGTGGTGGTGAAATATCTCAGGAGACTTCTCATGTTGAACCTTCTTTCTGTTGTTCTCTGACTAAGGAAGGTCTAAGGGTTTGGGACACAGTCTTTCCAAATCCCCGTTGGATCTTTTGTTATCTCTTGAATGTTTCAGCAGGCCAGGGAAGAGCTGAAGTATCACACAAAGGCTAAAAAAAACCCCAAACCTAAACCCAAATCCTTTATGTTTAACTCTATGATTTATTATCAAGGCCGTCTCTGATGTGTGGGTCCTTCAGGGTGGCTGTGCTGGGATAGGGGTATGACAAGGGTGTTTTTCTCCCTTTTTTGTGTGGAGGTAGCCAGGTCTTGCTCCAGTAAGGACAAGTAAAGTACGAATAGGAAGCTCATAATTTGGCCTAGGGCTGAGACCATCTTATTCCAGCGATGGGAGAGCAGCTGGCTTCCTGGTACCTTCAGGGATGCAATAAGGGAGGGCTGTCTGCCTGTCCCCTGCATTACACAAGGCATCAGAGCAGCAGTGAGAAGGTCCCTGCTCTGCAGAAGCAGCTAAAACAGGAGGGGGCATCCACAACACGGTCAACGGCACTCTTGTGGGCACATGGTGGAAAGTGTGGTGATTGGAAGAATGCATTCCTTGGACTAAGAGTGCTGCTGTTCTCAACCACCTTCTTCCTCCAGACACAGCATACCTTGTCTTCAGCAGCAATCCTAACATAATCAATTTCTGCACAGATGTAGAAATGACTTTACTCTTCCACATTAATCTCTCTCCAGGATTCCATTTGTTACATTCCAAAGCCTGGGTTCACTATACAAAACACATTTCATTCCTCTTCCTTCCTTATTGAGCATGAGACGAAGTGATTTATCTGTGGCTAATGCACAGAACCACACAGCCCACAGCAGGCAGGCAGCATCTGCACCGCATGAAAAGAGTGATTTTATGGTGCCTGGGGATTGCGCAAGTGTGATCAAGTTACCATGGCTTAACAAGACGCAGTGCATGCACTGAGCTGTGAAAAGTGTTCATGTATGCTCTTAGCCCACAGCAAATCTGAGGCAATGTGACTTAACTTAACCCACCATGAAAGAAGGTGCATTCCTTGCATTTGCCACGGACCAGGAGCGTATCCACAGACAGCTCCTATCATCCCCTGGCGTGCTGTAATTTGTTCAGAGGCTGGAATGGGGTAAGTCCTACTGGTTCTGATAGTCCTGGGTTCCTAAGTATTGATGTCACTTTTGAAGGTAAAGCGTAGGTATGCAGGTAACTGTGGGAAGGTAAATTTTAACCCCAGACTCACCAGGAAATGTGGAATGTTCAGAACAGTCAGAGTCAGCTGAGCCAGGGACTTGGAGTGGTGGTAATGAATGGGAACTAGATCAAGATTTAACACCCCCCTGTGGTCCAGCTGAAGTGGTTGACCAAAGCTTCAAGCCATGTGTCTCCACCCTAAGCCACGATTTGGGCATCTTTGGTGGTGTCTTCAGTTTGCCTACGTGGTGGCTGAAGAGAATCAGTCCTTGTAGTAGCTCACAAAAAGTACGGGCGAAAGCAGGTAGGTCTCTATGCCGTCATGTCCTTGTGTGAAAGCAGCTTTCAGAGGAACCGCTGCGACTGTGCAGAGCTGCAGATATTCAGGCAGAGCTAAAGCAGAGCAAAAATTTGATTCAATTTCAGACAAATGGTGAGTTACAGATAACAAGAAATAATGCAACTGTCCAGAAGGTACAGTTATTGAAAAAATCAGCTGATGGCGACTGGGCGTGATGGAGTTGAACAACTGAAAGCCTTTTTCAGGGGCAGAGTTCAAGAGCTATGGAGCAGCTCTAGCTGTAAAAGAAGTAGGGGTTAATTTGACAATTTGACAGAAGCATCCACTGAATGCAAAGAAAGGAAGCTATGAGAACAGCTGTCTTTGCAGCATGCAGTTGTGCTCCCCAATGGTAATGAGCTTAAGAGATATAATCAGATACATCAGATCATCCTTACCTAGGGGATGTTCTTGTCAGGCAGCCTCTACCCTGCATTCCTCTGGTGTATCAGGAAGTAGTGAAATGAGACTTGAATAATCTTCTCAAGGATGGCTGGGACAAGTCACCTATATCATCTGGGTATTTCCAAATGGAATTGTAGAATAATGTCATGGAAACTTGAGAATATGTGCACTATAGCATGAGATTCAGTTGAGTGATGTCTCAAGTCCCTATACTGTCAATGGAGAGAAAGAGGAGCACTGAGGTCATGACACATCCTTCAGCTGAGACCTAAAATAAGTCAGGTGGATCAAGGCCTGAAAGACCCAGTTTCTATGTTCTGAGTGCAATGACTGATAACAGACACAGATGTCTACAGTGTAGGCATCTAAAGTCAGGGGAGATAAGCTCCAGCTTTGCAGAGCTGCTCCTTCTCCATTCAGCTTACAACTGAACAACTGATCAGGAGCAAAATAGTATGTTCTTCTCTACTTGGCATCTATCTCCCATTAAAGTGACACATGAGAATCAGGGACTTTCTTAATACAAATGATCTACAGAGCCAGACAGAGAAGCTAAAATAGCAAATGTACCTAGTAAACTTCCAGACTCATCATCTCAAGCAAACAGCTTCTTTTCCTTGCTGCTTCACCCGAGAACAGTATCAGGATGAGGCTCACTCCACACATACTGCATACGAAGAAGAGTAGGAGAGGTGATTGTGACCAACACCTGTCATGCCACCAAGCCAAGAAACACCCAATGCTTCTCAGGGGTCCCCAACCTTTAAAATGTATTATCACAGACCATGCTGATCCATAACACTCTTGATATCCACAGTGTTAGCTGGGAAGCCTGCCACAGGTTTGCAGACAGGCTAAATAAATGTGCATTCATGCACCACAGACATCACAGGATGTACTTATACACAACCTCATGTCTGCAGACATCATGATTTTATTTGCTTCTACTAACCATGGAAAAAAACATATGGCTGGGAAGGGAGATTCCTGTCTTTGTAAGGAATCACGGTTTGAACTGCAGACAGCATGTAAAAGATAACATTGTCTTCCCAAACTGCACTTTAATCTGTGTGCCTTCCAGCACAGTGTGCCTTAGAGCTCTGCTACATTGAAGTTTATAGTGACTTGTAGGCTCCTGCAGACTCTACAGATTCACTGCAACATTTTGCAGTGAATTTGCTGCTGTTTTACCAAAAGCCATGAGCCACACTGCTAGAACAGATAGATATATGAAAAAAGCATTTTGGCCAGCATAGGAAGAACTCCAGACAGTGCTGTGCTGAAATTCGCAGAGCCATTCAACCTCTCCAGTCAACTGCAACATTACAGTGGTTTATCCTGTTTTAAGTGCAAGTAGGGTTCAAGCAGAGTTTCTCCCTGCATGGGAACAGCAGGCCACTCGGCTTCCCCTGTAGACTGAATGATTTGGCAATGTGGTAGCACCAGATTCACTTGAAGGATCAGTCAAGGCAAGAAATTATTTTCCCTTGGGTGTTTGTTGAAGATCTTTCTATTCCCTGCGCTACATCTTTAAGATCTGTTCCTGCAATGTGGGAATACTGCCCCACTGTCCCCGTCAAAGAGTTACTATCCTTGTTTCAGGGGTATTCCTGCCTCCCACTGCAGCACCGCACTAATCCTGTTGCTGGGAAATTGCACAGAGGACCAAAGGTAGATACAGGATATTTAGCTCCAAATGCTAAAAATTAATGCAATTCCCAGCACCTGCCCTGCAAGTTGCCCTCCTTGAGTGCTGGGAGGGTGCGGTGGGGATTGTGAAGTACAGCTGAGAAAGCGGGGAGCGGCAGCAGGCTTGTTAGAGCTGTCTATATTTAGGTCCCCGCAGGTTGGAACAAGAAAGTAGGAGGTCTCCTTCTTGTTCTCCCCTTCCATGTAAGTTTGCCTGGCAGCCATGTCTATCAAGCCTGACCTCATTTTATAGCTCCATTTAAACTGCTCCAGCCTTGCAAGCTGACAGTGCATCCTGACGAAGTACCTCAGGTGGATTCCTAACATCTGCTCATTAAAGCACTGTCTGTGTGTGTCTGTCTTGGAGGCAAGCTGCCTTTTTTGCTTTGGGTGCTGTACTTCAGGCTGCATCTTTGAGCTAAAGATTGCTCATTAGTCTGTCTGGTCCAGCACCTTCTTTCTGACACTGGCCAGGACCACAGCAAGAGGCCACAAACTTGAGGGGCAGTGGTCAGTGGTACCGTGGAAAGGGACCTTTCTGTCCTAATCCTGCACTGATGAGCTCTTCCCCAGGTTAGAAGGTGACATTCCCTTGGGCAGTCAGTCACCTTCACCATTATCTCAGCTCTTCTGTGTGCAGATATTTCACAGGATACAGCTCTGCAGTTGTCCAGCCCTTTGAAGTGGGCCATGGTCAGTGATTCAGTGAACTGGTGCTGAAGGAATTGATCTCATGCTGCATGGCACCAGATACTCTCCATCCCAGCTGCTGCTCTCTGATATGTCATCTTTCTCTAGACCTCTCACATCCATCTCCTCCCTCTCTTCTTCCTGTTGGACCCCTTTTGTTAAGTGTCTGACAGCAATACCACTGCTCCTCCTCACTGTTGCCTCTGAGCACTCTCCACACTATTGGTAGGGACTTCAGTGCCTCTGCCAGTGTATGGTCCATAAAAATCAGTACAGGACTATGCTTCAGTGTGTGGTCTGCCATGCTGGTACTAATCTCCTTAGAGGCTGTGGGATCTTAATCACAGAATGATAAAATCATGGAATGTTTAGAGTTGGAAGGGACCTTGAAGATCATCTCGTTCCACCCCCCCTGCCCTGGGCAGGGACACCTCCCACTAGACCACGTTGCTCCAAGCCCCGTCCAACCTGGCCTTGAACACCTCCAGGGATGGGGCAGCCACAGCTTCTCTGGGTAACCCGGGTCAGTGCCTCACCCGCATAGTAAAGAATTTCTTCCTAATATCTAATCTAAATCTCCCCTCTTTCAGTTTAAAACCATTACCCCTTGTTCCATCACTCCCCTCCCTGATCAAGACTCCCTCCCCAGCTTTCCTGTAGCCCCTTTAGGGACTGGAAGTGGCTCTAAGGTCTCCCCAGAGCCTTCTCTTCTCCAGGCTGAACACCCCCAACTCTCTCAGCCTGTCCTCCCAGCAGAGGGGCTCCAGCCCTTGCAGCATCTTTGTGGCTTCCTCTGGCCCCGCTCCAACAGGTCCATGTCTCTCCTGTGCTGAGGCCCCGGAGCTGGAGGCAGCACTGCAGGGGGGTCTCCCCAGAGCGGAGCAGAGGGGCAGAATCCCCCCCTCGCCCTGCTGGCCACGCTGCTGGTGATGCAGCCCAGGATGCAGGTGGCGTTCTGGGCTGCCAGCACACATTGCCAGCTCATGTTGAGCTTCTCATCAACCAACACCACCAAGTCCTTCTCCTCAGGGCTGCTCTCCATCCATTCTCTGCCCAGCCTGGATTTGTGCTTGGGATTGCCCCAACCCACGTGCAGGACCTTGCACTGGGCCTTGCTCAACTTCATGAGATCATAATGGCAGAGGTTAACACATTAATCCATCTCCAATGCAACAGAAGCTTTACAGAATTAAATATTTAATTTCTTATCACACTTCATAAGAAAACTTTATTTTCTCTCTAATCCTCTAAGTAACCTCTAGTTACTTCCACTCTCATACTATCAAACCATAAGTAACCTCTAGTTACTTCCACTGTTCTACTATCAAAAACATTAACCTTTCTGCAGTCTTACTCTGTCCGTGTCTGTCTTCCTACCCTGTTTATTTCTCCCTCCATCCTATTTTTATGGTAGTGTAAGAAACAAGTCTGAATACTCTTCTCTGGACAACAGTGCTGGAATTTTCCAAATTATGTCTTGAATGTGGTGTCATTGCCACCAATTCAACCTTTAATCACATTTCTTAGTTTTCCCACCCTTAACTTCCGATATAGGGACTGCCAAGTCCATTCAAGGGGCTTGTAGTAAAATCTGGAAAGCTCTGAACACAGAATAAAACTTGGCAGTAAAAGGTTCACACTGGAAGAGTTTCTGATTGACAACCTCTCCATTGTCGATGATATGCAAAGGCCTAAAGTTCTGTTCACAATGACTTTGCTTTCACCCTTGAATTGCACAGAAGTAAAATTTCTCAGCTCCTGTTGTCCCTTGAGCTGTTTCTGATGAAGCTGCACTGGAATGGTCACTCTAAGACATAACTGTCTATTGTGAGAGCCAAAGAGGAATTCATTTGAGGCTCCTCACACCCCATCTGCCCTCATTTGTCAAACATCTGTGATTCCTAAACTGTTGCTCATAGCCCTGCCCAACTGGTCGTTTCTTCTACTCCTGTCCTTCACCATGAGCAGATCAGACACCTCAACCTTGCAATGCTGGATGAAGAGTTAACATGCTCCCGAGGCAGGATTTCCAGGGCGTTGAAGCAAATTAGAGGAACATCAAAGCTCCAAACTCAAAATGTTCAAGAAAGCTTGTGGGTTCCTGCACAACCACAGCTGAGTCCCTGGACAGTGGAATCATGATGATGTCTTTCTTATATCATCACATGCAGGTTTTTTTCCCACTAGATCTCAGGCTCAATTCTTCTAACAAAATTTTCTGTGAGCCTTTTCTTACATTATTTTGTCTAATTTATTTTCTTTTAGGCTTTTCCAGGTAAAGGTCCTTTCTTTGAAGTTGTCTTTCCAGCATACATAGATATGGCTAGAGCAGGCTGGGGGAAGGTTTCAAATAAGTTTCCCACACTCCAAAACATTAGAACAAACAATAGGAGAGCAAGTTGCAGTAAGGCAAGTGCTGCTTCTTGGTGGTTTAGAGAACAACCTGTCAGAAGGTTTGTTAAAGTGACATGTCCTCACATCTACTGCAACACTGAGAAATCAGCAGTTACACTCTCATCTGGGGGCCAGGTCCAGGGTGCCCTATGCTGTCTGTCACACAGCTGAGCTCTTGCTCAATCTGGGAAGAAGCATAAACTTTTCCAAAAGGATGCTTTGCCTTTTCATTTCCCATGCTGTTGAAGAGGAACCCAAAGTTTCCTTCCTCATTTGCCTGGTTCCCAGACATGAAAGCATCTGCCTCTGTCATTTTTCCCCTTATCCTATATCAATTCTCTTTACTGTGTTGTGTGCATTGAACGTAAGTCCTAGACTGACCCTCCAATTCTCCCACCCTTGAAAGTCAACTTTTAACTATAATTACTTTTCAGAATATACCCAGAACTGAGTCCTGCCTCTTCCAAGGGCACCCTAATTAAGCCGTTTCTCTGCTGAGTGCAGTTCACTCCCCATTGGCATGCAATGCATGATTACAGTTAATTTGCTGCTTTTCCAAACTGCCGTGAGACATAGAGCTTCCAGGAAAAAAAAGGGCCCAGACTTGACTTTACTCCCAGTGCCCTGAACAAGACAAATTATGGAAAAAGGCAATAACACTGGGGGGATCCTTCAGTTTCTTCCAGTAACTGATCTCTTCTTCAGTATCTTTGTCAATGTTTTCAGCCCCCTTAGACCTCAAGTTCTTGCTGATCCAAGATATTACTTGAATTGCCTCCTCCAGTTGGCTAATATTGAAAGCCGTGGGTGATACCTGGTGGCACCGTGGCTACAGGAGGTCACATAGGTGTACTAGTAAGGCTTCATATAGCTGGAGCAGGAGTAGCCCTGGCTGTAAATCCTACCCAAGCTGTATCTCAACTAACTGAGAAGATGCAGTTTAAACCTTGGTAGCAGGACATTCCCCTGAATGATCACAACAAACAACATGACATCCAGCAAAGATGTTGAGAGACCCCAAATCATTTCAACAGTTAGCCAGTAATGACAATAAAATGTTTCTAGAATACTTTTCAAGGTTTATGATGCATAAGTCACTGATTTATCTCATTCTGGACTGAGGTGGCTTCTGGGCCAGAATACAGCTGCTACTGAACAGGGCACAGATAACCTATGCAGCTCAGTAAAAGATAAATAAGTTTGGAGCCAGATCCCCCACTGATATCAAAAGGCAAAACGTCTTTTCCTGCTCCACTACTTCATGCTGTCATTTCAAAACTGCAGCCTGGCCCTGGCTCCCAGTGGAGCCTTGGGGCAGAGTTGTCAGACCTCTGCTGGAACTCAGGATAATGTTAGTTCGGTACCCTAGTATAAAAAATATAGCCAGGGGTCTTCAGAGACTGTAACCCGTCAGTCTTTCCCGATCCAAAATACATTGACTTAGTTCTGACTCACAGACTAACATGCCAGAACGCAGCATCTCGCCCTGCAGCATCACAGCTTCCCTTGGTGGTCTCCCACGTAGTCCTGGCTAGCTTGTGGGATCTGACACACAGCTAGTTACAGCAGCAAAACCTCTCACATTCATGTCTGTGGGACCGCTCTGTGTGGCTCTGCCTTAGGACCGTAGAGCCTCCCTCATATAACTGCAGCTTGCGTGAACGTAGCAAGGCTTCACCCAGGTCAGATCTCTTGCATCCAGCAGTGATCCTGGCATGAAGCACCATCTTTGATGGCCTTATGCAATTTCCCTCTTTCAGACTGCTGTTTTGGGGTAAAAAGAGAAGCGAGCAAAAGCTCTCTTTGTCAGACATCATCTGGCCCCAATGTAGCTCTCTGCAGGCACCATCTCCACCGGTGGCTTGGGAACATCTGGACACCAGCATTTCACAGCAAAGCATGCATTCAAGCAGGGAATTCCACCCACCTCTTTTTCCAACCACTCTCATCTTTTCTGGGTGTCATCTTGAAACATTCCACGTTCATATATTCATATATAACAACAGGGCATGTTGCAAGGTATGAAACAGGCTATTGCCGTTGGCTTTAAATATCCTTCTGTTCTTCAAGGTTGTGATAGTTCTTACACAAATGCAATTACCACAGCAAGGTCTAGTACCTCCTACAGGGTGATTCACTGAGCTGTCACAGCTCTCAGGGGTTACCCCAGCCCAAGGTTACCCACCTTCGGTAGGAAAGAAATATATCTCAGAAGCACAAGAGAGAGGAGACACACTGGTCACATGGCATACTCAGTAATTGCATAGCTCCTGGACTCTGCATAGCAAGACATTCAAGTCTTGCTGTTTAGATCAATGGATTATACTGCACATCTGCCTACCTGGGATATTGGTCTGAATGTTCTAAAGAAATTCTGCAGGAAGATAAGGTAATACATAGAGCTCGAGCTGTTTTGCAAAACTGACTGCTTTTTGGAGTTGTAAAAGCTGTGGGAAGGTGTAAATCCTATAGAAAGAGACAGGAGGGCAGGGTGCAAAGGAGGCAAAGGTGGCAATACATCTATTTATTACATAATTCCAAGGTGATAAAATGCATTTATCTCCCATTTTTTTCCTGCACTTTGTCCTGCAAGCTTCTCCAGGGCAGACTTCCAAAGTCCCAGGGCGACTCAACCCAGTTAATGCTTTTTATCAAAAAATAATGTTTCTCTCCTTCCTGAAGATATTATTGCTCAGGGTGAATGACATTTGTCTGATAGACTGCGACTTTTCAGAGGTAAGAACAGGAGACTGAAGAAGGAGATATGGCACTTCACTGACCAAGAGTCTTATTTCCCTTGTGAATACTGTGTACATAAGGATTTAATACAGTCTGGTTACCTCTTGCATCTCAGCAACTCCCCTTTTATTTTTTTAAATGAATGCACCACAATGGACCTCTTTGTTAATCCTGACTTGCTGCTCATACCAAAGGCTCCCATCTGCCAGGCATTAGGCACCTAATCTTATATCAAAATCCTGAATCTTAGATCAAAATTGCCCTACAGTGATCAAAATCAAGTTACTTGAAATCATAAAGGTGGTAGAAGAAGGAAAAGACTCTCTGAGTCAAGGAACCTCTGATTTCTGGGACCTTTTCCTGTTAGAGAATGATTATTCCACCCCAAAATTATTTGAAACAGCTCAAAGACAGGGTGATCTGTCATGGGGACCAGCTGTGCTAGTGTCACTGCCACCGGCTGGTACAGCCTGGGCAGCCTCTGGGGCATGCCTGCCCTCTTCACAAAGCTTAGGGCACCAGCAGAGCAGGGATGGGAGAGAAGAGCTGTAGAAAGATGCAGGGTATCGGACAAGTCAGGTTTGCTATTTGAGCCCAACTTTAGGGCAGACTTACTGGATGGCACAGGTAAGGCTGTGTGGCTGGTACAGATGCCAGGGAGGAATGCTGGAGAGCCTGCGGAGGAAGCTCCAGCACCTGGGGTGTTTTCTCCCTCATCCCATGCTGACGAAAGGAGGTGCATGGTAACACCATCTGGACAGCAGGAACAGGATCAGTGACTCCATACCAGCCCAGCACTGTGAAAAGGAAAATCTCCTTTCAATTCCAGTTGAATGGTCCACATTACACCAGTGAAACTAATGTGTCCCTTCTAGTCTTCACCACGTGCAAAGCCCACTGTGCTGCAGTCAGAGACATCAGAACAAAGAGGGTGAGCTTGGGAGCATGGCAAAATCTCTGCCCCTGTACCATCAAATGTCTCTGTGCAGACCCACACCAAACCCAGGGCAGAAACTTTGTAAGTGCCAGGTTGTACCTGCTGTTTAAGAGCCAGCATGAGGGAAAGCACCCATAGCAGCTAGAGTTCATCCTGCATTGGTCCTCCAAGAATCAGCAGGCTGGGGCCAAGCAAGAGCCCTGAAAGGATGCTCAGAAAAAATAACCATGCTCTTGTTCTGCAGGGAGGTTGGCTCAGGCTTCAAATGTTGACAATCTCCCTGCAAGACAATACCAGGCCTGAGCCACAGTGTAGTACCAGAGGCGCCATCCTGCCAGGAGAGCTGTTTCTCTGGCAAAAGATGGAGAACCAGGTTCTACTGATGGACTCCAGTGTCTGTTGAGAGCAATTAGTCTTGGTAAGTCTGGAGAAGTCTGAAAAACTGCAGATTTCTTCCCTGAATCTTCCGGCATATTCAGAGGGTTCTGCATCCTTGCTGTTGTTGGTTTAAGTCGTAGCAAGAGGTGCTCCATTTTCTGTGATGGGTAAAAAGATTCCTTGATATGCAAAAGCTGATAATTAAATCTGAGAAAACCAATTAGACGTCCAGGTCTCACTGGATTAGTTGGAGCTACATACCTGAATACCATAGACAGTTCTATCGATTCCAGCCCAGACAGCCAAGAGCTTTGAAGTACAAGTTTCATGGAACCACCAAGGCTGTAAAACAGCCACAACATGCTCCTGTATGGCCTCAGGACTGCTCAGCAGGACATACAGATTAATGAGCAGCGTCCCGGGCTGAAGGAATGGCACAGTGAAGCTCTTCACAAATCACCATCCAGCATGTTTTTAACAGGATTCTTTTTTCTTGCAATCCAATCCCTTTCTGATTCATGCATGAAAACATGACCTACTGTGAAACCAAGTCAAAAAGGTACTTAGGAATCTGACTCCTACAGTTCACAGATAGCGTTGGCTGACAATTTTAATAGCAGCTTGGGCACCTAAATCCACTGAAAACCTGGCCCTTCAGCCCTCCTGTTGAACAGGTCATGCCCTCTCCACTGCAGAAAACGCCTGTTCTTCAGTTCGAATTGCCTCCAGTCTGCACTAGTTTTGCTCTGTGTCTCTGTCTTCTTTGATCTTTATGTCTTTTTTTCCTTCCCAATATCTCTGAGGTAACAGATGAGGTGGACTGATCCTAAAATCTAAACCTGTGCTGCTTCAGACAGAGGAAACTGCACTTCATGTGAGTGTGTGTGGGCCTCTGAGCCACAGTTGCACCTTTGCAACTGTGTTGTACCATCAGACCCAACAGATGAGGCGTATTTCCAGGAGACACAGTACAGAGCTGCTCTTCTCCAGATTGCTGTGAAACCAACAAGCCACTGTGATTCACATATGTTCACTAGAGATGTTGCATTTCCCAACAGCAGAGGCAGCAGACTCTACTCCAGACAGTTCATTTCCTAGCTACAAGCATCCTACTTTAAATTATTCCCATAACAATGACATTTTCTTTTCCCAAATGCTGTTATGCACCTATTGTCCTCTCCCAAGAGAGCTTGCTTTTTTGGTATTCAAAAAAGGAGTCCTATTGTATCCATAATGAGGGTGGTAAGATGTTTAGTCTGAAAACAACTTTGCAGTGATTGGGTACAGTGATTATCAGTAAAAAACCCAAAGATCTTTTTAAAAAGCTTTTTTAAAAAGCTATCTTCACAATAGGAAGACCATACCAACAGTCTTCTGAACAGCACTAGTGACTTAGGAAGTTAAGTCCAATAACAAAATTCACTAAGGTGCTATGCCAAAGTCCTGTGGGCATTCAGCAAGGCAGAGCTTCTTGGTGTAGGTGCTTCAAAGTAGCTGGGACCCTAAATCCACAGGAGCTGGACACTTACACTCTTCTGAGAATCGACCATAGATCCTGGATCATTGCAGAAAATGAGATTCTGGTACCTTTATCACTCATTCACCTTCGAAAATGTTACTTTTCCATTTTCAAGATTCCTTAAAGGATTCTGTGTTATTAGGAACAGCGTTTGCTTACACATTCTTTGCTTTTCTCCTCCACTTAATGTTGAGTAGACACATGGCAAACACTTCACTTTGGTGCTAGTACTTTTGGTTTTACATTGAAGTGGACCTTTTTGTAATGGAGAGGTTAAAAACTTTCTCATACAAACAGATTGTTCTTCAAGGAAACCTCTTCTAGTTTAAAAAAAAAAAAAAATCCAGAGTAGAGTAGTGAAAAAACTAATCTGCATCCCTGAGGCTCTGCTCAGCTACCTGACTCTACACACTGTCCTTTTCAGTTTTCCAGACTGCACGCAACACCATAGATGCCTGCAATGTGTGCTCAGCCATCTAAGCTCTGTCTTAGGAGCTGATTCCATGTCCATCATCTCTGCTCTACCTATATGCTCCTTATAGTTAGATGGGTGGAGAAGGGTTAAATGGATCTAAGGGTTTAAATAGGACAAATTATGGAGATTTAGCTATGGCAGAAAAAAAGTTTTAGTCATCGTGCTGTCAAACAGCTTTTATTATTCATATGAGGGGAAATGAGAACAATGCAAAGTGCATTTGTGTGCTCTGAATAAGGGCACTGGTTTTTGGCCTTGGCAGCTCTCGTGTCTCTCATGCAGCCTCCGTCTCCCAACATGGAAAAGCAACTAATGAAGCGGCAAGGGGTTCAAGGCAGCGTGCAGTGCCCTCGTGCTGAATCAAAGCCCTCCTGCTCATTTCCCTTTCCCCTCTTCATGGGTGGAATTCGGAACCATTGGTGATTAACCCTGTGTTAAGCCAAAAACAGGAGCAAGAAAAACAAGGGCAGCCCAGGAGAAGAGCTGGCGTTCATCCTCTCACTGTGTTTATTTGGTGGTGTTAGTTTTCCTGCTCTCTCTGAAGTGCATCTGTAAGTCAGGATGACAGAGCACCAGAGGGAACCCGTTTGCTGAAGAAAGGACCAGGTACCTGCAATGGATCACAGCAAGAGCTGGCATGTGCTCTTAGTGAGCTCAGCATTTGACCACAAGCATTATTTTCTTAGGCTTACGAATTCCTGATTTTTCCTGAAATACAAAAGAGACTCCCAATTCAAAAGCGCAGAGGAATAAGAGGTACTGACACATGCATGCACAGAGGTGACAGAGGTTCCTCTCGTTTTCTCCATGTATCTCACCTGCTGTCTTTGAAGCATGCAACCCTCAAGATTCCCCCCAGAGGTCCAACTGGGGTCCAAACTGACCCCAATTCTAGACCCTATAGGAAACATCCAAACATCAGTCAAACCAGCTTTGCCTACTCCTCTGCTGGCTGTCCGGGCTTTCCCTCGGAGTCCAGGACCTGACTGCTTTCAGATACATCCTCTGCTCTGTGTGAGGGAAGGGACAGGGAGAAGGAGGGATAGCGAATGTCACAGGGAGCTTCCTTAAAGAAACTTTGTGTGAAGAGGCTGTTTCCTATTGTGATATTGCCTAGGGAGGTTACAGCTGATTTGAAACTTTATGGAAACAGTTTTTTTCTGTGAATTTTCTCCATTGCTGCGCACACGAGAATCCAGAACCACATGCTGCGGAGATTCAACATGCTGGCTAGAGGGCTGGAGGTGAGGTTGCCTATCAGACAGTTATAAGATATTATGTCTAGTAAGGATTTCACGCTGTCTTATAGCACATCTTTATAAGCAAGCCAGGGAAACTTGATGTAGATTTGCGCTAGCAGACCATTTTGCTGTCATTGCATACCAAAGGCTGACTATCAAAATGACAGGATTTACCAAGCAATGGTTCAGCATTTTCCTAAGTGTGCTCAGTAAAGGAAGAGAACATGCAAACCTGAAGATGACATGAAGTTGGGTGGGGATTGAAAATGTGTTGGAAGATTAAATCAAAATTCAAAATGGTCAATAAGTGGTTTGGGGAACAAAAAACAAACCAACCACCAACAACTAAACCCACCTTGGATGCTGTTTTGCAGGGCAAAGTGCCTCCAGAGAGAGATTTGTCTTTAGACATCTCTTCTGTCATCTTGAGATGCCTTTATCTCCCAGGTAACTGGAGGGACCCAAAGAGTGACTGACTCAGAGTTGCATGTCACAAAGGGATGTCTAGGTGGAAAACCTACCCATATTCTCGAGTAAACAGCTTCAGTAATATTGAAAAGGCTCTGGAGGCTACAGTATATCACAAACTCAGTGTGAGGTACCAGTGTCAGACAGCTATGGCAAAGGCAAATGCCCTACCGGTACTGGCGTAAAAGGAAATAGAGTTGAAAGTACAGCAGGGCCCTGGCAAGGTCTCAGGAGGGGACCTGTACTGATGAGGCCATGACACTTCCGGAGAGCTGTGGACCAGTTGGAGATCATCCACAGGGAGAAACAGAAGTAGGGAGACGTCTGGAAGACATGAACTGTGTAGAAAGACTATATAAATTGGGCTGGTAATAAAGAGAAAATTAAAGGAAAATTTCCATGGGTGAAAAGGTGACATTGGAATATTTTGCCTGGGAGGGTGGTGAAAACTTCTTTGTTGGGGGTATTTAAGATGGACAGAGACACAAATATAATTTATCTGCCTTGGGCAGGGAGTGTGAACTCCATTCCTTTGTGAATCAACGGTTTTATGGTTTCTTTTACTGGAAAAGGATATTCTTTATATAAAGGAGGTGAAGGAAGGGGGTAGCCTGCATGCGCAGGCAAAGCCATCCATTGCCTCAGAGAAATCTTTCTCGTGGGAGCCAAGACACAAAAAGGAAGGATGAGAAATTTTCACAAAAGGCAAGGCAGATGCAGGGGAAATAAAGGATTTTGCCCAAAGTCAGCTGCACAGTGTGCGAGAGAGGAGGTAAGTGAAAGCAGACCATGTGAGGGGAACGAAGGACTGCCTTTAAATTAATTGAAGACGGAAGATCATTGTGAATATTCTGAGCCTCTTCTAATTTACTGCCTCTGTTTATAAACACTTTGCAAGGAGTAGTGGCTGCTTAATGTGTGCTTAAAAGTGTTAAAATGAGCAAAGCAAGCTGCTGAAGAGAATTGAATTGTCAACGTCAGTTGAGGTAGACAATAGGAGTGTCGATAAATGTTTGCAACTCCTCAGGACCTTCGTATCTGTTTCAGGAACATCTGAAAAGCCCCAAAATTTTCCAGGGAAGAGAAATCCAGAAAGCTAAAAGCTGTTTGTGACAAAGGTGGACTTTTGTGACCTGCTTCCTGATTTTAATTCTGTAGAGGGAAATGGTTATATCATCTGCTTCAAACCCTCTTGCGGTAACTGCCCTGCGGCATCTTAGCAAGATAATTAATTTCAGGAGGAATTACCCAACCCTTAATTTTTCTGAGCAATTATCAGCTCAGGTACCAGCCAGGAATCGGAGTGTTCTTTGCTCCGATGATGGCTGGGTACAAGTAGCTGCAGACTCCTCTGCGATGCTGCAATTTACCAGGAAGTCTCCTGTGGTATCTGTCTTGAGATGCCTTCACCTGACGAGCGTGCCCAGATAGCAATCGCAACCTCTCCCATGTATTTAAACGGGCAGTTTTGATGAATGCTGCAAGTTTTGCTCTCTCTCAGCTTGCTGTTTGGGGAAGTAGTGCAAAGGGCTTGGGCTGCAGAACGAGCTCAGCCTTCCTCCTCACCAGACAGAGCCAGCAGAAGCAAAGTTGCAAGTGGCAGAGAGGATTTTTGGGATCTGCGCTACTGTTTGTTTCTCTGTGCAGGTACTGCTGACAGTTGTTGCTGTTTTTCTGTGCTTCAGTTTCTCCACCTCTATATACATAAACTTATTGTTCTCTGCAATATTATTTTCTGAACCCACAAGCGTGTTCCTGTCCCTCAATGTTAGAGAATTAAATTGCTGGCCAATGTCTGTCTAGGTGCCTTGTCAGTTGGGTACTTGAAGGTGGGTGGTGAAATATCTGGCCTTCCCAAGTAGGTAGAGTGGTTTTGAGCAGTAAAGAGTCCTATATGATTGCCATAGCACAGATCAGCTCCTCAGTTCTCCTGGTCCACACAGGAAAGACACCGGGCACTCAGCATTTGGCACTGCTGGCATCCTCTCTCCTTGCTGAGCTCCAGCTCTTCCTGCAGGAACTTCCATCACCCCAACTCACCCCAGTCCCTCTGCGCCTCAGTCCTTTCCACCCCACTCCAGGCAGGAGGCTCCTTGGATGCTGCTGGCAAAGGGACCAGGAGCCTTCTGCCCCTTCTCTCCTGGATTGATGGTTGATGCATGAGTGACTTTGACCTGCACGGCCAAGCACCAGCATATGCTTTTCCAGTGTCCCCAGCCAATGTTGGCCAGGTCCTACCTGGAAGTCCCTGAAATGTGTTTGCTGTTAGCGCATCTCAGCAACAACTCATCAGCTGGTTTTACATTAATGCACTAACTAATAAAGTGGCTGACGAGACTGTTGGTTCTTCAGGGCAGGGTCATGTTTCTAGTTGGGTTTTAAGGCACTGTGTTTAGTTACAATGCTCTATAAAAGATTTGCTGTGATAAGGGACGGTGTTTGTGAGACCAGATGAAGGTGACAAAACATTTCCTTATAACAGCATTAGGCACTCCCTGCCATCACTTGCCTGCTCTGCCGGAGCTGTGTTTGGCCTCATCCCTGAGGTGCACATTCAGGGTTAACCCTGTGGTTATTTCTGAGTCTGCAAATACGAGTGGGAAATGGGATCACCTGCAGGGAGAGGGATCTGCACAGCCAGCCCATACCCGGGCTGCTGCACTCTACATCTCCTTCCCAACAGAGCAGCTCCACTCCCTGGCTGCACAGGCTGCACCAGCAGATGCCAAGAAAAATCCCGGATTATTACAGGTTTTGTTAAATATTGACATCCAGTTTACAGTGGATGGGTGGGAGCAGCTGGGTGACGGAGGAAAGAGGAGGATTACATGCTGACTACTGTACCAAGCAGGTACAAGGGGCCAGGCAGTGTGTGGGTGCAGTGGCCGGGAAGAATATCTCTGAACTGAGTGACCTAGTGTTTGGAAAGCAATTTTTCCTGGATGCACCTGAATATTGACTCAGCCAAACTGCAATGAAGTGCAGTGAACTCAGAACTGCAGCGAACAGCTTGGTCACTCCAGCAATAACCCTGGACACAGCCAGGATGCTGTGGCATTGGTCTGAGACCAGGTCTGCTGTGGCTAATGGTCAGTCCTCTAAAGTTACAGAAAAACATGGGTCTGTCCTACACGACAAACCACAACTGTGATGTGAATGGAAGATAAGCTGCTCTCTGTCAGTCTGGGAGATGATATTTTTACTTTTTCCAGTTCCTCACTGAGCAGGCAGGTGTGGTAGTCACTTGTAGATGTGGTGTTAGCGATGGGCAGACAGAAGAGAAATAGTAGTCAGCTGAAAATCACTTGGGAACAGAGTGAAGTTAATACGTGTATTAAGTAACTATAGCTTATCTGCATACGCTTATTTCTGGGGCTGGCACGAACACAGTGTGGCTGAGCAATGCTTTTGTACAACACTTGACTCCTGACTACTTTTTAGCCCTACGTGGCCTGGCTGAGGATGCCAGAAGTCTTGTCATGGGCTCAATGCTCCTGGGGGCCAGTCTGAACCCAAGCTTTAAGAACACTAGATAATTTTACACATGGATGCCAAGCGTGTCAAGGTGCTTTTTTTTGAGTCTGAGGGCAGGTTAAATTTCTCATGTAGATACAAACAGTGCTATCACCAGCTGCCAGTTACATGACTGACTTCTGCAAAAAGCAACACGGGCCTTGTTTGCTTTCCTTGGCTCTCATTCAGAGATGATGGAAAAACGATGGAGAAGCTTGAACCAAAGCCCACTGAAGAAGAGGTTGTGCCGGAGAAGGCATTCCTTTAATTACCAGTAATTCCAGGGGCCTCCGTGCTCTCCAGGTGCCCTGTGCTGTCTGCTTGGGAGAATTTTTTTCCAAATCTTCCTGTACTACAAGATGGACTCTTCACTACTGCAGACTGGAGGAGCACTCCTGCATATTTCAAAAATATTGTGAGCTCTGCTACCAGAGAAAAACATCCGTGGATCCAAATCTGCCCAAACATGAGGGGTGGCTTTGTCATACCTGCCTCGGAGATACAGAATAGTTGCCTGTGTTTGAACAGATGTCTCCCACCCTGGGAGCAGACTGAGGTTCAGGTAACACTAAGAGATCTGTAGTGGTCATGAAGCTGGCAGAGGGTGAGCAATCCTTGTGTCTGAGTTTCAGTGCAAGGCAGCATCCTCAGCCTACTTGCTGCCTCTGCTTGATGCCACTCAGATGCAGGCAGCAAACTCTGAGGTGCAGAGCCTTATTCCACAGGAAATTTAAATCATCTTTTAGGAAATCTGTTCTAAGCCTATGCACCTACATAGGAATAACAATTGTAATGGCAACTCCACCAAGAAGAACAAGAGTGACACTTGAACTCCTAGCAATAACCAGTATAAATTGCCACAGATTACTGGGAAGCCAAGTGACGCCAGGACCTCCAGGCCAAAATTATTTTCTTCTTTATTTTAACTAGGGAGATTGTGAGAAAGAAATCTGTCATTTTCACAATAAAAAGCATATTTCCCCCCCCCCCCCAAAATGTTGGTTTTGTTTTCTTTTGTTTTCTAATATATTTTGGTGTCAAGGTTTGTCCTTCCTTGTAGACAAATCCTACCATGCTGACAGAGCGTGCTCCAGGAATGCTTCACCACAGAGCGGTCCACTTATCTAAATGTCTGCACACATCTGCTGTTGAGATTTAATTAACAGTTGCAGATTTCAATTTACCTGCAGCTTCAATGAATCAGGGTAAGGACTATGGAGCCCCACAGCACCAGTTGTCCAGGTGGCATGGTGAACCAGTTGCATGGGAACCATGGGGAGTTCCTGAAACTTTGACAGCTTACTGGAGCGGCTCATTTGACCTTACACTGATGAGCGCCAATCTGCCCTCTGAGCACCCCCTTTCCCTCCACGAATCCCAGCCCATGGCTTGTGATGAGCACTAGGAGAGATGTTTTTGCTACCTGCGGGAGGAAGTATGTGTACTGTGCCAATAAGGAGGACCAAGGGCTGGCCGAGCACCTAAGAAGCTGCCAATTTCCTCTCTGCAGCACCCTTGACATTGATTTGAAACATTGGATTCCTCCTAGAGATTCACAGATTGTAATGGAGAAGTTGATGTGGCATTGATCTGTCTTTCTGAGTAATAAAGACCTCAAGATTGTAGGGAATTGATTCCTGAGTGAGGCAGAGACTATGTTGAAAAAGAAACATCATCTTGTTTTAAATAATGCCAGTGATGGACAATACAGAAATCCACACCTTTTGCAAGCCATCCCAATGAGCTGTTTCCACCCTGGTGCTCGGTCCATCCCTTCTTGCTCATGTGTAGCTGTACGGTCTTACCCTCCACTTTTACTCTGCCTTCACTGTCAATTGAAGGCATCTGGTACTTATGCTGTTCATATTCAAAGAGATCACACCTCTTGGGGGGTATCCACAAAGACCCTCCTGTCTATTTTGTCACCCTGTGTGGGGGCTCTTCTCTGAGCCATCGCTGGGATGCTCTCAGTCTCCTTGAACCACCATCAGCAGAAATGTTGGACTGTTGTAACCCCTTCGCCTCTGCTCAATACTCCTACACTGAGATGCTGCCCATAGTAACAAGGTTGCCTTCTAACAAGGCATCACTGTTGCTAGCAATGGGACATAAGCTTTGTACTGAGTCTGCAGGACCTCAGGGCTGAGGCTGGTCAGGATTGCTCCATCTGAACCTTTCCTGACTCTTTTGGACCTTTATTTCACCAAGTTTTACTGTGACATCAGTTTAGCTAATTGACTGTGTGTCTATGGCTACTGTTTTGTATTTTTGTTGCCTTTGTGTGCTATAATCAGAGGGGTTTTATAGACTGCATTAACAAGTGCTTTTTCTAGCCATAACGAGGTGTTTATGACTCTCAGACAATGAGATGGAGAAATACAAGCCAGGTATGCCAGCAGAGGCCCTGAGAAGTGGAGACATGGGATGATGCATAGAGTTGGGGTAATAAGGCATGGGATGGTAAGAGGTGGGCCACAGGCTGTCACGGGAGACCCCACAGCTATGAGCAACTCTCCAATGGTCAGTAAAAAAAAATGCAGATCTGCAGTCTGAGAAAACTGGGTTTAAGGATAACAAAGAGAACAAGAAGGTAGCATCCAATGTACATGAAAGACATCCTACACATCGGGTGCAAATAAATGTTACATGTTACCTTAATAGCTAACACACAAACATTAGCTATTAGAATGTTAATGAACATATAAAAATGTTTCCAAGTGAATCTTGGAGGGAAAAAGAAGAAAGCAACAACATGAACATCAAATTTTTCCTAAAAGAGGACTCTGGAGGCTGAAGACTGTGGTGTTACCCTCCCCAGCCTCTGTGGCTACTGACTTTAAGACCCAGAGGAGCAATGGAAGGGGATGCATGACTCCAAGAGAAAGGACAGAAACTAAGAAATATGTGTTGCAATTTTAATTCCATTATTATTAGAGTGACTTTTTCTGTAAGTAAGTACTCCAACTGCATTATTATACTTTCTGCAATAGTTAGGTCTAGACTTATAATGCTTTTTCAGTTCACAGAGCTTGAGAAAAGACGCTCCCCCACCTGCAGTCAGCGAAGCCTTGCTGCCACCCCAAAAGGAAAGGAGGATGCTGGTGACCAGATGACCACCTACATTCAGAGAGCTCTGGAGGTGTTGGTCCCACTCCCACCACAGCTCTGCATTGGCAGTGCTTGAAGGCTGTTCATTTTTCCTTTGTCCAGACCTGGGAATGCAAAAGCAGAGAGCTGTCGAGGCTTATTGTATGGAAGTGGATTGAAGCATGCCTGAAGGACTTGACATTTGTTTACTCCAGCTTGGAAAGCACTGGTGGTGCTTCTGTCTCCATTTTTCCTCCATCAACTAGGAAAATTGCTTCCCTGCTAAACATGAGCAACATAGAACAAATGTCCTTGTGTTTATGCAGCGCTGAATTATTACAATGATAGGAATGTTAAATTATTCTGGGCCAAGTCTTTGCCTAGAGGCAAAGTGGGGCCAAGCAACCCTAATACCAGTCTATGCCACACTTTGGAAGCACTTCTTAAACACTAAAGCAAAACACTACTGAATGTTTAGTGTACATTTTTCTTTTTAAAAGAAAGAGTTGCTTGAGGTATGACAAAGCTTTTATAAAAGTTGTTTCTCACTTTTTCCAGGTTACAGAGCTGTCTGGAAGAGTTTGAGAACTAAATTTTCAATCAAGGAAAACTGAAGCAGAGAGAATTGGGGAAGGGGGGGGGGAACATGATTATTTGCCCTATTTCTTGATCAGCTTTGCCAAATTCCTGGGGTGTTATGTAATTAGCATGCTATCTGAGTGCTCTAATCATGACAGCACGTGCTTTCTTGCCATACCTCAGGCAGTATTGCAAGCTTTTATTCATTAGTAACGTATTTAAAATATGTAACTTACAAGTTTTGTTGAGAAATGGGGAGGGGGCAGAAAGAGGGAGAAAGTTTGGGGTTTGTTTCTTGTTTTTTGGTTTTAGCATTTCCAGGTGAACTTCATCCCTCTCCTTCTAACTTTCTGGGATGCTTCTGCTTGGTTGCAGCACAGGTGCTCTGCGGCTTTGCTGCGGGCTAAACCTGTGGTTTGTGGTGTGCCAGTGTTCAGTAGGATGCATGGTTTTGGGGGTGTTTTTGGACATGAAGAGTGCTCCTGAGATACCATCCCTGCCTCAAGATCTTGCAGATATTTTTATAGATAGTACAGTTTATTCCTTGCTTGAGTCATCCACACAGAAAAATATATATGCAAACAATTTCCTCTCAGCCCTTCCCATTTTCCTGGTAACATCAGGTCCCTGATGCAGTGAGGTTCCCATATGACAGTTACTGGGGATAATAGAGATAAGCATCATCAAGGAATATTAAGTAACCCAACCAGATTTCTCAGCGTTCAAATCTCAGGAACTTGCACTGCAGATTTTGAAATACCCTTTTTCAAGGTTACTTTCATGCTGTTTAATAAGCTTTTATCTTGTAAACTATAATAAGGTTTCAGACCTTAATCCAGTGAGATTATGTTGGGGGGGGAGGAATTTCTTCAGCATTTTAGTACCCCAGGGACAGAACGTCCAGGGCCAAACTCAGAGATATAATGAAGTGATGAAAACTGAACCATAGCGCAGAGCAGACTGAATCCACTTGCTTGTGGTTAGCCTGGCCTCCTACAACCCGCAGCCCAGATGGAGTCAAGCACCATTCTTCATCCTGGCTCTGCTCCAACGTGCACACCTGGACGAGAGAGCACAGTCCCCATATCCCACATTGGAGGACATCAGAAGTCAGACCTGCAATGGACTTTCTCAACATTTTCCCCAAGCAGTAGTTTTACAAATATGTATATCGCAATTTTACTTCAGAAAACAGTTTTCATAGAAAGATTTTTTTTTAAAAAAGAGAGAAATTTCCTTATATTAGCTGGATGAAGCCTTTGCATGAACAGCCTGCCTTCATTAAGGCATCTCGGTTCTGTGGATGGGATTTTTGACCAGAGAAAACATAGGTGAAAAACAGGAATCAGCCCCACACTGTGATCTCTTCCCTGGAATTAGACAAATCTGGGTGGTATTCCCAATTTAATGCCAGGAAGGGGGTTGAGCCTTTTTCCTCCAAATCAGCAAAACTGCCTGGCAGCATAACTGTTCCCCATTTACAGGAACAGGTGGAAAATGTTTCCCTGTGAAGTCTGAGTTGAAATTGAGATATTTTCAGTTTGAAAATGTCCACAGCTACTCAAAGCCTTTCTCCAAGGCATCTAACACAGCTTTTCTTTCTTCATCTCTTCTCTTTGTCCTTGGTCCCTGCTCTCCCAGAAGCTGTCTCTGGCTGGTTTTGTTGCTTCTGGTGATGGGAATAGACTCATCAAATGTAGGCATGGAGCCACTGCTCATGCAGAAATTCTACACGTGGGGTTAAGTTCCCCAAATCAGTTCAGAACTAGGATTTCCACCATTCATTTTCCCATTTCAGGGAACATTTTAAGACCTCCCAAAAGTTCCACTCAAGCTACATAAGCACCAATTATTGCTTACTCTGCAAAGTTCATCTGAGGTTAGAGAAAGCAGCTATTTAAACCCATGAAGCATCAGGTAAAAAGTAGAAACCCCGTGCGTCCTATTGAAACTGGGATGAGGGAAAGGCATTGTAACATGTATAGGAAAGGCCTGGGCTTTCAAAGCATTGCAAGGGCATTCCCAGTTGGGCTTAGCTCCCATTTTAGCTGTTGGCATAAGGACCCAGCATCCAGCTCATGCCTGGGTGATGCTGATGGTTACACTATTAGAAATAAACATTTCCTCCTTCTGTAGACTGTAACAGCCTGGCTTCTCTTTTGTACTACACTGTAAAGCACCTAGCATTGGTCAGACCTAAAACTAACGAGACCTGAACAAACTATGAGTAATAAATCTTAATAAGAGCAAACCAGCACAGCCATTGCAAGCCAGGCAGACTGTGCACACGAGACCTTTCTTTGACTAATGCATTTTTCCCCAAAAGTGAGATGGAAAACCTTCACCCTCATCAGAGATGTCGGAGGCTTTCTACTCAGATCTGTGGCCACTCCAGCCAGCCAGAGAGGCAGATCTTTGAACCCCCCTGACTATTGCTCTCACCAAGCGATTCCTGAAAACTCCATAGTTATCAGAGAGCAAGGGGGAGGGCTGGAAATGCAACCTCCTTTGTTTAGTCTCAGTGAATGCGTGGCAGGAAAACATCACCATCCTGTTTTCCAGGCGCTAGCACGCAAATAAGAATGGAGGAAAAATACAGCAGCCTCTGACAGGCTGTGATTAATCCTCATTGTGTCCCGCATTGAAGAGGTGCCAGAGGTGCTGCTCGCTAGTCCGCGTCCCCCCCCCGGCCGCACCAACCTGGGAAGGACCTGTCGAGCTGAGCCTATGAGGTAGCGCCTGTGCGTGGGGAAAAGGAGGACGCTTGCAAACGTAACGGCATGTCCTGGGGTGTACGCACCCGAGGAGCCCGGTGACTGCAGAGCCAAGGTGGTGGAAGTGGGCTGCCAGCAGCGCGGTGAGCCAGGAGCCCGGCAGGAGGGAGGGAGCAGATTCCCGTGCGCCCTTATCCCTGCCAGCCCGTGCAGCCTGACTCACTTGCCCTTGTCTTATCGCTATCTCCTGGACCCTTCATGAGCTCAGCCCCCGGGGAACGGCTGGTTTGCTTTGTTTTCTTCTCTCTGCTAAAGCCTGTCCTCATGTTAAAATATTGCCCGAGTCAGCAGTGATAAAGCTGCCAGCTTGTGCGGGGCTGAGAAGTTGCATAAACCTGGTCATGCTAATCCCAGGCGGCATCCCGAGGCTGTACGCGGGCCTGCAGAAACACCCCAAGCTGCAACGCACTTGGGACCTCTTGTAAGAGTGGTGGGGAAGGGGTTGACACTGTGCTCTGCCCTCCCTGGCTAAAACAGGGCATCCTGCATCCTCTTAAGACAAGGCAAAGGCTAAGTCGAGATCACTGGATGTGCCGTAAATCCTCTCTCGATAGGCTTTTCCCTGCACTGCCTGTGCATCTTTTGCAGCAAAGCCCCACACTTGTGTTGCAGCCTGAACTGCAGTAGGTGTGAGTCGTCTTCGCGGGCTGCCTTTGGGGTGTTCCTGGCCTTGCCACGGCTCTGTTGTGTGAGTCTGCAAGAGCCCTTTAGCCTCCCTCTCAGCCAGGTATGCCGAACACCTCAAGGGATGGGAGATAGGTTGCTTTATGAATGTGACATATTAATGTAATAACAGCGTTTGGAAGGTCTCCAGCTCCTTCTAGTCCAGTTCCCAACTTGCAAGTCCCACTGTGTGGGGTAAAACATGCTGCACACCTGCGAGACAGGAAACTTCATTAGCTTCCTGCTTTTCAGGCACAGAGAGCAGCCTCAAAAGTTTTAAACTGGGAATGGAAACCATGTTTCCAGTCCCCTAGTACAAAGCAGCAAAGATGCTGAGACAAGGCTGAAGTGCCACCGCACTTGGCTACCAGGGACATTGAAGGACAGGGTCTCGGGGCTGTATTCTGCACTAACATGTGGCCACAGACTTGCTATCTGTGTGCTTCGGTTTCCAGAAGAGTACATCAGTGAGAATTTGTCCTGCTGTTACCCTGCAAGGCACCTCTTTGGTGTCTGCGTGCAGCTGGTATCTCTGCTCATCTTGGGCTGCAGGGGCTTTGGGCAGCGACTGCGTTTGAGTTACTGGGCATCCCGGACCAGGGGCCTCTGGGTTCTACCACAATATAAATGATAAACAGCTTAATTAATAATGATACACGCTTGTCTCCTGGGGTGGCGAGTGGCTTTATTAATGTTTGCAAAAAACGTTCTGTGTTATTTGTATTAACCAGGAAATGTGGCTGCTAAAGCCAGACCGGTGCAATCACGGAGCAGGATGCATCGCTCTTATATTAGGGGTTGGTGTACTCTGCACTGATACAGATCTCTGTGGTCTGCAGCCTCCAGAGAGTTTCCGTATTTAAACAGTGGAGAAATTTGGATACAAGTTTCAAACATGTTTACATCCCGCAGAGGTCAAAGTGTCAGGTTTTGGCTCATAAACAACCTTCCCGTGTGACACCTGCACAGTCCTGGTGGGAGTGTGATACCCTGGGTCCACAAGTCTTCCTGCATTTCCTAAGCAGTCTCATATTTTCTTCATTCCACAGTGTTAGTACTGAGGTGGGAAGAGGTGTTATGGAACAGGGGCACATGGTACAATCCCACTCTTGCTTACTTCACATAGAGCAGGTGATTATAAACCTGACATGATCTCTTTAGATGAAGGTCCTGCAGGCAAAATACAAACTGGAAACAAGCTGTGTATTTTATGCAGGAAAGAAAAAAAGTTATGTATTGGAATAACCTCGCAGGCCACAGAGCCAGTGACACATAACTCTCTGTGTCTGAGTCTTTAAGTAAAGACCCACTGCAGGTCAGCCACAGGCTGCTGGGCTCGGCATGGGAATCACCAGATGTCATTCCAAGACTGCACTACTTGGGAAGCTCAGATGACACAATTATAGTGGTCCCTTCTGACCTTGCAATCTACAAAACCTCATAATTTGTAATCAGGATACAAATTATTTGCCTTCTGAGTTGAGGAAGGAAGTCTTCTGCATCACCTATCTGCTCCAAAACATCCGCTGTTTCACAACTGACTATGTCCAACGTGCAGGATTTTTGCCGTCCACTGAAGGCTCAAGTTCAGCAGCATCCACCGGCTGCTTTTACCAGGCTGGCTGGTAAGATCCAGCCTGGCTTGCCATGCCAGCGAGAAATACGAATGTTCCATTTGGGAAGGAAATGCACTTTATGTAGACCATCGTGATATGAATAATGTTGACCCTTCCTTTTGTCCTGGTTTAAGCATTGTTGAGGAAACCCAAAATCTCACCGATACGTTTCTGCAAAATCAATCACCTCATTTTTCAAATTAATTTATCTCACTAACACACCTGCCACAAAGACATGGAGTAAGTTTATATCTCCTTGATGGGGAGCAACCGCTGCAACCACTATGTCATGGCCACAGTCATCTGTCCTACCTGCACAGAAACACAGAAGAAATGGCCCCATTTCAGTGCTTATCTGACAGGTCCCACTCTGCACATTCATCCCTCCAAAATTGCGCTGCATCCCAAAATGTGCTGAAGCACCATGGCTAAGCTACATCCCATCACACAACCCTGCTCCAGTAAGGCCCTGTGTGCTGTCACATTGAAGATGTGCTTTTCACCTATGGAGTGTGTACGGTTACACACGCACCAGCACTGCACCAGCCCTCAGTGTTCATTAAGGAGTTGAGGAGCTCACCAGAGCAAGCAGCCTCATTGCAGCCTCGTCATCTGTCCTTCAGATGCATAAAACAAAGACATTTGGGGGAATGGGGTCATTTCCACATCCTGAGATTTGCATTTGAATTTATTTATCCTATATATTCCCAAGCAATTTGATTTTAAATCACCCTGATAACCACCTGGCAGAAACAGAAAATGCTAGCCCTGTCCTTCGCTGTCTGCTGCACAGCATGAGAAAGGCAGAAGGGCTGCAGTATTAGGAGGTAATTGCAATTTCATTTCCAAGCTAAGTGGAGCAGACAGGTCTGTAGAGGTTACGAGGCTGCAGTCCCCTGAGGTGTACACAGCGGGCAGGAACATGGCTGGTGATTAACGGAGGCTTTTGCAGGGGTTAGCGTGCCTGCAGCATGGCTCTTGTCTGAGCTGTGTGTCTCATTACTTCAGGAGGCATCGGCAAGGGAGGAATCTCCAGAGGATGAGTCACCCCATGGCCATCTCTAGAGTAGGGGGGCCAAACTGTCTACCTGCTATGCTATGCCTATATAAGTCCAAGCCAACTCCTCCACACCAGACCCTTAACCATGAGCTGGCTCCAGTGACGTGACCTCAATGAATCGTACCTCGAGAGATTAAATTCACAATTTCCTCACACTTCAGTGCATGTGCTGCGCTGAGGAAATCCACTTCACCAGCCTTGACTCGGAGTTCTTTGTGCAGAGTGTAAATAAGTCTGGGACCTTGGGGGAACACGAGGAGAGAAATGGGAGTATTAGTCAGCAGTGCTCCTGGGGGCACTTACAGCAAGAATCTGGACAGTGTCTCCTCTGGAGAGCATGGGAAATGCACTGTACAAAATATTTTTGCAGAGCAGGAAAGCACTGAATTCTTTGGATGACAATGGCATTGTGTCATTGTCTGTGACCACAGCCATGACTCAGGCTGTTGCTGGGGAGGGTGAGCGGGCAGCACTTGCTGCCAGCCACAGCTTGTGCTGCTAACTGTACTGCGCAGTTAGAAACTCCAAAGAAAACACAGGGCTATTGTTTTATTTTTCTTTTTTTTAAAAAAGAGCTCCTGATTGATAGTCTGGCAGTGTGAATGTTGCTCCTGGGTCATGTGTACAAAGCACGAGCACACAGGGCTTACGTTTTCTGGCAGGGATGGACATGTTGTTTGCTGCAGTGTCCGAGGCAGCTGGCCAAAATGCCCATGGCATGCAGCATCTGGTTGCATTACACCGCTGCTTCCCAAAGCCCTGATCCCAGGAATTTGCAGCGTCTGCCCCCAGGCGTTATCACACATCTGATTTCATGAAGTTTAAGAAACAGATTCCACCCAAGCTTGCAAAATTGGAAAGTCCCTGGAGCCTTCCTTTCTCACTTGCCATCCCATGGAAGATGCTGAAACATATGTTGCCTACACATCCTTCTGACTGTCTTCACACACCACAGGGACTGACCGCTTCAGAATGGCTTGAACAGAGCTGACTGGAGTGGGATGTGAGCAGTGCTAGTTGCTAGCAAGGCTCAGAGGTAGCTGGGTGGAGTATAGGCTCTCTGTACTGCAACTCCCTGGACATGGGCTTCAGGTGCATCATCATGGTGGCAAAGCTCCTGCTGGGGGACAGCAGCATTGCACCCTCTCCATGACTCTCAGCCTGGATGAGTTGGTGGCAGGTGAGTCAGCCTTGACTCTGGCAAGGAGTCTGATGTTCACACTTGGCTGTGTTCCTAGGTGATGACCAGTGGAGAAATCTGGGTGAGCTTTTAAAGATAACAAGTCTTAGTTAGCAGAGAAGGCAACAAGCACTGGAAAGAAAACAGCTAAGTGGGAGAAAAATTGTTAACATCTGAATCTTTTACAACTCATCATTCTCTGCTGCTACCCAGGACTCCTCAGGACCAGCACTCTTTAGATCTGTGTCTCCTAGTATTTTGTCCAACAAATACTTTCAGCTTTTATCACTTCCCAGGAATTGCAGAACAGATGTGAGCGAAACCCTTAGGAAAGGCTGTTAGTGGACAGCAGGCTGCCCTCTGCCATGAGAAAATCATAACAGATCAGCAAGCTCTGGGCAAGAAATGTGGCACCTACTTCAGAGCCTGCAGTTTGAAAGTAGCAGGAGAAAGGTGGGCTGCATGCTAATTTTGACTGTGGGTACATGACCCCCTGTTGTCTCAGCTCTGGGGCAGCAGAAGGTGACAGGCACACAGCCAGGAGAACCATCTACTCCATCCTTCTTCCTGATGTGCTGGGGGAAAGCTAGGGACAATTAAGTCCTCCTTTCACCTGCCTCAAGGTAGAGTTCTGAGCTGAGTGCTGTGGCAATGGGCATGTTGTGCTGATGGACACACTCTGCAGTGATGCTAAAGAATGACCCCTCCAGTGAAAATCACCCCTTCAGTGGAAATCTCTCCTGGCACCAAGCCTCACTGCAGGCTTCTCTTCTGGAGTGCAACACAGCAATTTCTTCACTGACTTCTGCTGGTGGACAGAAACGTGAAAACAATTTTCTGTATTTTTCTTATTTTCCTGTGAATGGTGTGTTTTCGTACTGCTCTTGGAAACAATTGTCCTTCTGAGCAGAGGGTGTGGATGGAGCTGGATGTGAGCACTGTAGGAAAACATCTTTCTCCTTCAGTGGCAGACCAAGTTCCTCCCCCCTGTCTGTCAGGCAGGAAATAAAGGAAACCTTTGAAAGCACTGCAGAGCATTAACTGTTAGAGACCAGGGCACGAGGCTCAGGAAAGAAAGATCCTCAGCCCAACTCTACTGCAGCAGAGGGGTGACACTGGGCAAAACTTCTCAGTCCTCAACTTACTTTTGTGTAAAATCGAGAAGCAGGAACAAGATGTTCT
>VZSZ01006169.1:478150-530292 GCA_013398815.1 Ibidorhyncha struthersii | reverse complement strand
CCCAGTACATGAATGCCATGTCCAGGGAAATACGTGTGTTCCTTAAACTTCCTGGCACTGACGGTGTTGTTGGCCTTCACGCTCTGCCAAGGAGCATGCTGTGTCTTTTGGTGGTAGCTGTCATTTTCCTCTTGCTCTTAGGCACAAGGCTAATGGTTCTCAAAGATGAAGTTTGCTTTGCAAGGAAAGCAAGCTGGAGAAAAAAACAGCCCCGTACACCTTGAAATGTGCTCAGCAACCCACAAGACCCACTGGTAAGTGAGCACAGGGCAGTTCTACCACACCCCAGCTGAGACCCTGGGAAGAAGCTATTAGGGCAACACGCAAACAGACCTACAATGCCTGCAGCGAAGCGTGGACTGCGAAGCATTGATCTAGAAAACTCATCCAAACACATGTAACATACCTGGCCGCTGGAAGCCAGCAGGAAAACACAGTGGGTCAGGGAGTGCAGGGCAGTGAGGCCATTGGTCCCCACCTCCGTAAAAGCTGGCGTGATCCGGAGGAGGTGTGATACCTGTCGGTGTGAGCAGGTGCTTACGTGTCCCGTTCCCAATCTACACCCCCATCACATGCACTTTTCCACGCTTGGAGTGACTTTTGGCTTTCTACCTGTACACAAAGACCTAGACCTACAGCTCCCTTCCCATTTACACTGGGGTCACAGCACTGACAGCTTAACATGCAAGAGTGAGGGCAAATGATATGTGCTCTTCTTTTAATACCCTCTAGTTCATGACCTACTGTCAGGTTGGGGTCTGCTAATGAGTACCTGTCTCACCCTCAAGAGTGCCTGCAAGATCAAGGTCTCTGTGCTAACTGATTCTCCTTCTTTCAGGGAAAATTAGATGGAAAAGATTTCCAGGAGAAGATGTCAGTGAAATGTATAAAGGGGAAAAAAAAGGGCTGAGGTGAGACCATGAGTGCTGAAATCAATTAGCAATTAAGGATATAAACACGCAGAACTTCAGATAAGCTTACAACCAGCTATACAACAGCCTTGGAAAGCAGGTGGGAGCTCATTAGTCCTCCACCTAAATTAGAAATGACACATTCAAGATTGTGCCCACAACTTCTGTTAATGTAAATTCACCTCTTCCTCATTTTGCTGTGGATTTCAATTCCAAACTCACCCTAGTTTTCAGGCACAACTTTTCAAAAACCACAAGTGTTTTATTCTTGGTTATCTAACACAGGAAAACAAGAGGACCAGGTGTATCCTGAGAATTGCAGTCAGAAAGATTCCAGAGCTTGACAAGTCTTCAGTCTGCAGAAAAACTAGGGGAAATGCCCACATTTGTACATATTAATGATTGTCTCTACAGAGTCTGGAATCTCCCCTAGTTCTGCTAATGCACTGGCACGGGGCAGAGGTGGTGTTTGACTTTGATGCTATGAATACCCTTGGACTCGCCCACCTCTCTCCCCATGACTGGTGGTACAGGAAACTTCAGCTTCTGGTTTTGCTCGGTTCACAGGTAAATCTGATGTTTTCCTCTGCTCTAACAGGCACCAAGCAAACACATTCTCCTGGGGAATTCATGCATGTGCAGAGCAGCAGAGCTTGGCTCTGCAGACACTGCCTTTAGCATGGTCAGTTCTGAATTCCTGACTCTTTCCCTGCGTCCCTTTCCTCTCCCCAGCCTCAAAGACAGCCATCTCCTCTGTCCCATCTTTACTGATAAAGTGGGCCAGTCTCTCCTGCTGAAGCTCTGTGCTTTCTCTGGGGCATGCAACTGTCCTGCAGGCTCCAAGAGTCTAGGTATTTAAATCACCAGCCCACATCTGCCCAGCAATTAATGACATTGCTCACCAGCCTTTTTTCGTTCTGCCAGGAGGTGCTATTGGAAGTTTTTCCTCCAGTTTCTCTCTTGGCATGATTCTTCAGGGCTAGAGACCAAGCAGAAGATAAGACAGACCCATGGTGTGCAACAGAGAAAGGAGAAAGGGACATGTGCTCTTTTTGTCTCACCCCTACATAAAACTCTGAAGGAAATAAAAGTGCTTTGAGTATCTTCTGTCGAGATCCTGAACAGCAACTCTGTCCCAGAAAGAGGGCAATTGTGGAAGGGAAACCAGTAAGTAAGGCTACAGTTTGGGGGAGCATATCCTGGCTTTCTGAGAAAGGCCATGAGAGCTAAGGTCTTAGCTTTTAATTTTTCTCAGAAAGTCAAGACTTCAGGGCTAAATTAACTCTCATTTTGATGGCTTCACTGAGATTTGTTTTGGTCCTCTACAGAGGAATGAATCTTACCTCAAAGCAGCGATTTCTTGCCCTCTCTTTCTGCTTGCTCCCTCAAGTTCCTCTGGACCAAATAGCCTCTGTACGTCTTGACATCAGTGGTGAGCTGGCTCATTTGTGTTAAATGGATTGTACAAAACCTTTGGGGATGATTAAATTTGCAATTATGTGTTGACATACACCAACCTCACGAAATTTTTGAAAGTGAAAATCAAGAGTAATATGTGCCTGAGGTTTCCCACTGACAAGGAGCAGCAAGAGCTGCTGCTGCCTAAAGGATGGAGAGCCATCAGGGCAGAACCAGAAATCATGGCCAGGTTCAACCAAGAGTCCAGGTCACCGGGCAAGATCCTGGTGATAAGGGAGATCCCAGGTCAAGCTGGGAAGTCAGTCTGCAGGACAGGATTAGGATGCACAGGGTCCATGACAAGGCAGCAGCATGGCTGTGGCTGACCTGGAGATCAACACTCTCCAATATAGCTCAGGCATGGTCTGAAAGTCCAGGGCTGAGCTCAGACAAGCCCCTGGACACAAGGGCAGGGGCTGGATGGAGGCCCCAGTGGAGACCGGTTAGGGCCATTGAAGTCTACCAATGCCCTCACACCCAGAGAGAAGAGGGTGAAAGGGCTCATTGAGAGAGCTAGTTAAGAGCATTGCATCCTCGTGGGGAATTTGCTTCCCATTTTCTCCTTTTCTAGTTAGGGCTGAGCCCATTGAGAAATGCTGAAAGGGAGCTGGACGAATACTCCCCATTCAGTCTCATTTGAGCTCTTATTTAAAATAGTGCTGTTTTTCATCTAGGCTCCATCCAGGAAAAAAAAAAGAAAGAAAAAACTGGTACAGTTCACCTGAACTGGAAATTTTCCTCCATCAGGAAAAATAAAGAAAGGGGGGGGAAGGGAAGCAGTATAGGCATCGTATATATGATTTCATCCAACAACAAATCCAGAGAAAGGCAGAAGGTGAACACAGATACCCAAACCCACCAGGACTTCCCTGTTGATACAGTTCCTTCTGACAAACCAGAAAAGGACAGCAGGAGCCCAGCATCAGCTCCACAGCCTGACTGCTGGCCTGGGGCTCAAGCCAGGAGGAAGCTCCACTTCTCTGTTCCCAAATCATGTCCACATCGAAATCCAAAAGTCTGAACTCCTTTCACCTCATCCATGTAACACACCCTGCTGGGAGGCTGTCAATGGGAAACCCAGCCCCGCTGTGCAGTAGATGTCTCCTTCCACCCTTCCCTGCTCACCCAGAGACATCCTGTCTTCCATGACAGCAGCCAGGTCCATCCCATAGCTGCCCATGTACTAGCCATAGCTGGCCCCGACTACAGCCACGAGCAACACTGCAATGATGGGAAGAGCAGGTCTGGTCAACAAGTAGAAGGGTGAAGGTGACAGACTCCAGGCTCTCCCAGATGACCCCCAATTCAGGTGCATGGGAAAAGACTGGGACCGTGACAGCTGACACTGCAATATTGACTCCTGGGAGGACCAGGCCAGCTCCTCCTGACATGGCTTCAACAGTGGAGGTGGATCAGCCCTGAGGAGGGCCAGGAAAGGCAAAAGGAGAGCTCAAGCAGGCAGTGAAGCATCCCCTGGATGGGGCACCATGCTGTGCCTGTGAACTGGGGAGGGGATCCAGGGTAGGATGTGTGCACTGGCTGGTGTAGTGTGGAAGATGGTGGGGACACCGTCGGTAGGAGACAGATGGTCAAAAATCCTGAGCTCATGGGTATGGTTCCTTCAGCAGCCACAGAGCTCCAGACAATCAGCAATGAAGTGCTGCAGTGCTCCTTGGCACAGCACACTGACCTTTTTACTTGGCTTTTGGATACCAATGAACAAAGAAGGATTTCACCATGTGGGAGAGTCTCACAGATAATAAATTTGTTCATTTAACTATTGTAGCCTGTTGCCTTTGTCTGGGAAGTTAGTCTGCCGCCATGGGAACCCATACACTCCTTTTCCAGGCCAGACTGAGGACATATTCTCCAGTCAAATCTGCACCCTGAACCCTCTCCACAGTGCAGCTGAGGACCTGATCCTCTGTTTGGATCCATGTGGACTTCTTGCCTCCTTCTGAAGCTTCATGTCTGTAAGATTTCCCTGATCTGGACGTGGGTTTGTACCACCGGGCACTGCTGTCACCTGGAAAACTCCCAGCACCTCTCCAGCCAATGCTCTGCCAAGGCTGAGAGATTAGGGACATGCTAGAGCACTTGGCTGCCTGCACAACAGTGTCACCAGATTTCCAGCAAGATTTTAGTGGACTGCTTCCCTTTATATCTGCTTTTATTCTTATTTATCTCCTGCTTTCTTATCCTGCAAAGATTCCTGTCTTTGCCCTGACATCCATGATCAATTACTCCCCTGGTTGAAACTGCACAGTCCCCCACAGGGCCAGGCTCTGCACTCCAGTCTTCTGCTAGAAAGCAACTTCCTAGTTACCATACTTGTACTGCTGGAGGAATGAGCAGCAGTCGTGGTCTCTGCAGCAGCAGCCCATGTTGTGTGTTCATCTTGCATAGTCCTGCCCTGGGAAGGCAATCCAAACGGTGAACTGAATGATCAGCAGAGCCCAGAACAAAACCCTGGAGGTGGAAATTGTCACTGATGCTTAACCCAACATGTGCACAGAGAGGCATTTGAACACATCCCCTGGCTTCTCCCAGGCTGGCAGGGATTCCCAGAGACCCCCATGTTCAACAAGGCTGTGACGCCAGAACAGAAACCCCAAAGCACTGGGCTGTTGGCAGCAGGAGGGGATGCACAGGGGAACTTTTGACCTCCACAGATGGAAGGAGCCCTGCCAGGTTCCCCATGCAAGGGGCCATGACAGCCTCCCCTTCTAGGGTGTTCCCCCCTTGGGGAAAGATGCCCTGGGGGTCCAGGGCACTGTGCCCCATGGCAGAGGGGGAGGACTGCCTGCACTGGGTTGAAGATGGGGCTGTCCCTGAGGATGATGAAGAGCCCCCACCAGTCGGAGCCATAAGGAAGGGGTGTCTGGATTGCGGTTCTGATGGAGATGCTCAGGGACAAAGTGTCTGTCTCCAGCCTTGGAGACTGGAGCCCACACGATCCTGTGGGGCCTGGAGTTGGGCCAGGGGCTGGGGAAAGGAAAGAATCATAGAACCATAGAATTGTCTAGGTTGGAAGGGACTTTTAAGATCATCAACTCCAACCATCAACCCAACACTGCCAAAACCACCACTAAACCATGTCCCTCAGCGCCATGTCTGCACGGCTTTTAAATACCTTCAGGGATGGCAACTCCACCACTTCCCTGGGCAACCTGTTCCAATGCTGGACAACCCTTTCAATGAAGAAATTTTTCAGAAGGAGGGCTGGTGAAAGTTTTCTCTTTCACAACTTGAGCACCTCAGATGACTTGCTCTGATCCTGATTTCTTCACTGCAAAATGTTGACTTGCATTAGGGGAATCTTGCTGGGAACCTGGCTCCCCATATCACAGGGAAAGTGAATGGGAGCAAGCAATTTCCCTGCTCCATGTTTCCACACCTCCTCTCCAGATCTTCTGTATCCAAGCCCCTCTACATCTCCCTGTTTTTTCTCAGGGTCTTTTTCCCTCAGGGGAGAATGGCAAAAAGTGATCCTAGAAGAGACAAGAAGTGCTGATGGAGCTGGTGGGCACCAGGTCTAACCTAGCTGGAAGGTCCAGCAGGACCCTTGCATGGTGGGGAGGTGGGAACACCCAATGTGTACATGCTGACTGAGCAGGACCCAGGACCACTCACAATGGGAAAAAATGCTGCTTGCAACACACAACTGTGCCTGGTCTATGGGACTTAGTGTCTCCTGGCCATGTAGCTCTGTCACTGTGTCACTGTGGGCGGTTCCCACACAGAAGAGCTTTCCCTTCTTCGTTCTCCCTATGGGTTGAAGGGACTTGACCACATGAACACACATTTCTCTTTCTCCATATTCAGTCTCTGTCCCATATTCACACCCTGCCTAGACACAACCACAGGTGGTGGTGATGTCTGCCTGAGTGGGTTGGAGGATCTTCTTTCTCCCTGCTCCACTTGCTGTCCCTGGACAGGTCATCCTTGCTGCAGCTTTGGCTCACTTCTCCTTTCCGCGCAGGGCTGCAGCACAGAGCTGCATCTGTGCTGATCCTGGGCTTTTCTGCCTGAATGGGGTCTGTCCAGCCTGCAGAGATGAGTAATTTGGTTTCCTATCCAATTCCTTTTTATCCTTCTGGCTGCCTCAGCAGGTTGGCTGGACTCCCTCAAAGTAGTGAGACAGAGGTCGAGGGACCTGCTTTGGCCAAAAAAATGTTATTTTATCTCACAGGTATAATTACAGTGATTTGTCTGGAAAATTTGGCTTTCAGTGATAAAAACCCTCTCTAGTGAGAAAGACTGTAATCATGATTGAAAAATCTCCTGAATTGAAGTATATGCTAATAAATGTGTTACCATATGTATGATTCTATGCAAGTATGTTCATGCATATAAATAACTATGTTTACTAAACTGTTTTAACCTGCTTTACAATACAGCCTGAAGTTATCTTATCTATATTGCTGATGAAAATAAACAGATGTATCCAAACATCAAAACACTCCTGTATGAAGAGTTCCTTATCAGGCCTACTTCCCCCCACTGACCCAGTTAAACCTTCAGTAATTCATTAATTTCCTAACCATGGCTTTTTAGAAGTACGAACCAACTCTCCTATCAGCATATTTTTGATCTTGTGAAGCTGCAATTCCCTCATGTTTTGTTTGCCTTCTGCATCCTGCAAACGCATCCATCCGTTCAGCTTTGTCACTGCCTGCCTGCCTCCGCTAATTATCACCTCTTTACCCACACACTTGTTTCCTAGCTAGCTAGTTCAAAGCCTAAGTAGAAGGAAGCCCAGAAAAGAAACTATCCCAAGCCTGGCAGCATTTTTAGTTTTTGTATGTTGACTGTCACTCAAGAAAGGAAATAAAAGGGGTAAGATTCCAGGACATCCCCGATACTCAGCTCCCTGCTCCGTGCTGTGGTAAACCTCCTAATATTTCCTATCCCATGGGAGAGATGCCTACTTTATTATCTGCCTCCTCCAGGTGAAAGGGAATGGGAGAATGCAAGAAGAACCAAGGAGAAGGAGGTCTGGATGCTGACACTGACCACTCAGCTCTGACAGTGGGACACCATATCTAAAAAGCAGAGAGCTGCTCCATTCACAGTGTGCACCTTCCCCTTCCATCCTTAACCCCAGTGACACCCAGCGGAGACATCACCTGGTGTTTGAAGCACTCAGATTCTTGGGAAGGACATGAACTGCAGGAAGGCTGGGGACCCCCTGGAGCCTGGCTGCAGGATCTGGCTCAACCCTTCCCTACCAGACCTTCTGCTGAAGATCCTTCTGGTCATGCACAATCCTAACTCCCACCACTCTCAGTCATGTTCTGTGGATTGTAGACTGCACTCAGAACAAGCTAGATCAGCACACTTAAACCACTGCTGCAAAATATCTACCTCTTGTGCCTTGTGTTCCCACAGAAAGCCCTCCATGTCTGAATTCGAATGAAACTCAAATCCCTATTTATAACACCACTAGCAGAGAAAGGTACAGAGTGGGAGTGCACTCCTTAGCCTGGGGATATGTAAATTCCTTAGTCTAATCCCAGATAAGATAAGAAACTTTCCTTTTCAGTTAAACAGTACTCTTCAGACACATACTGCATCACCTCCCTCTGCCTTACTATTAAAAGAATCTATGACTTTATCAGAGGGTCCCAAATAGGACATCCTTGTATATTTCTGGTACACCTTTTCCTGACACCATGTCCATGCCAATGACATTGTCACAGCTTGGTCTCCGTCAGCTGTTCATTCTACGTTTACAGCCAGCATCTTCTTTGCTGCCTGTAGCTCTCTTTGTGTTTGCTCTATCTAAGAGGATTCAACAGCTCTTGGGACAACAGTAGGGAGTTCTTCTCCAGGGAAAAAAAACAGCAAAGAATGAGTCAAAGGACATGGCTCAAAGGATTCTGAGGGTTCACAGCTCTGGAAAATGCCAAATTCTTAAGATGTGCTTGGAAAGAAAAAAAAAGGCTATCCTGTTCACGGGTCATATTCTTTTGTTTATTAGGAGTCTTATTAAAATCTGAGTCTTCATTTAACATCTGAACAAGGCTGGAGAGGATAGCTGTGGGCATCAGCAAAGGAGGATACTTGCAATGAAAGGATCATAGAGATGATAAAAGCCACGGGATGCCTCCACAACATTCTTTGGTGACCAGAACTTCCCAAGATTTTGTAGCCAGATGACTGAGTGTTCAGGACACACTCTTGGAAATATACAACTACAAAATATACAACTACAAATTATATAGCTCTCCACACCCACCAGAACACTTCAGACCAAGAAAGGGCTGAAGTGTTCGTACGAAAGGAGAGTGGCCAGAAAAGTCACTCAACCGGGCTCTGTTGAGACTTCAGTGGAGATCACCAAAATGCTTTCAGCAAGGCTTTATGCTTTATAATGAAAATGGTCTGAACTTTCCTCTGACCTTGCAATAAAGCAGATAAATATCCCTTCAAAAAATGCAGCATACAATGCACATTTCTGTCCAGGGTAGGCCCATTTTTCATGGTGATTATTCTAGCTACGTCTTCATGATAAAGGGTTATTTTAAGGACAACAAAAAAGATGCTCATATCTGTCTTCATATAAAGACATAAAGAATACCCTCTCAGCCTAGAGTATCTTACCATCACTCCTTCTGAACTTCTAGAGGATATTTCTTACCTGTCTTTAAGGTCTAGCATCACCTCAATGACTCTAAGCAGGAGTCCTGATGGAAGAGGTCTGAGCAATAGTGATCACAGCTTAGACTTCACAGAAAATTAACTCATTTATTTTCATATTTACACCCTGTTATGCCAGAAGACGACTCTGTTATCGTCAATCAAAGACCAAGTTAAATCAGTGACCTCATCAACCCCTTTTCTCATGGGGGTCAAGCCAAGGAGTTGGAGAGAAAGTCATCCAAAACAACTGACCCCATGGGGGGATCAGAGCAGCATTAAACATTTGTACAAGATGTTGCCAAATAGAGGGGCTAGGAAATTATTTGTCTAGTCATCTATATGCAAAGAGAAACCTCAAAAACAGCAGAAACATAAACAGAAAATAGATGTATTCTGAAAGATGGCCTTGAATAGAAGTAGGAGTAAGGGAACTCTTTGATAACTGATATTCACTGGAAAGGCAGGCATAGAGAGCATTTCTTCCAAATGTTTTCTAGGAAAAAAAAGTGGTGTTCCTCTTCCTCATAAATAAACAGAATTGTCCCACTGGTAGACTTTGGTACATGTTACCAATTTCTTCTCATAACAGACACATGAACATACAGCAGGCTCTGGAAAGAGGTGAACAACACAAGCTGGAAAGACTCAGTACCATGAGATTGGGTTGAGTTTCTAGGCACATTTTTTCTATTATTTCATTTGGTGATCCAGAAAAACTCACTTTAGACTCTAGATCTCACTAATTCACCCCCAAAATGTGGGTAAGGTTGAGCACCATTGACTTGAGATGGCTGGCACCAGCAAAACGTTGTTACTGATTAGCTTAGTACCACAATCCATTTGTTAATCTATTAAATTTTTTTCAGTGCCTTGTCATTATTTTGTCAAACTTATCCGTTGAATGCATTTTGATCCACTGCAAATACACTTTGAGCAAATTCCCCTTCAAGAAAACTTCTTTACCCCAGTCTCGTTACTCTCACCACATGCTTACAAGCATTGATTTCTGATGGGTTCTACAGAATGAAACCCTACCATCTTCAGAAGCATATAAAATACAAAGTCTTCAGGCTAAAGGTAACAGGCTGAAAAAGCATGTTTTCTGTATGACAGATGCTGCTTTAAGATTCAGTTTCACCTTTATTCCTAACTAACCCAGTTTTCATGAGGATGCTGCAAGAAACTTAGGAAGAAGCCCCAAATAGATAATTCCCAAGTAGGGAATGAAGACGAGGGACCCCAGTAACAGGACACTGAAGAAAAGTGTTAGAATTTTCCATATTTTTCTCTGTGCTGTTTTTTCCCCTGTAACTTGTGCTTAAAAGGCTAGGGCCAGGTCTGTAAATAAGTTCCACTGAAATCAAGAGGACTTACACCCCTAAATATTTTTTATGGTCCTGGATTTATGCCCAGCGCAGAGCTCACTGAAGCCGAAGGAAAGATGCCAATTAACAACAATGGGCTTTAGACTGAGTGCTTTGTAAGAAAAGGAAAAAAAATCTAATGTTACCACCAGCTAGCAAAAACTTCTTTTCTGTCCCACTGCATCATACTCTGATAGTATCATTTCTTAGGGTGATAATGGCTTGTTATCAGATGCAAAGACACAAATAGAAGAAATGTTATGATGCTAGAAAACAAGTTATGATACTGGTAATTAGTCACGCAACGCCATCAGGAATAATCAGCCAGAATTATACATCAAATGAGAGCAAACAGAATATGCAATAGTCTCCTAAGGGAAGAGGCAGAAAGAACCAACAATTGAGTCTTTTATGTAGTGAGCTGGAAAACACATAGCAAAGATTAGTATTTGTTAGTTATACAACATAACAATTGAGGCCATATCAAGCTAATGAAATCTGTGCATGCACATGGTAAGAAAAGTCCTTACCCCAAAATCTTTACATTTAACATAGGAAAAAAAGTGTAAGAAAAAACAGTCACAGAATCTTTGTCTAATTTACATTAGACATCATTTTAACAAGCTTCATTTCCTTCTAGTTTCTTTGTCTACCATTTCATCCAAGGGATGGTCTATACACAAGTATTAACGACAATAGTTTTCATTGTAGCAATAGAACAGCCTGTTGTGAATAACACCAAAATTATAAAAGACCTTTTCTTACTCCAAAAGTTATAAAATCTAATGCAGTATTCACCAGAAAAAGTGTCTGTTCTGGATTATTCAGAAGGTGAGAAAGCGGTGGGATGCAGTCTGCACTTAAGACACCTAAAATCTGGTGAATACATGTGCACTATATCTCTAAGCTTACACTAAAGCTGGGGGACATGTGGAGTGCTCTTCACTTTCCTCTACATAGACATCAACTGTAATATGAGACATCTTAAGGTATCCCAAACATCCAGAAGGAGCAAACATGTCATAGGAGCCTTGAGTAACCGCTTTTTTACAATGAGAGCTGGAGACTTGATGGGATAAACAGGTAATTAGAAATGTCACTAGCCACTTATGTGTAAGTGAATGAGTTGAGGCCTTGGTCAGAGGAGCCTAAAGAGCAATCCAGCTGATCACCTGGTGTCTGCATCACTCAGGGCTCAACTGACTGACTTACTAGCTCTCCATTGGCTGTAATCAGACCTTAGACCCCTAGCTGAGCTATAGCATCTTAGATGCAGACACTTACATTTAGTTGCCTTAACTAAGACTTGAATCTCATCCTGAAGACATGATAGTCCGTGCTGGCCCTAAACACTATGGACATGGGCAGTTCAGTCCAGTAACCTACACGCAGGAATCTAGCCCCACTCAAGGGGGTAGGGGCAGCCCACCCGTCCACCAGCTGCCAGCTAAGAAGAGAACAGGTCTTCTGTAGACCTATCATGTCTGCCACCCTATGCAGATGTTTCAGATACTCTAAGGGGTCTCAAAGGTCACTAGAAGTCTATGTTTAGCCATCTTAATCAAGTCCAAAGGTACAGTCATGTCAAGGCCAAAAGTGTCATCATTATGGATGTGGTTGTTTTCAGCAGAAGATTATCTGAAATCACATCAAACCTGTCAGGCAAGTCACTACTCAATAGAAAATGGAATGAGAGCACTTCCAGAGGACTGTAAGTTAAGGTAAAGTTCAGCCTACATATCAAAGTTGGCTAAAATAAGAAACAAGCAAAGCCTTGCTGATATCTCTGCCAAATCAACTATACACTTCAAAGACACTCAGTTGGTCTGGGAATCCCAAAGGAACCTGCAGTATTTAGCTACCCAGATGTCCTTGGAAATCAATGGCCAGTTCCTCCCTAACTTCCTTGAATACCACTGAGAATACAGATCTGATTGTGTTTATTCCTTCTGTTTTTCATCCTCAGTTCAGCTGGGCTTTGCATCTCCCTGAACTGGTGCCATTTCAGCAGCACAGTAGCCTGCAGTATGGGTTCATTCCTCTCCAGGGAAAGCATTGCCCAGAGAACAATTGATACCATGTCTTGCAACACCCAGGTTCTCCTCGGAGGTCTTCCACTGAAGTAACAAACAGGCCCAACCCTGCTCTGTTTAGGAGGTCTGATAAGATCACTGCCCAAGGTGCCATGGCTGCAGGCCAGAATGCTGTCCCAATAAACCATTTTCTGGAGGACCACCTTGTCTGGACTTGTCTTTCCGTATGAAGCCAGGCAAAGCAAAGCATTCAGATGCTAAAAAAGTGTAACTATTATTGGTGTTTGTCCAACATTTGCAGGCTCATAAATCTCCCAGGAAAGACAGAACAGGAGCATGATTAAGAAAACAAGAAACTTTATGCATTGATTCCTCTCCCACTGCTTCCAGAAGAGCTGTTGCCTGTGGATGAAATGCCCCCCTTGACTGACTTCCAAACCAACGCTGTCCCCGCAAGTGCTCTTTTTCAAATCTTCCGTATTACAGGAGTCAGACACACACATACAGCTGCATGTGATCAAAGAGAAAATACTAATCCATATGTGCAGACATGTCTAAAGGTGGAAAGCAAAAGCCAGCAGCAAAAGAAAGTTAAGAGACCCCAGAGAGTGTTTCTTCTGCTTTTTCACTGAAGGTGAAGCTCCAAACTGAGGAATGCTTTCTGGCACTGAAACTTAAAAATCATACCCAACTCACTGCTTGTGTTTTGCCGTGACTGATCTCAGTTGTTTCCAGCAGCTGAGATAAAACACCCCACTGATCTCCATACTGTACTTACCCTTTCTGTTTACATCAGTTACCTCGAGACATGCTGTATGCTTCATGCAAATGAGACAGCGTGTGCCGTGACAAAAATTCGCCTTAGCAAGGAGAACAGGCACAGTGCTCTGTACAAATCATCCCTACTAGAAAGCAGCACTAAGGAAAGAACATTTCCTGTTTTTAAGTAGCCAATAGATATAGCGAACAATTCTTTGTGTTTGCTGCCAACCACGGAAATAGCTCGTACTCTTAACGTTTTTTAAGGATGTCATATGTAGACATAGAGGATCTGATGGAACAGTGCAGACTGAGTGTCACGTAGGAAAGAGAAGAGGACACCTGTGTCCAGCGGGGTGTCCAGGACCAGGCAGCACAGCTGTGCATGTCCAGCCCTGCCGCCTTCCCCACCGCCGTCCCGGTGGCAAGGGAAGTCCATCGCAAGCAAGTGGGGACTGAGATGTGCCTGAAAGAGTTTAGGGTCAAAGAAGTAGATTTCTTTAGGAGTCTCCTGCCTCTTTAGAGATCCCTCCTGCCCTCAGACTGGAAACACGCAGTTGCAAACAGAGCATCTTCTTTTCCCTGGAGATGATGCTTTACACTTTCCAGAGTAGGGCTGATCTGGAGCAGGGATGAAGGTGATTGTGCCCCCAGGCCAGTGGTTGATTGTTGAAAGAGATCACATTTCAACAAAACCTGGAATTCAGCGAGGTCAGCTCAGTCTCTGCTGGAGGAATTTCAGCCAATGACCACATCTCCTGTGTCATGGGTGCAAGATGGTGATTAAGCAGTTTTTTATAAAACATTCATGCAAAATATTACGTAATTCTCTATGGCTTCCAGACTTATTTAGGACGATGCTAGAAATTCATGTTATTGGCATACTGGAAAGAGATGGAACAAGAATATTTCAACACAGAAACCCAGGTGAAATCTTTTCCTACTGTTTCCTTCATATCCCTGTAACAATTTCAATAGAACCTAAAATAATTAAGCCTCACAACCTTGCTGAAACAAAATAAAAGAAGATCACTAGAGGAAGACAAGGCATGGATAAAGCAGGAGGTAAGTGGTATCTTTTCAGAGTCCTTTAGAAGAAAAGGTTGGCTTTATTTCCAGGATTGGGAAGACACTTCCAGCTCTGTAGTGCATGTTCCTCCTGTAATTGCCTCTCCCTTCACAGCCAGGACTAAGATTTTGTAAAAGTAATTATGAAAAATCACTATCTCCTAGAGCAAACAGTTCACCTCAGTGACCCATTTCTTGCTGGGACCGGGCTGGACACTGATCAGCACAGACATACAGCCACAGCGGTTTTATTCAACAAAGCGCTTTTGTCAGTGGGAGAGTACCTGACTTACGTCTTCTTTGGCCACGTGCAGATGTCTGCAAAGCTCTTTAATAAATATATAACCAGGTGACCTTTAAATGTGAGTCCTATAGTGAGAGCTGGACTGGGGCACATACAGCGGTTGGTATTTGTGGAAGAAAGACAGCCTCTCTCTTTGTCTAAAAAAAAAGTGGTGGAGGACAGTCCAGTCTTTCACTAGGCCAAACTGGTAGAGTAGGAAAATACAGCCATGCCACACATGCCTTTCAGGACTGAAGTAGAACCTGCAACCTTCAAGCTTTGCTTCAAAGGAAAGGAACAAACATGCAAGACAATATAGTCTCCCAGGGAAAGAGTGCACCGGGTACATGTCCTCTACAGCAAACCTCACTACGATTAGCTTGAAATGGCTGATCTCCAATGATATTACTGTCATTAGGTATTTAAATATGCAGCGCACATAGAATGAATCTCTTTTGCTAGACAGTTCAATACATGGTGGTGAGCACTGGTCTTGCAATATATGACAATCATATTGAGTACCTGCAAACTCCCAGCCAGTGACAGCTGAGTCAGTCAGAATATTTTCATATGGATCTTACAAGTATTACCCAAACAGCTCAGCTTGATACCATCCATTTCACATTTAAAAATACAAACTGCTTAAATGGCCTGTTTTCTGCTCTAGGGAAAATTAAATGTGGAGGCAAGTGGCAGTATTTAGGCCCGGTGCAGTCTGCTGTGTTGAAGCACACAGCCTGCGTTTGGCAGTCCCCATGGGAGGGCTCTATAATGGCTGGGGAGGCCGCATAGGGTGGCATGGATGGTAACTCCTCTGCCAGCTACACCATGTCAATGCCTGCAAACTGCCTGCACATGAAGTCTCCTGCCTGCCCTCCCCTTTGCTCAGAAAGGAGATTTTGGCCTCATTTACACAGTTGGGTGACAGATGACAATGGGTTGATCTGAGCACACAGTGCTAGACTCTCTGGGACCTGAACAGCCTTCACTGGAAGTCTTTCCAAAGTGTCAGGGTCCCCTTATGGACAACTCAGAACAAGCTTCTAACAGCTGAGACAATAGGTCCCCTCAGTTGCTCTGATCAGTTGTTGCTCCTGAACACATACATCTACACAAAAGTAACTCCATCACTGGGAGAGCACTAAGTATGGTCACAGGAGGTTAATTTCCCACAGACTTGGACTGTGGTTAGCCAGCCAAACTCATGCAAACTACTGTGCAATGACTATGGGAGCACATTGCACTTGTGTGAAAACATGGGATACAAGGCAAGAGGAGCCTGACCCTTGGTTTCCCCATCTGTTCATGCCTACACAGACCTCCACAGCAATATGCTCACCCAGTGTGGTCTGGCATCTCCACATTTGACCTCCCAGGAGAGAGAGGAGCACAGCCAAACCACAAGGCCACTCCAGAGCTTCTGGGGTACATCTTTTTGTTCTTTGTTTCTATACAGCTCAGCCCAGGGAGGCCCAGGGTCATGGTTAGTCCTTCTTGGAACAATGCTAGCAGGAACAGATATAGCATCAGTGGAAACGTTCATATTGGCTAAGCAACCATTGTAACTATCTTTTAGATGTCCTGAACAAAAGTGGAGCACATATGTGACACTGGAGGATGTACCTGTATTAGCTGCTGCTCCCAGGGCTGCCTACATCATTAACACAGACCTTGGCAGAGATGGCTTTTGTGTGATTGCCCAAATGAGGTTGTCCCCTGCCATGTTCCAGCCTTTCTACCCTTTCCATGTCCATTACGAGGTATATATGAGAGGTCATCTCCAGTCTGTTGTCCCACTCACAAGTCTTAACAGTCACCTCTTAACACCTCTTAAAAGTTCACCTGGATCAAATACTCAGAACCCAGGTCATGAGAGCACTCCCAGGAGACAGGCTTTCAGGAACCAGAGTGGCAGCCCAGTAAAGACAGTAAGAAGGAAATAAACATTTGTAACCAGAATGAGAAGTGTCTGAATGCTCTCCAAACAAGCTGCAGAGCATGCACAGAGTTACAGCAGAGTCACTAACAGATCAGAAAAATGAGGAGGTCAAAAGTGACACCTGAAATACCACCTGCAAGACCTTACCATGTGGCACAATGCCATTTGCCTTTGGATGAAAAGGAGGAGGTGGGAAGAGATGCCAAGGAGTCCCACAGACCACTTGCCACAGAGATGCTGCCTGAGGAGTTCCAAGATCATTAGATGTTCATTGAATCTTCTAAGGATGGAGACTCCACAGCTTCCCTGTGTGGCTTCTCCCGGTACTCCACATCTTTTTTAGCTAGGATGCTTTGTCTTAGCATCTAACCTAAATCCTCTTTATTGCAAATTAATCAGATTTCTATTTTTCTTTCCCAAGGAGAGATGAAAAACAGTTCATCATTGCCTTCTTCATAACAAGATTTATGAGCTGGACAATGGTTATCAAACTGCTGTTCCTATCAAAGAAAACTCTCAAAGGCTTTGCCAAAGATTTATTTTACTTATTGCTTTTCCCATATCCACTAAATGGAAGAAATACATAAAAGTAGTTAGACAAGATTTATTCTTCATAAATCCATGTCCATTTTTCTTTATCACCTTATTATCCTCATGGCACCTTTATACTGATTATTTAATAATTTGTTCTTGTATCCTTCTGCTGCACAAGTTAGGTTATTCTCATGTGCAGCTCTCAAGTCCTCCTTTCCTGCTTTTAAAGGTAGATACTTCTGTGTTTGCCATTTTTCTGTCCTCTTGGACCTTAAACATCTTCCATCACTGCCTGAAGAGAATTGTTTTCAGGGATTGCCATGAACTAGTTCTTCATGCAGTCTGTGCTAAGCCTCTCAACATCTTGGTGCCCCACGTCATCCATTTTCTTAGATATTCTCAAGCTGCTTCTTTCCGTGTACTGATCTGCCCATCTGACTGTTCTTACAATTAATTGTGTTAGCAGGATTTTCATGAAGGCAGGAGCAAAGAAGTCATTGAATACTGAAGCCTGCCAAAATTTTATTTTCTCTAGATATGACATCACACTAAACAAGGAAGAAGACCACTTGCCTCTTGCTAACCATATAGCACCTTGGTCTAAGGGTTTCTGACATTATCACCATGTGCTTTACACTCACGCCTTGTTAATGATTTGCCTCTCTTAATGTTTTTTGACTTTCATATTTTTTTAAAGGACTCCATAATGATAATCTTGTTGCTTCTGTCTTCCTTCTGCACCAGGATTTTTGCCCTTTGTCTCTAAGGCAGTTTCTTCCTTCTCCTTCAGGAGTTCCTCATTAACTTGTGCTCCTGCAAACTGGTTCTCATAACCACGCATTTGTTATTTGTCTCTTATTTCCATCCAAACACATTATACAAATCTGACTTCAACTTTTGTTGGGTTTTGAACAAGTCTATGGGCTATCAGTCTTCCAAAGAGTGCTTCTCTGACCCCCTCACCTGCCCTTCGCAAACAAGCCGTTATTCTCCCCACCTCCACTCCAGACTTGGGGGCTCTCACTGCCTTTGATGTTAAATTAGTCACTGTGTTGGCTGCGACTTTGAGTTCCTCTTGTTTACCCTCCTTCCTCCCAGCACCACTGTACAAACTTGGATTTCACCAGTTTCACTTATTATACCCCCTCTGGCTTCTCAAGTGCTCCTGCTGAAATTTCCCATTAATGTGCCAGCCTGTCTGACAAACTACCATTTTTTTAAAAGACCCCCTGTAGTTTTTGCTGTCAGCCAGCCTCAGATCTAGACCCACATCTCTCCCAGCCCCCATCTGAAAGCCAAAGCCACTCTGTCATGTGCACACTTACAGCTGCAACACGCCCAAGAGATTTCAGGTGAGAGATACCAGGGGTGAGAAGGAATCCTGTTGTTTAGTATGATCTGGAATTGTGTTTTATTTTCTCTTCTGCAATATTCTTTCAAACTTTATAATTAGGAATTTAAACTCATGTTTTGCCAGAATAAACTTGTTTTCACCCTTAAGCATGTCTGGTATTAAAGGCAAGTCTAGTTGAAGCTATGAAATCTGTATCAGAATTACATTTTATGAGACAACACATCCAAACAAAGCAGTGTGTGTCCTGGGACACCTGGGACCTGACACCATTTTGAAACTGCCTGAAGCTGTAGACTATGGTGGGCCAAGCTGCAAGGTCAGGGCCAGGCTTGGATTGTCACATTCCGGGTTTGATGGAGTCAGTAGAAAGACATTTTGCAAGGCAGGCAAACTGCAGACTGTGACAGGCATTCGTGCTGGAGTGCGATTACAGCCTCCCTCTATCAGAAAGGACATGCAGGTCACCTTCCCAAGAAGGCTTGACCAAGACTTGTACAGAGCCTGTGGAGCCAGGGTCACAGAGACTCCTCATCTGCTGCTGGAGGACAAATAGTGCTGGCAAAAAATATTTATGGATTGACTGCAGATTCCTCCTTTTGAAAACATGATGATGAAGGAACTTCTGCTATCTCATGCAAGGCCAAAACCTGTTAGTAGGTTCAGACATTTGGACCACTTATATGGCTATGGGGACAAGGGGAGCAGATCTTCCGAGTGGTTCTTGGGCCTTTCTTTGAAGTTTGATGCTGGCTGCTGCCAGAGACGAGGAGCTGGTTGCATGGGTCTCAGTATGCTCTTGTTACAGTATGAGGGAGAATAGCTGGAGCCAGAATGGGTTTGTGGAGCTGATGCCTTCTGAAGGACCTCCACATTTTTCAGTAATTTTTTCCTGAGTGGCTTTCCTCTTGCCTACAAGAGTTGTGTGTGGATCTGCTCACTCCATCCCCTCCATGCCTCTGTGTTAAAGAACTGAAAAGGCCAGTGCTGAGGCAAGTGGGGAGGAAACAAACCCCAGGGCAGGCTGAGTTTGAGGCACAGCATCAGACATACTTTGCATTCTCTGAGCCAGCAACCAGCTGCAACATATCCCATAAGTAACAGGCATGTCTCAGTCAACATTCACAGCCGGTCTGTAGCCCTTCCACAGGAACAGCTAAGACCAGATCAAAAGCTGAGGGTAGGCAGCACTGAAACCAGGCCCAGGAGAGGTCATCTTAAGATCCTAGGCAACGAACACCACTGAAGATCAAAATTGCCCTTAGGGGAAATAATAAATGAACTTCGCCCCTGTTTTCACTGTGCCTGACTCTAGGTCAGCATTTATGATGCAATTATTTTTCTCACTATCACCATCCTTTGTATTTATATAGGAAGGCAAACTGAATTACCAATAGGGAGTGATCTGACCTCTGAGATTAAGCAACATGTAAATAAATATGGATCCCTGCTCTGCCCACCACATACCAGCCTCATTCTCCATTCTTTTAATTTGGTACTCACCAGGGAAGTAACAACACAAGTAACTGCTTTTTTATTTCATCCCAAATCTTAAAACCTGTTTTCAGAGCCTCTGAGTTTTAATGGGAAAGGTATGAATTCATGTATACATCAAAAGTGCTCTTTCCACTGCCAACCCTGCATGACCTTGGGCCACTCAGTGATGGGAAACCGTGAAAAGACTTATCATTGCAGTGGAAAATTAATTCACCATGAGCAAATGTAGAACACTTTTGAGTAGAAAGTTTACAAACCAAGCTGGAACTGGACATTTTTCTCCAACTTTCATATATGTTAGTTACCACAGATAAAACAATGTTTCCCTCCAGTTAAATATACAAGCAACCAAAGAAAAAAAATGGGACACGTGGATTGCTGTGTAGGAGAAAACCTGCATTAGATCTAGCAGGTACCTGGTCAAATGTCCCAGATATGGTAAGTTCTACTTCATTTAGAAGGAGATTCAGGTACAAATTAAGAAAACTACATGTTTGTGTCTATGTGTGGGTATCTTGCTTCCCATTCCAGTCACTGAATATCTGATCAATCAGCGGAAACCTAGAAAAGGGGTCGGCACACCCTCAGTCGATCCCTACATGACATCAGTGGGATTGCTCTCCAGCTTCCACCATCTGTACTGGTTTGCTCTCCACTGGCTGTGGTGGGAGCAGAGATGCCCAGCTCACATGGAGGCACTCGTATTTTAATGTGCAACCTGGATCTCACTTCAAAGCCCCTTTCAGTCACCACACACAATGTCCTGTACCACTTGAGATACACAGGACTGTCACATCTGCCTTTGAGCTGCTGCTCCAGCCAACCAGAACTCTGACCTGCCCCATCTCAGGTTCACCAGCACTGTGCAGGTGTTCACCTGCCCTAAGACACCTCAGATGGACAACTGAATAGAGACCCTACAGTCATTCAGCCACAGACTGTGGTTCTTGATGCAGGGCTTACAGGATGAGGTCCTGTAGTCCGTTATGCTGGAGGCTAGATGATTTTTATCTTCTTGGACTTAAAACACGGTGAATCCTTAAAGTTCTTCATATCCTTTAAATGATACACCTAAATGAGGAATTGAGAAGTGCTGGAGTGCTCTGAAAGAGTTCATTAGAGACACTTGGAAACTAGCCTGGACGTAAGGAGAATTCATTGTGAAGATGATGGAAAAGGATGGTTACTACAGCACTCGCAGCATGTGAAATCCATTCACAGTAACACAGGATGCAGCAGTTGCTAAAGACCTATCATTGCATGGCTGCATCAGCTGGAGGTAGCTGCAAATGGCTTGGATTAAACAGTCAGTGATGATTTTTAATTTTATAGGATTCAAAAACCCATCTGTGGAATCTTACACAGAAGACACCACAGACATGAAATGGCCAATTTACAATTTTATCAAAGTAACAGTATTTCCAAATTAAAAGAAAACTTGCAGTTTTCAGACACTTTGGTTTCAAATTTAAAAAAAATAATAATCAAACATTTGAAGAAAGCGACTACTTCTGGGGAAGGCTTCATGAACTCAAAGACTCATTATTTTGTCAAAAAAAAGTTTCAGCTGAAGCTTTTCAGCAAGCCATGAAGGCAATGCAGTACTATTAATCACTTTCTTGGACAATGTGCATGTAATAAAACAAACTGAAATTAGCTGAAAAAAACTTTCAAAGAAAAGGCTGCTTTCCAACATCCTGATAAATGAAATAAGTGGATACTCAAACAAAGGGCTAAGAGTACAATTAAGGCAAAGCAGGAACTGAAGGGGCAATACTGGTCCAGTGCACTTCATATATAGCCTTTCATACATCAGAGCCCCTAAAAGTGCTTAATCAAAATAATGGAAAGCAGGAGAACAAAATGACTTGCAGGCAAAGGAAAAAGATAAATGGAGACTGGGGCACATATCGGAGAGCAGTAGGGAAGGGGCTTTTCAACATTTCCTCTTGTAGAAATTTCTTCAGGTCACTTATCTTCATTGCTTGTCTCTGAAATCACTACTTTTTTTTATCCTCCTTAAATAAGGTGACAAACTGCACAGCATATTGTCAGTGAGAGAGCAGCATTGATTTATCCAATAATATTAGCATGTTTTCAGTATCATTTTTCTGTCTCATTCTTTATACAGCCCATCATCACATTCATTCTTTCTTTTCTGCTACCACCAAGCTGAGGTGTCTTGTAACTGACCACATGCAGCTTTTCCTTGCCCAGCCACAAACATAAGAAGCTCAAGTTATTCCTCCTAATCTGGTTGCTATCCATCTTACATTTCATCCGACACCAATCTACTCATTCACCTGCCTTTGGCAGGTCCACCTGGAGTTTTTCCTATTCTTCCAAGGTCTTGACTGACCTAAATAATTCTGTGTGATCTGCAAATCTTTCATTGTTCACTTTCTTTCAAGATCATACACAATGCCGCCTAAGACGGTGTCAGACTCATGAGTTAAATGCAAAATGGCATTCACCCAAAACGTAAATTATGTCCACATATAGAGCCAACATAGGAAGTTTAAAAATAAAAGCATGCGATTGAATAATATAACAGTCATCCTTTATTTTATCAATTATTTAGGGGTCTTTTGGTTAATGGTTTACTTTATTCCCTGAACGTGGAAGAATATCAGCATATAAAAGAGTTGCATTAACACTACATTAATGGAGATGCGTAGACTAAGATAGAGGTGACATTGTGCCAGGGAAGGGCAGAGTCAGCACGTTTGTGGAGGGATGTCCTTGTGATCATGTCCTTGAGCCATTTTCACCACTGTCGGGAGCTCCTGTTCTCCTGACAGTTCTCTGCAGCAGTTCACAAGCCTGGCAGGTTTCTGTGGAGCTTGTAAAGGCTCCAAAAATTTACAGCTTGCTTAAGTGCGCAAATATATTGTGTATTGTGATAGTAAAGCAGTATGCTGCTGAGTCCTGGTTCACACTCACACTGTTGTTTACTGTCCCTCCCACTGCTCTTAACCATTAAGGTAGTTTTTCTTTTTCAGAATGGCAATTTGGGGGTTCATGGTATCATGGCATTGGTCTCCCAGGTGACCCACTGGGAATGGTGGCACAAACCTGGGTGCACTGGACGCAAGAAGAGAGGTTCTGTACAGACCTGGCAGTGGGAGACTAGTGACAATAGTACTGCTCTCTGTACCTGATGGGACACTGTTGCCAGGAATAAAAGAACTCAGATCAGTTGATAAAACATTTTTATGTTAACTCCAACAAAGTGAACAAGGAGATATTATATTACAGGAAATGTAGAAAAGGGAAAGAAAAATACTAACATTACAAACTTTAAAACATGCATCCACACAGAACTTTAGAGACATTAAATTTCCCAAATTTGAGACAGACTCAGCTGTAAGACACATAATGATAACTGCTTCAGAGTTTCTGTAAAGGGGCAGATGAAATCCAAGAGACCTGTCTCCAGGTGCATAGGGCAGGTTCCAGGGCAATGACAGCCCTGAGCACAGCACGAGTGGACACGCAGGGTGGGACAGAGACAGGCTGACCAACACAACAGTCTTGTTGATGCACCCTGAAGGAAGCAGATCATGGTATGTGGGATACGTGTGCTCACTGAGTTCCCAGGACCTCCAGGGAGCAATAGGAAAGCTGTGATACCCTCTCAGCAGCTCCTGGGCATGCACAGGTCCTCCAATTGCAACCCTGCTCCTTGGCAAAGGATCATTTTCATTGCTGTTTGTGAAGGTATCTGGGCTTTGAGCTCAACATAAATGATGAGCCAGACCTGAGCCTGCAGAAATGTGGGGGCTGCTGGTGGGAAGCACTCAAGCCAGTGCTATTGGTGCTGCTAGCACCTGTCCACAAGGAAGTCATCAAATGACACTTCCTGCTTGACCTTGGTGGCCATTCCATCTGAAGCCTCCAACGCAGTAAATCACAAGAGAAATGGAGAGGAAGAGAGTCCAGAAGAGGACCAAGGACATACGCATGGTAAGCTAAGACTAGATAGAGACTACTTTAGCAGGACTGCCCAAGAGCAAGCAGCTGTAGCTACCTTTGTGCAAGGCACCCTGTGGGGTAGTTTCTGGGCAGAGTAATGAGGAGGCTCCTTTCCTAGCCGTATTCTTTCCCTTTTTTTCCTGTCTTCACGCCCGCTGTGTGAGTAAGGGACGAGGGAACTGGGAATGGGAGCCAGGACAGAAAACTTCAGATGGATACAGAAAAAGATACCAGGTTCCTGACCCAAAGAGCTTGTGAGCGCTTGCTGAAGAAGTAGAGCTGGCATCTCTGTGCAAGTTGCAACAGTAGAAGAATTTCTGGATGCAAAGCAAACTTGATTCAAGGCAGTCATTATAGAACCCTTCTGCAGATGCCTGTGCATCAACTGCACATCTGGGGCAATTCTACCTGCTAATCACTCACTATCTCCTAAAACTTCCTGCAGCTTCAGCTGGGAGTAGGCTTTCCTCCCTGTACAAGTGAGATACAGAGCACAGACCTGTGAGCACACTCCCTCCTGAAAATGATCGAGAGCCCAGGATAAAAAGCTCTGAGGTCCTTTGAACCAAAAATTTCTGCATAAGGCCAAGGTATTTAGTATACTGAGAGTTACTGTGTTCTTGACATGGGAGAGATCCCCTCCTCATCCCACTACTGCTGCTATCAATTCCTTGCAGACATGCCTTTGCATGCAGAAGGCACCTCTGATTTCCTCTGCTCGTTTAATCGTTGGAGAACTGTACCATGAGCCCTGCTTTCCATCTCACATGTACCAGGTTAGATATATGACACTTCCAGAGAGCTGTTCTAGTATTGCTTGTGCAGTGGATCTACTGTCATTATGGGAAAAAAAGTTTTGGTCTCTGTCTCCAGTGATATATTACCTTCACTTTAGACAGCTAATGAATCACTGGAACAGGTCCTAAGCTTGTGTTCACATTTATTATGGTTTTGGTGGGACAAGTGATGTGAAGATACTCTGGATGCAGGAATGCATTTTCTTGTGGATTTGATGGGCATGCAATCAAAAGAAAGGACAAAAAGTGAGTGGTGGTGGAGAGTGAAAGTCCCTGATTCCTGCCTGGCTTTTGTGTTTGTTTTTTTTTTACCTTACACTTTGAGGGCATAAAAGGGACCAGGGTTTGTGTTTGTGTATAATGATTTAGAGGGAGCTATATACATGCCTCCTTGAATTACTTAGACCCCACTGACCAGGCGCCACTTTTACCTTCAACAAAACCTGCCCCTCCTGTGTACATTTGTCTTTAACCCAAAGCTTCCCCTCACCCAGAGGATTCATAAACCTTCTCTCTATGCTAGATGCCTATCTTTATGACAGTAGGGTTAGCCACTCTTCTGCCATCCTTTGCCCACTCCGTAAGATGCAATATCATGTGCTCCTTCAGGACCTGCCCAACTGAAATCCTGCTCTACCTTCCCAGTCATGCCTATCCCCCTGCTAATAGAAGTCTCCATCACATCCCTTCTGCAGGTCCAGTTGCTGTTTCTCCCTCCTAGTGCATCAGCCTTGTCCAAAAGTGTTCACAGGACCAGGCTGGTGAACCATGTTCCAAATTTCCTTCAACAGTCTCTTTAAATGATCACCCTTCTAAGGACTCTGAGTGACCTGAGCATCCATCCCCAGACGGTAGTTTCAAGCTATTATTCATGGCTTGAACAATTATTCATACCTCTCCTTTATTTGCATGTCATATTTAAATTTGTGAGGTTTACTAAGGGAGCCAGAGCTTTAAAATCCAGAGGGAGTGTTTTGACGCACTCCTCTCCATGTCCTGCACAAGAGCAAGCAGACTTCACCCAGTGACTTCTGTGTCAAGGCTTCCCATTACATCATTGGGTGGCCATAAGCCCACTGACCTGGCTCTCTGAGAGGCAACTGTGATTTCATCCTCACCTCAAAAATTGTTTACACAGAAATGGGAAGAAAGAGGCCTCAAAACGTGAATAAAAATGTATTTCATTACTACAGTTTCAAACTTTTTTAGCAGTGCAGACTAGTGCATAAATTAGAGAATTAAAATGCTTTAAAATGGTTGAAATAACTGGAATTTTTATCCATTCATTTTGCCTGAAGTAAACATTTGCTTCACTCTAAAGTGTCCGGTTTAGCTTTTTTAAACTTCCAACAAATCAATAAAGAAGAAAACAATTATTTAGCAAGCTATTAGGTTTTTAGAAACGAGACTTTCACTCCTTATGAGGAAAGTCCACAACCTTTGTTCTGAGGTAATTCAAGTGTCTCCGCTCGCGGGAAATTTTCGAAGTTTTTATCTTAGATGTTTTGNTTTTTTTTTTTTTTTTTTTTTTTTTTTTTTTTTTTTAATCCACAGTGCCTGACCTTTCCTCCAAGCTACCACCTTCTCTCTTTAATCTGTAACCAGCACTTTAGTAGGGTAGGTGGATTGGGTTTTTATGTTTTCCTTGAGAGCAAGCCATGCCTCCACAGTGTAGACAGTGCTTCTGCTTTCTTCCTGACAAGGTAAAACTAATTGCCAGTCCTACAGCCCAAATTTCAAGGTGTCTGGACATTGCTCAGTTCAGAACTGTGAAAGCTGAAGCTTACGTTGTGCTATGTAGGCACTCATCTATTGAAACCACCAGAAGTTCGGGATACTTGAACTGTTGTACAAACCACCAGCATCCTATACTCAGTGTCCCTGTGTCCAGAAATGGTGAGTGACTCCTTGTGTTCCAAGCCTGTATCTTTAACATGGATTTTACTCTAGGTTTGACATTATTTCTAAGTGTCACTAAGAGAATCAAGCTTGAAATCAGTAGACTAAAATCTCTGTTGAGGTCCCTCTAACCAGGACCAATTCTGTATCCCTTCCACACACAGAAGATGTTGGAGATCATTAACTGAGAAGCATCTGTTGTCCCCAGGAGTGGAAACCCCTGTACTACATTGAGCACTCTTGTCACAGACTCAATGTGGGAGAATAGCTAGGGACTGGGATTGGGACTGGGACTGGGACAGGGACTGGGACCTCCTCATGTTGCGATACCAGCCAAGAGGGAATGACACAGAGAGTGGACAACTGGCTGTCTCCTCTCCAGCGTGCAGAAGCTGCGAAGGACTATGGGTATTTGCCTCTCTCAAACCAGCAGTAGAGTCTGGAGCTCCCTCTGGAGCTAAGGCTTCCCATCTGCAGTGTCACACTCATTTCAAGCCAGCTGAAGCACAGAAGCTTTTCCACCTCCTGGCTCCATGGTGTGTGAGGTGAGGTCTCTCCCCACCCATTTTGTTGGAATGGGCATCTACGCACCCAGCAACAAAGTGAGCTCAGAAAGAAAGAAGAAGGAACAGGGACCAGTCCTGCTCCCTAACATTTCTGTTTGTGAAGATGGCAGCTCTGGAGTTCAGGTTTGTGAAGTACAGTGGGATGAAAACTTTAGGGCAAATACAGGATTGATACTATTATGAGTCTTCATTGGTTATGCAAAAATTACACTCTCTTTGAGATAGTGGTACAAAGTTTATGCAGTGGCATAATGAGCTGTTGTCCACAAAAGTTACAGGAAGTACAAATTTGCCTTTTTGGCAAAGGCCTATCTTGGATCTGATGGAGTGCTAAGATATGGGCAAAAATCAGAAAAAATAGTTCACGACAGAAGATATGCGGTACTTACTGAGTCTCCTTCGTAGAGGGGCACAAGCCACTCTGACACAGGGACTAGGTTGAGTGGAGAAGGATGGAAGAGTTAAGCACCATGGTGTCCACAAGTGGCTGTAGTAAGAGATTGTGAACGCATCAATGAAGGAGAATGACCTGCATCCAGCCTCCCTGAAGCTTTCCTTAGAAAGAGAGCAGGGAAACGGAGAGGGAGCAAATAAAACAAAGGGACATGGGATGCAGGTTTCCTAGAGACAAGAGAGGGCTTGGGATGTCCCCCAGTAAAGAACCAGCCTGGCTGCTAGAGGACTCAGTGGCATGACTGATAAGCTTTGGAGGAGGTCTAACATCATTTGACAAAGAGCAGTGGGGAAGAAGAGGAAAGATGAGTCCCATCCAAAGCAAATGGGTCTTCAACAGAAGCAGCCACCAAGGCGGTGCTGCTAGGAGAAGTGTCTCCTGGGATTCCTCTGCACCCATCGCTGGGGTAACTTATTGCGTTATTCTTGTTCGAACAGCTCTGTTCAGACAGCGAGGTGAGTCACTCCAGCATATTTAGATCCTTACATAACCAATGCCAAAAGGCAAGGTGTTACAGCATTGCTGCCAACACAAATGCCCAAGGACCAACTTTGCACTCAAGAAAATGAGTAAGCACCCCCTCCAGAACAGATTGAGAGCATCTCTTAGACGTTACCAGCATGGTATTTTGCAACAGGGATGAGCTGAAGCTCTACTCCTGGTGGCAGCTGTTTTACCAAGTACAGTACTGGTGAGGTAAGGTTAAAAAAAAAAAAGAAAAGAGGAATATTTCTATGTTCCCAGGGCAAACCGTGATCCATGGAGTTATGCATATCTCTATGCACAACCCACCGGTGCACTTTTCAGCATCACAGGTGAAGTGTTTACCTAACACCACAGGACCCTTGTAGACCCTAGAGATACAGGTGAGCATCATTGCAGACCACTTACAAACAAGAACCAGAGATGGCTTTGCAGTACCAAATAGTAACAGGAAACTTCTGCTCAAATCACTCAACCACGATTGTCTCCTACTGAGTTGCAGGGGTCCCTCTAGCTTTGTGCCAGTGATTGTGTGAAGTGGCCTTAAGAGAAGGCGGTATTTTACCATGTTCTCCAAACTCTGCATCTCACTTGGCTACCCAAAACAGCAGCTGCCTCACACCTGCCCCCTGCAACAAGGGAAAATCCACTTATTAAAGGTTCAGTCCCCACAATGACACTATTGCCTTACAGACACACACCACACCCAACACTTAATTCTAACTAGGCTGGTAACCACTTCAAAGTAGCACTGCCCTGAGTAATGCTAATTCCTGAGAGGGTTAAATCAACATTTCCTAAATAAGGACACCTAGCAAACCCAAAGGCTCCAGGTAGGTAGATATCTGTGCTGAGCATGTCTGACTGACCCAGAAAAGATTAGGAGGACTAAGGACCAGATCCTAATAACTCTCTGACACCAGGACATTGCTTGGATGAGAGACGATCCCAGAAATTGATGTGTCTCCTTATGTTTTAGACTAAGTGAAGGAAAGCTGTGAACCTGCCAATTTAATGTTAGAACAGTTTTCTTACCCCAAACCTGTTGATAACATGGGGCCCTGTGCATGTAAGGAGGTGCTGGCGGGTCTCTGTCCCATCTTCGTACAAAATCCTATCTTGTCTGGGGTGCTGCAGAGGGGGTAAAACAGAATTCATAACCCACAAGCAAAAGTCAAGTTACAGATCAGCCCTGAAGCATGAGATTAAATCAGAACCACTGTTTTACCAGAGACAAAGCAAGAAACCCCATTTCCTCCAGGAGGGGTTGCGTATCTCCACCCTGTCTTAAAACACGCAAACCAAAGACAGAATGCCAGTATGTTTTGTCAACAAGGGCCAAAAGCAGTTCTTGTAAAACATCTCCTTGTGTTCAAGGACCTACTCATGGCACCAAGTCAACTCTTCAGTTCTTGGATTATCAAAGAGAAAATCCCTTTTTCCAAAGCTACGCTTGTTTCCTTCCTGCAGACAAACCTTGCCTCTCAAGTGGGTCTGCTCCAAAATTACAGCTGTAGGTTGTTTGCTTTTTTTTAACCTCAAACCATCTTACTGGCCTCAGGCAGCAACCTCAGCACTGTATGGGACTGCTCCTTAAATCTCAGACTTCAGCAGGTTTCAGGTAGTTGCCTACTTAATATATTACCAAAGTGGTCTCTTCAGATCCCTCCTCATCTCCAAATGGATTACCAAGCTCTTGCCATTTTGCTCTTAATTCCATGACTGACACATTTCCATCCTGATTCTCAGAAAGGATTAAAGTTCAGTATCTCACAAACCTGTGTACCCGGAATGCATTTCTCATGTCCTTGCAAGCTCCCCACCATCCCCCACCCCCAGCCTTTCAAGGCAGATCTGCTATTCTCGGTGTAAGAGTATGATTTCCTGTGGTACCAAGAACAAAACTAGGGATCATCAGAAATGTTTTCCTTGTCCTGCAAGTAGATTCCTCTGATTACAGAATCACAGAATCACAGACTGGCAGGGGTTGGAAGGAACCTTCGGAGATCATACAGTCCAACCCCCCTGCCAAATCAGGGTCACCTACAGCGGGTTGCACAGGATGGCATCCAGGCAGGTTTTTAATATTTCCAGAGAAGGAGACTCCACAGCCTCTCTGGGCAGCCTGTGCCAGTGCTCTGCCACCCTCACAGGAAATAAGTTTTTCCTCATGTTCAGATGGAATTTCCCGTGTTCCATTGTGCCAATTGCCCCTTGTCCTGTCACTCACTGGTCACCACTGAAGAGTCTGGCCCCATCCTCTTGCCACCCGCCCTTTAGATATTGATAAGCATTGATGAGATCCCCTCTCAGCCTTCTCTTCTCCAGGCTGAACAGCCCCAGGGCTCTCAGCCTTTCTTCAGCAGAGAGATGCTCCAGTCCCCTCAGCATCTTAATAGCCCTCTGCTGGACTCTCTCCAGTAGTTCCTTGTCTTTCTTGACCTGGAGAGCCCAGAACTGGACACAATGCTCCAGATGTGGCCTCCCCAGGGCAGAGCAGAGGGGGAGGATGACCTCCCTCGACCTGCTGGCCACACTCTTCTTGATGCACCCCAGGATGCCATTGGCCTTCTTGGCCACAAGGGCACATTGCTGACTTGTGGGCAACTTGTTGTCCACCAGGACTCCCAGGTACATCTCTGCAGAGCTGCTTCACAGCAGATCAGCCCTCAACCTGTACTGGTGCATGGGGTTATTCCTCCCCAGGTGCAGGACCCTACACTTCCCCTTGTTGAACTTCATTAGGTTCCTCTCTGCTCAACTCTCCAGACTGTCCAGGTCCACTGTACGGCAGCACAGCCTTCTGGTGTGTGAGCCACTCAACCCAGTTTTGTGTCATAAGCAAACTTGTTGAGGGTACACTCTGTCCCCTCATCCAGGTTGTTGATGAATATGTTGAACAAGATTGGACCCAGTACTGACCCCTGGGGAACACCACGAGGTACAGGCCTCCATCTGGACTCTGCACCACTCATCACAACCCTCTGAGCTCTGCCATTCAGGAGTTCTCAATCCACATCACTGTCCACTCATCTAACCCACACTTCCTAAGCTTACCTGTGAGGATGTTATGGGAGACTGTGTCAAAAGCCTTGCTGAAGTCAAGGTAGACAACGTCCACTACTCTCCCCTCATCCACCCAGCCAGTCATGTCATCATAGAAGGCTACCAGATTGGTCAAGCATGATTTCCCCTTGGTGAAGCCATGTTGACCACTCCAATAACTTTCTCTTCCTCTACATGCTTAGAGATGACATCCAGGATGAGCTGTTCCATCATCTTTCCAGGGATGGAGGTGAGACTGATTGGCCTGTAGTTTCCCGGGTCTTCTTGCCCTTTTTGAAGACTGGAGTGACACTGGCTTTCCTCCAGTCCTCAGGAGTCCTCCAGTCCTTAGCTGCTCCCTGTAGAAGTTACTCATTTTTACTCATTTCTTGGGCTGACAGAATGGCAAGAGGCTCTGTAGAGAGCAGGGTTGAAGCCCAAAGCATCTCAGGCACGTATTTCCTGTAAGCACTGCTGCTTCTGAACCACTTGCTTTTCATTTCAGGCATGTGCTGCTGAGGTGTGGGACAGTCAAATAATGATGTTCTGATTTATGCAGAAAGCCTTTTAAAGATCTTTAAACTCTCATTTTCTTCTGTCTTCCCTTCCTCCTCTAGCACCATCACACACATATTAACATGGCCAAACATTCTTGCCAAGCAGTATATTACCAAAAAAAGTGTCATTGTCTACACTTGAAACTGCCTTAAAAATGCCTCAGTGAGCTTTTCTTTAAATCATGTGAGCATAAATCAATAAAACAAGTGGACAGGACAGAATAAATGCACTTGTCTTGGCACTGCGATAATCTGTATACCCGGAGGCTATGCTTTATATGTATGTTTTTATGAGGGTGTGTAAGTTAAAGTACTAGATGGAGAAAAGTTAGATCTCCAAAAATCACTTATAAAATAGCCATGTAGAAAAAAGCACGATGTTTTTATGTTACTTCAGACTAAGTGAAGCCATGAACAGCATTAGAGGGAACAGTCTCTGATGGCTCCTTCTTTGGTGATGGCACAGATTTTAAGAGAGTAAAAGAAAGACCCATTAAACACATTTGAAACTTTTCAAGTGAAATTAAAGTTCTTTCCCATTTGTGCAGGAGGGCTGGCTCAACCCGGTCTACATGCTGCAGATGTCAGTGATCAGGACTCAAAGGTGTCAGAGTTCTGCTTTCCACCACAACTAGTTCATCACTGCTTGCAAATGATGTTCAGATTGAGATCTTCTGCCATAAATGCAAAAGCCAAGAAGCCAAGGTTTATGTAGTTGAGTTAAAGGTCCAATTCAGCTAGCTGTTAGCAGTAGCAGGTGGCTACAGTCTAAGAAGCAGGTGCATAGCTTTCCAAGTAACTAATGTAGTTAAAAAAATGCATAAAACTTGTTCACACTACAGGGAGGCAAAACAAGTTAATCATTCACAGTCTCAAAGCAGGACAAGAGTTACAGCGCTTGACTGACGATAAACCATAACAAATTTCCTTGAAAGACCATCCCTTGCTTTCAGAATTACTTCATTAAATACCAGACAATTTTCTAAATCAGTGTCATAGGTAGGTCAACAGAAGGATACTGCTGACTGTCACTTCATTCCTGGTTGATTACAGTCATAAGCAAAACACGGTTTCAAACTGTCCTATCAGTTTCAGAATTGCCTCCAACGCAGCAGCACTGGGGTTCCCTGTACTGCCAGCAATTGCATCCCTCTTCTGCCTCTGAAGACACGGACACAAGAGGAAGTTGAGCACAAGACAGTTGATAGATCTACCTGTGAGGCTGAAGAGAAGACTGTTCCGATTTAGTATGTCCCACCAGGCTTTCAACAGCCTCTTTCTCCTAGGTAAAGACAACAACTGAAATCCAGAAGTTTATGCAAATGTTGATGGGCAGGACCTAATGGGTGGTTATAGGTAGGGAAATGCAGAATGTGATCCAGGAAAGCTTTGATTGATCTTAGGCCCTTGAGATATCCTAAAGGACAAAGGTTTCAGGTAGAAATCTCCCTACACACCTCCTGCCTATGATCAACAGCATTCCTATGTCTTCACAACTCAAGGCCATTTGGGGTGCAGAAAACAGGCAACTCTGTCCCTGGTTCTCCAGTCTGTGTCAACCTGCAGTCATTACAGCACTCACCTTGCGAGCAGGACTACTCAGTGCTTGAATCGCAGCAGTGTCGCAGCTTCACAGGAGAGGTGGAAAACCCTTCCATCTAGAACATTTCCCAGACTGATGGTCAGGCCCTTTGGAGAGGAAGGCTTAAACATCTTTGAGTGTCTGGAGTTTCAGGGCACCCAGCTCCTCCAGTCAGTCAATGATCTAACCAGGGTCTGGTGCTGCTGGAGAAGACGCAGGGAGGAACCCACTTTAGCAGGGAAAGGCATAGGCTGGGCAAAGAATCACAAACAGCCCTTTCAGGGTCCAAACCTACCTCTGAGAGGCATCTCTGAGCAGTCCTGAACCTGGATCTTGCAGGACACCCACACTGTCCCCACCTGGGCATCTCCTACAGACCGGGCTCTGCACCCAGGTGCTGAGTGTCACCAGTCCCATCCAAGGTGACTCTCCACTTTGCTGAGTCACAGATCAATGTGCCAAACAGGGCTAAGGATTTCCACCCCTGTTTAGGCAGTGCAGCACTCAGCCTTACGATAACTAATGCCTTCTGCTGGTCCAGTGACAAGACCCACAAACAAACCGGGTATGCCACCCTCCATGTGCTACAGACTTCACCATCATCCCCCCTCCCACCCCACTCAAGCTATGGAAGGCTTTTTCATATGTTGGGTATAGCGGTTCATTTAGGCCTTTGACTGAGAGCTGCACAGTGTGGAATGATCTAAAGAAACCACCTTCCTGATGCCAGCCACACGTGGCTTCTTCCAAGACCAGGACAGCAGAGGACACTAGGACCAACAGGGACTGTCTTGCTCTCTGGCTCTAGCAGAGGCTACCTTGAGGTGGGTTTGAAGCACATACCAGAGTGTATGAGATGATGTTCTGTGCTGCCACCCATTATCGAGGTGTTCTGCAGAAAGAGAGCTACAGACTTATCAGTTCAGCTGATTAAGTGCTATAAGCAGGATATCTCTGATGCCTAGCAAACATCTACCCTTCATTGACAGGTCTCTGGGCCCTGCTGCTCCTTCTCCTCTCTGGATAACAAGTGTTCTTCCCAGCCCGCAGGCAAGCTGTAAATATCAAAACATACGCACCTACATTAACATTAGCAACAATATTTAAATCAGATTCTAGAGGCTAATTGGCTAAAATTCAAAGGTGACACAGAGAGAGCAGCCCTTGAAGAAAGCATCAGATGTGGAGGTGTTGTTCCAACTTGCCCACACTCTCCCGCTCTCTGCTACCCCTGATCCGAGAGGGCAGATCGGGCACAGTTCGGGCAGCGGGGCATTGGGCATCCAGCATATCAAAACACACATCCAAGGCTGAAGGTCTTCACAAGGGAGAAAAGTTGGACTAAGGCTCCAGGCTTCTAACTGGAAAGTGGGATGCCTCCCCAAGACCAGGATGTAGCGATCAGTGTTACAACTTGTATTTGACATCTTCCTTAAATCCCCAACTCCTAGAGTCATGGTGTGATCTGAGACTCTGTTGTTTTCACGAAGATTAAAGTATGCTCCCAGTTCCTGTGTTGAAAAGCACACTTCACACATGACATTTGCTGGCTCAACATCAAAAAAACAATTAAAAAAGACCCACACTGACATTCTTCTATACAGCCAGATGTTGAAATCAGTGTTATACTAAAGTAATTTTTATACAGATTCATGACCCGTTAAATTTCTGAGCGTAGTGAAAAAGTACTCTACTAACCCCTCTAGGGATATGACCAATAAAATAGTGGCTGAACTGTGTACTTCTTAGTACCTAAAACTTCTGCAGTGTCCTTTACTTAAGGAGGCTGCACTTCATTTTTTTCCCAATTTCCATACCTTTCCTCAAGCTTTATGCCTGTATGCCATCGATTCATGTCCCCAAGAACTCTTCAGTTGCCCCCACTGCAGCCCTCCAGCTCATTTCTCAGAAGCCAAAATGATGTGAGTTTTCAAGAGCAACTTAAAGTATAGTTGAGGAGAAAGGCGAGAAGAGGATGCTGCAAATAGATAACAGCTTTAGTCACTTTGGCTTCTCTTTTTACAAGGGAATGGCAGGGTCAGAGCACACCAGAGTAAGGTGCATGGGAAGCAGCACACCTTTGTATTCCCTTCAGGCAGTGCATAGTCCCGCTTGCACTGCCCTGTCTGGCCTAAGAGTTGATGCAGTCTCACGGCAAAAGAGAAGGATATTTCCTCTCCATGTTTAGGAGATATTCATACATGTTCGGTATTTGCTTAACACCTTTTACTTCGGGATTTTACACATTGTAAAACACGCTGGGAGGGAACTCCTCAAGGGGCAGAATCTGACTGTCCATCCATTCATTTACAATGCATACCCCTCTGTCCAAGGGACTTCTGTCCGTCACATCCATCTGTGCCTGTGTGGCATCCATATGGGATGATCTTCCAGTGTTCAGCATTTGGATGTGATCCTGCAAGAAGAGCAGCTGGGATATCCATCTCTGTTTATAAGCATAAGCATTTTATAAGCAAGTTAACAGCATCCAACTACAGAGAAGCAACAGCAATGCATTCCTGAGGTGATTGAGGTAGAAAGAGGGAAGGGCAGACAAACTGCGGTAACAGCATGCTGAACATCCCCAGGTCTCTAACACCTCTAAGATCTGCTAGGAGCCTTCCCCAGGTCTACACGTTGCAGGGATCCATGGTGACTCCCGCCTTGCTCCACAGCCAGTGCAAGGTTCCCAGTCCCATCCCTGAGACTGTCCGTTCTCTGGCTCTTTGCCTTCTTTGTTTCTTGCGTGCATCTTCAGATGCCTCAGTTTCCCTGTACAAGGGAATTTCTGCAACTCTGTGCAGATGCCCAGTGAAGGGCAGGTAGCCATCAAACTGGCTTGCTGCTCATGCTGCTTTTTCATGATGTCCTGCACCCTTGGTATTATTAGCTCGTGATAAAAGAGGGAGCCAAGGAGAGCTCTGGCTGGACCCAAAGCACCATTCTAAGGTCTTTCTGAGCATTTAGAACTGGAAACAACTGGAAACAACTGTGCACAAACTGAGTTTCTCTAGGAAGAGTGATGATGCTACAATTCAGGTATTGTGTGTCCGTGCTTAGAGTGCATTGGTGGAGGGGGCAGTTGCATTTAGAGCTTGGACTGGTACCTTTTTTGCATTTCTGTGCCCATCCCCTTGAGCATGCATGTGTGAGTATTTCTGTGCCCCACACATGCCAAGTACATGACACACAGAACAATGTACCCAGTCTCTTGCCTGGCAGTGAGAACAGAGGTGAAGGCAGCTAACCTCATCTGCTTCTGAATGGGGCCTGGTGACAGCTCTGGGTGTGAGCTGAGAGCCCTACCTATGCTCAAGAGGCCTAAGTCTTCTAATTGTTGCTCTAGCAGGTAAGAAAAATGAAGATCTCACCTAAAAATAAAACATTCATGCAGCACGAAGCATCAGCTGTTCCCCCAGTAAGGCAGCAGCTTCCCATCCAAAGTGTCCATGGGGGTATGCCTGCAGCTCCCTGCGCTGTGACACTGCGAGGAAGATGATGACGAAAGCGAAGTGAAAAACCCATACCTACCCTCTGGCTTTAAGGCTGTCAAGGGCTGTGTTTTGGTCAGTTTTCCAAAGAAACTAGGATAACACTTTGCAGTGACAGTCCTGGCTCTGCACTGCTCCCTGAAATCTCCCCCAGACCCCTGTAGTCTCGGTGTGGCATCTTCTTACTTGGACCTCTCTGTCAAGAGCCAAGAGAGATGATTGCTTGCCAATTCATTCCATCATCTCCAAATTTTCTTCTCCATTCTCACCTGCCTTTGCAGTGGCACCTGAGAGACAGTGAGGTCGGCAGGACCCATATGAACCACCTGGGTTGACACCGTGTCTAGTCCAGGCTGGAGAATTCGCCTTGTTCCCTGTCACAGCTCCTTTCAGTGCCCTAGGCTGGACCCAACACTTGTCATAAATCTTTCCCTCAAGGAGACTTTGGTCAAGTCTCCTCCATGAGAAGCCCAAGCCTCCTGCCCACAGCCCAGAGAGGCTGTAGCTGAGGCGTGATGTGCCTTTCCAGTGAGCAGGCTCCCACACACAGCACACCCGCCAGAGCTGGGCACGGCTTCTAGCAGACTTGTTGTCACCTTCCCCTGACTGCTCGGGGGACTCCTGTGTACATGGCTCTCCCTCAGACTCTCCATCCAATGCCATCTCCAGTTTGTTTATACCAGCTATCTCTGTGCTGTCAGATCACCCTCTCTGAAGCAAAGCAGATGTGGGTCTGGGGACAATGTGCTCCAGGGACGGCTCCCTGCAGGCAGCATGGGTCAGGCTGTTCTCCATCCTGATCTCTCCCAGCAGACTGGATCCCTACGAGCTCTCCCCCATGCCCTCCTGCTGGGTTTTAAAACACACAACACATGTCCTCAGCATTGTGCTACAAAAACATCATGCTGTGACAAAGCCATCATTGTGACCTGAGAAACCACTACAAAAACAATAATATTTCAAAATAGCTTAGAGGACAGTCACACTGAGAGCTGTTTGGACCCAGGCACTGTGCCCTGGAGGAACCCCCCTAAGCAGTGAGACATGAGCTGCTTGTCCCCACTGGGCCAGTGGATGAGAATCTGCCTGTGGGGTGGGTGTCCTTAGCTATAGACACTGTCACAAATTCATTTCATTGCTTGCCCCATAAGGGTGAGTTGACATTGAGCTTTCATGCTACTTCTCTGTCTTTCATTGCTCTGTGTTTCTTCTCTTGACATCTCTCACCCATGCCTTTTCTTGCCCTGATGTTCTCTTTTTGACTTAAATCTAAAAATTTGCCTACTGTGGAAAGCAAAATAGAAGAGCAAGAAAGAGCAGAGAAGAAAAGGTGAAAGAAAAAAATGGAGCTAATCATGGAGTAGTCATAACAGCAAAATGGTAGAAAGAAAGAAAGAAAGAAAGAAAGAAAGAAAGAAAGAAAGAAAGAAAGAAAGAAAGAAAGAAAGAAAGAAAGAGAAAGAGAGAAGGAAGGAAGGAAGGAAGGAAGGAAGGAAGGAAGGAAGGAAGGAAGGAAGGAAGGAAGGAGAGGGAAAAGCAGAGCAGGGGATCACAGCCGTGGGATGGAGATGGGCAAAGATGTGCAGAGAAAGTGTGGAAAGATTCAGCCAGGGAAATGTGGAGGTAGAAGAAGAAAGCAAAAGGCCAGCCTTACGGGGGAAAGGCAGTCATCCACCAGCCAACGTTGGGGAGCAATCCACAGGGCAGTACCGCACAACTTCAGAAAATGTGATGGTGTGGACTGGGTCACATGCACCCTGCACACAGCAAGCATGCAGCTAATGCTTCACCCAACAGCAGGTGCCCAGGTGGGCATGGCAGCACAGTGAGGTCTGAAAGTTTCCTACAGGTGAGACCAGCCTGCAGAGCATGACAGCAGCCTGCCATGCACTAGACCGGACTTCTCAGCAGAGCATTTCCCCTTTAACTCAGATACCTTCAGCCCCACTGGCCCGGACAGGGTGATTCCTTCTTTGTTCACACTTTCCAATTGCTTTATCAGTCACTGATTTTGCTGGTCTCCTTTACACCCTGTCCCTCCGAGCTCCTCGGCTGTGCTTCCCCTCTGCTGGCATGTCTAGGAGAGGAGCGCAGGGTCTCGGGCATTTCTGCTCTGTCAGTCATTTCAACACCATCTCCTAGCAAGCTTCCCCAGGGATGCAGTGACAATGCAGAGCTGAACTGCTCCAGCACAGGCAAGAGAGAGTGCTCAAGGACACTTCAGAGGCCGAGTACCACGTGTCCTTGCTAGGACTTGGTGTCAGCTTGGTAGGAGCCAGGGTCTGTAGGGCCTGACTTCTGCACCAGGGCTGAGGCATGACCAACAGCATGGCTCCTTGATGGCATCTGTGCTGAGGATGCTGAATCTTAAAGGCAAACAAATGGCTTCTTTTTTTCTTTCTTTTCTTTCTTTCCCTTTCTTCAACTACAAACATGGTGATGTAGCCATTCCCACCTGACGTTACCCCATGGAGGGCAGAGAGCAAAGCCACATTAATGACCGAAGAAACCACACTTTTAAATTAAGACTCTGGCCTTTCGCTTAAGCTGTGACACGTGCACATCATCTCACCATTCCCTGTGTGCTTGGAGCAGAAGCCGCCTCTCGTACCGCTCCACTCCAGCAGCTTTACCTGGGAGAAGAATGGTTAGCTAATTAGTCTGGCATGCATGTGGCTGCGTCGCAGGAAGGTTTGGCGTTGGGGCTGGTCCCAACACCAGTGTGCCAATGGGAAGGCGCACCCCACCCTTCGGACCGGGATAATATTTTTCTAATGCCTTGCAGTGGTTGGCTTTTGTTTTGCTGAGCTGTTGCTATGGACCTGAGGCTCCGCAAGGGAAGTCGGCTCTCTAGAGGAAACAACACTGGCAAAAAGTCACCAAATCATTGTTCTGGCACTTTCTGTTTCATGAACAAACACATGAATCTGCACTTGTTTATCGGGAGGCACAAGGGCAGGATTTTGCCGGTTATCCGCAGAGGTGATTTGTCTATTGGACCTGCTAGTCTCAGTGGCAGCAGTTAGCCCCCAAAACAAAACCAGGAAGAGACTAAGTGTTCCCATGCAACTTCCAGCACAATCAGCAGCCCTCCTCGAAAGCGCCTTTTAAACAAGAAATGGGAGAGGGAAAAAACAATTAGCACCAGAGACTTTATTAAAAAAAAAAAAGACAATTCTTCCATTAATCAGACCCTTATCAGCAGCAAGGTGATATAAAGCCAGGGTTTAATTGGAACTGAGCAAATGTGTTTGTGCTGGTGTGGAGAGCCTTGTCTATGTGAGCAGGAATGTGGCCTGCATCCTGTTTTCTTTACTGATGGGGGAGGAATCTGCTCAGCAATTCCTTGAAAGGCTGCGGCGTGTTTTCCACCAGCTCCATGCTGGGTTTGTGAATTCAGTTCCTGCTTGTTAGCATCCTGGAGAGCAGCTTTGTGCTCAAAGGCATCCCAAAACATCGGCGATGTTTTGTAGGAAAAGAGCTGCCATCCTTCCGCCGATGGCAGCAGGTGCCTCGGCTCCTGGCACCCGCCGTCCCTTCGTGCTCCATCCCATTCCCCCACTGTCTGTGGGCAGACGGACAATTCCCAAAGCAGGGAGATTTAAGATGCCAGTGTTGGTTTCCTCACTGCCACTGACCCCATTATTCATCTGTGCCTTTGCAAAGGGCAAGACAGGCAAAACCTGGTTTGTAAAGGGCATGGGGGGGAGAGAGAAAGCTCAGCATGGGTTGTGCTCCATTCTGCAAGAGGTGAGTGGTTCCCCGGGGGTGCTGAGTGCCCTCAGCTCTCAGGGAGATCAAGAAAAGGCAGCATGCATGGCAGGACCCTCCAGTCCCTCTGCTCCTGTTATCCCATGAGATACCTTTGAAGGGCACTTAATCATCACCTTCTTCATGGTAAATATTCAGGGACGGTGTTCAACTGCTGTCAGCTCCTCGGCTCCATCCCCAGCGCTAGGAAGGGTCTGTATGATTCATCCGGGCCTTTCCCCTCTGCCAGGGGTGCTTTCTCCTTCATCACATCTGTGTCTTTTTAGCATAGGACTCCACCACCTCACCCCACGGTGCTGCCTTGGGTGCTTCAGTGAACTTTCACCCACTTTTAATACCATGGCATTAAATATTAGGCTATCTTTAACACCGGGATACATAAAATCTATAAGCACCTCTTCTCCTCTTTCCAGCCCCAACCTGTCAACAAGGTAATCACAGCCATGCTTTTCGTCAGTGCAGTTAGCACTGGGATGAACAGCCCCAGCCCAAACTCAACAGCCTTTTCTGCACCAAAACTCTAGTGGGCTTTGATGCAGATGTCATCTACTCAGACCTCTGAGGACTGTCCTTGGAGCACTGGCCACATAAATATAAAGTCCGCCTTTCCTAGGCAGGAGTGGGAATGTGACCCAAGAGCAAGTTAGCAGAAGTGTGGCGAATTCACCCAGCATTGCAGCTCAGCATAATTAAGCAGCATTCTTATTCACGTCATCTCCTGGCTTTGGCATAGGTTTTATTATAGTCATTACAAAGACAGATATTACTTTTGGATTGACTCACTTGATGGGTTGATCAGCACTTTATTGTAGCCTCCAGTTATAGCACTTTTTATGGCATCCAGAAGAACTTAACCATTAGCACACTATTAGAAAGAACACTGGCAGCTGATTAAGTTGCTGAAGGTCAAAGACATTTTTCTTAATTGCTCCATGTGTGCTCCCTCCTCCTCCCCCTCCAACGGAGCGGGAGGGAGATCATTCTGTTTTAATAATAAAGTCACAGAGGCATACCTCGTATTTGCCATCAAATCTCCAGGGAGAGGGTTATTCACCATTTAAGATCTTGTCTAAACTGTTATGGTCTCACTGCTGAAATGAAGTGTTGGAGATTTTCATGGCACGTATTGAAAACTACAGAAAAAAAAAAGCCATCAGGGTGACTTACTGAATTGGTTAACACATATTGCAAATAATGTGCTATTAGGGTCACAACAAAATGAAAGCATAGATATGCTGAAGCGAGGTCCCTGTCTTTGGGATGAAAGGGAAGATGATTTTCGAGCCTCTGGTAGACTCTCACATCTCCTAGGTGTATTGATGGAACAGCCCCATCACAGACAAGTGATCCCAGAGTTTGCGGAAGTCTTTCCAATCAGCCTTTCCATTCTTTCCTTTGGAATGTGCACTTCAGGTGTTTTCCCGTTAATTCACAAGGGAAAGCTGCTCAGCAAGGTGTTCATACCCTGTCCTCCAGACTGCACCAACTACACACTGAGCTGTACTGCAGCTTGCCTCAAACGCACTCCAGGAATGACGATTTCCAGCGCAGACTCTTTAACTGAGCCAGTGGCATCCTCCCTCCCCTTCACGAACACAACTAGAGAAAGAGAGTTTGTTTAAATCAGAAAACAAGCAGTTTTCCCCTCTGTGCTCCTCGTCTCAGCAGCGTGTACTCTCTGGGATCACAACAGAAAGCGAAAGGGAGGTTACACCTTTGCATTGCTTCAGAATAAATCCACGCGGTGAGTCTGGGAAAACAGCCACCAGCCTCGAGCTCCCGGAGAGGGTGCACATCCAGAGATGGGACACGGCTCTGCTGATGGCTTGCTTTGGCTGCAGGGTGAGTGGGACGCCTCAGCTCCCTTCTCACACAGTGTGTTGCTAAGGCTGCTCACACCTCCCATGCTTCATTAAGCTTCTTGTGGGATCAGGGATATACCTGGAGCTCATTGCCAGGGTGGGGCATGAGCCTGTATTCATTACCCAGTACAGCTAACGAATACGGTTTAAAACTATGTGATTACTTAATCTGACTGGGCCCATTTAAATTTTCTGCTTCAGCTTCCACCCTCTCATAAGCCTCCTGCTATCAGCTGAGATGACAAACCAAAATCACTAGAAGCCATTTCTATCGTAAATTCCACCAGCAAAAGCTCAATGGTCCTGGTGGCCTCCCACATTTCAGTGCCTCAGCCAGATGTTTAGCTGCTCATTGGGCTTCATCTTTCAGCTCTGGACTCACATGACACAGCTGAATTCACTAAACCACCAGAAGCCTCCTCCCTCTCTTCTCCTGAGTTGGATTTCTACCAGCTCAGTTTGCCCACTGGGATTTAGTCTAGCATCAGAGTCAGTACTAGGGGGGAAAGGGGGATGAGGACTGAAGGGGGCAGAGCTGACCTATTACAGGTTGTTAAGTCAACTTCACCACTTTGAGAAGCCTTTCCCTCAGGGAGGTTAGTGAAATCATCTCGCCTTTGCAGGGCAATCTGATGGAGCAGTGCTTTGAAGAGCAACGTGCTGTTTCCTTTCACCAATGGAGTGTCTGTAAGGTCTCTTCAAAGGTCTTGCAGAAGTTAGATGCATGAGAGACAACCACTTACTCATCAGTGAGCAGGTCTGAGGTTGAGGAAAGGACTTCAAACAGGCTCACAGGCAGTATAATGCTCCTGCTGAGTGTCAGAGGAAGGTGTGATAGATGGAGATGTGCTTCACCCAACAGTTTTATGCCAGCTCTGCCTGCCTCAGCTTTCCTACCAATCCCCTCTTAAAGGAAGTGATTAAGGGTTAGACTTGAGACCCCCTTCCGTGGAGGGATTTCAGTGTTTTACACTTCACTGTTGCCTGGATCAGATAAGACAGGCTGTGATGGTTACTGTGATGCCTAGACCTGGGCATGGCATCCAAAGGGCCTATGGCTTTCCTTGCCCCACAGCTAGAAGATCCTGAAGATGTGGGATGCAGCTGACCACAGAGACCTCACCAGCTTGCATCAGAAGGCACAAATTATGGAGCTGACATCCACTGTAGATCCACTTGTTCCTCACAACCAGTCAAGTCAACAGTGTTCAGGATACTGGAGCAAAAGACAAGATTTGGCAACTTTAAACATGGAAGTTTAATCAAGCCCTCTATTTCCTTGGCTAGAACTACCCATTGACATATGCCGTACCCTGCCACCATCTGAAGGGCGCAAATCAAAACACAGGGCTGCACCCTGGCCATGGCCAAGATAACTGGAGCACCTCTTGGTGATGGAGGACACTGAGAAGCTTCCATTCCACTGAGCTACATTATTCTAAGCTTGGTATTACAGCACAAGTGCTCACAGGAGGTATTTCCCAGAGAGAAGACCTTTTGCAGAATATCTGTCTCAGTGTCTTGTAGCTTCGCCTTTAGTCACATGTGGGAGTAAAAGATTTCTGTATTGGGGATCTATACTGCTGGACCATATTCAGCCTCCACAGAGCCAGTGACCTTGTAGCTCAGGCCAGAGGTGCCGAAACCAAAGGCACGGGGACCAGCTGCTGACCCATGGCAAACTATCCTTCTGCACTCATTATTCAGTGTCACCTCCCTTCGTGTTGCACCATAGATCTTATTTCTTAAGGCCCAGCTCTTCTGTAGGGTGATCCAAAGCAAAGCAGGGCAAAATTATAAAATGCCAGGCAGGAGAATCTTCTAGCAAAGGAGATATCTGCTATGGATAGGTTCTTCCTTCCATAGAAGCACCAAAGGCTGGACTTGAAAGGGCATCCACCCAAATACCCCTCACTCAAAGCCTCCTTCTATTTTTACGTCAACACATTTTCTGAGCAGAAACAATCAGTTCAACAAAAGTGAGACATGAACTACATCCCCCCCCCAAAAATACTGCCTAACCTGATGAGGACAGAACCATCGCACAGTACAGAGGGAAAGGTTTCTGCCTGTGGGCCATCTATGAAAGCTCTTCTTCAGGAACTCCTGCTGCATAAAAAATGCCAGTCACATGCAGGGCACAAGAGGTTCACTTTTATGGGAACTGTCAATCATAAAAAGGACTGCTCAGTCTAAAGTTGTATGTTAGGAAAGATACCCTAGCACTTGTACTTAGACCTGCCTTTGGAAGTTGCCTGCTTTCCTGCATTTTCCTCTTTAATAAATTTTTTTATTTTATTCTTCCCTGTTACACATGAGAATTTATAAAATATGCCTCCTTCAACCTACTTCAGCTAATTTTTATCACTGAATTCAATAACCTCAGAATAAGCTTGTCCTCCCTTCTCCCTTTCACCCTAATTAAGATGCTCTTAAGCATCTCCCTTCTCTTCTTCCCTTGGGTGAAACCTAATTAGCTATTGTAATTAAAACTGTACCCAAAGGGCTGGGCTTTGCGCATATGTTGGCATTGTTCCAGGCAACACCATGGGGCTACTGACAGGCCCAGGTTGCTCCTCAGCACTGGGTGGGACACCTGAGGGGCCTTAAGTAAGATCCTAGCAAGGAGGTCTTCTGAGATTTTTTAATCAGGTCCTTGGGGGACTTTTCTGGATGTCTGACCTGTTATCCATATCTGGATAACCATTTTTAAACTGGTTATCCAGATACGTTGACTTCCAATATTTCCTTCTGTAGCACTCACCAGTGAGTCCAAAGTTTCCCCAAGTGAATGTGGAGGGCCTGCCCTGGAAGATCTTCCGTCATTCAGCCCTATCCAGAAATTTTCCTATGTCCATTGCTATTAAGGCCAGAAAAAAACCCCACAACCCACTCACAAATGGATTAGTTCAAATTCTCCTTGTTTGAATGTCTTGCTTCAAGCCCATATACTGCATCACGGCTGGAAAGAATTTCTTGTGGTCATGCCTCCTGCAAGCGTGATGGTCCCCTTGTGCTATTGCTCTCACAGGTAGCTGGGCCCCGAGCAGGGATGCTTTGTTCTCCAAGGGCTGACTAAGGGCATAGTTCTTCTGTGACTTACGAAAAACAAATAAAAGGCTGGGCCCAAGGCTGGCTCAATAGACATTCCAGATGATGGGGAAATCTTTCCTGGGAAATGAATGAATTTCCAACAGCCCTCAGCTTCTTCATTCACGCCACCTGAAACAGTTCAAGCAGGACATCGTGGAAATTACCCCAAAGAGGCAAAATTTTCAGGCCTGTTCTGTAACAAGGTTGAGCAGAAGAGGGGAGAAGTAGATACTATACCCAGGAAATTTGCAGTGTTTCAGGGTACCTTTTTTTTCCCTTTTACCTGTAATTCCTTTTTATCACGGACCTTTATCATTCAAGTCATAGAAACTATGACTTATTGTCATAGAAACATCTGAAGGAATCTGATTTTCACACGCTCTAACACCAAGTCACAGGGTAGAGGCTTGGCCATGGGTGATGCAGCTCAGCCAAGAAAGCTGGGCAACAGGAGAGGATGGGGCTGGAGTTCTATGAACTACTGTTCACAGGAAGCCATGGAAACCCCCACAGCAGTGCTATGGTTTCTGGGTGTGCAGCAAGCACAGTCCTGGCTATTACCTTAATGTTTTTTTTTCCTTCCCTTCTCACAGCTGCGCCATGAGATTCACTGAGTTCACTACACCAGAATAATCTATGGTGTGGTCTTCATGCAAAGAAGACCATCAAACGGATAATGATTTTTTAACTGTACTTAAAAAAAAAAAGGAATTAAAATCAATCAGAAAAACTCAGATCTAAAAGTTAGTGGGCAAGGGAGAGGGTGTGTGGTTGCTCTGTCCCTGTGACGCTGACACCCATAGTCACGGAGCTGCTAAGAGGATTTGAGGCAAAGGACTAAACCACAGGACAACGTTAACAGGATCCCTTGACACAAGGATTCAAGCTGGTCTCAGCATCCACAGCCCTAAGCACAACAGGTTGGGGATTATTTCACATCTATATTCCCATAGACATCTAGAAAGGAACAAGGTATTTATTTTAAATTAAAGAATGTTTAAGTCAGCTAGCTAGATTCACTTGGAACTGAAATTTGCCCAGGAATGTTCACAATACTACACAGCCTCCCCGTTCTCACCCAGCTTTGCTGTCCCACTCACTTTCACCATCTGGGTTTCTTTCACTTCATCCACCACCACCCAACCATCAAATAAGGATGAAAAATAGTATTGACTTTTGTCATTATTTATTACAAATTAAATTTTGCAAATTACTATCTAAAAAAATCAATAGATTTAAATAAATATACAGATTTCAGGATGCTACATATGGCATGTGTGCAATAAGTCACTTAAAGATGAGACATTATACACACAAGGAGATATACATAGTACTTTACAGCAGTAGTTTTATTTTAAATTACTAGGCTCACATTAAATCATGTGCAAAGTTCCCTCTGGAACAAACCCTTTCAGGATTTCTTTTAGAACGACTCAAACCTTCAGAAGGTCAAATATAAAAAAAGTTTCTCTGCAGCTTTGGGGACCAAGAGATTAATCTGCTGTTTCATCTACTATACAATCAATTGGTCTCATTTTTCCTCCCACTAGGGCACAAAGCAAAATCAAGGAAGTATTTTATATGTCCAATGGCACTACACTTGCAACAGCCACAGATTTTGGTCCACCACCAACTTCAAGCAGCGTTTTTAAATGCTCATGTGTAATACTGGACTGGGCAGCAAGGGGGACCCAACTGTGGTTTCAGGAGAGCAATTATTTATCTGCACAAACCAGGTGACAGCTGCAGCCACGAATTATAATAGAAGTTAATCTGCCCAGGCAAACAAAAGTGCATTTGTGATACAGCTCCAGAGCCTTGAGATTGTGTTTGCCTACAAGATTGGTTTCTAGGTCCTGGGCTCAGTGTTTTCCAAATTATTCCTTCTCTCCTCTGGGCCACCAGCACTGTGCTGCTGAGGAAGCAGCCGTGATTGCGGCATGGGGTGAAACCCAAGCCTTTCTTCTAAAGCTGTGCAGACAGTGCTGTGCTCTCCTCTTAGCCATTCTTTTCTCCACATCAAGCCCACCTGGCTGCCCCTTGCCTAATGCATTCTCTATTTAGGTTACACTTCTCCTCGTGACATGCTATCCATATACTGGTCATTTATTTAATACAGAGTCCAACTCAGAGACCTGATCTAAGCGAAGCAGAAAGCAAGCCTTTGCGTGCTATTTTCCCACCACCCATCTCCTCTGCCCCTAGCCTTTCCTTTCAGGCAGAGCTGAAAGCAAGCTGAGATATTAGGTTAAGAGCTGGAGGTACTCTACCCGGCTAAAGGTATGTCCAAGGAGATGAGACAGACTCACAGCACTGAACTCATCCAGACTGGCAGCTCGGCTCTGCCTCGGACCCAGCGGGGCTCCCTCCCCTAGGCTACGTGGGGCTCCACTGCAGCCCCCCACCCCTGCTGCTGCCGTGCCTGATGGCAGGGGCATGCTTGGGTTTGACGCAAGCTCCGGTGTACGCAAGCTATCCTCCACCTAAATAAGAGCCACTTAAGGACGGCCCTTCGGTGAATTTCTCAGCCAAAGAACGCCACTGACTACTCAGCTGGCTTTCAGGCTTCTAGATGATAATTAATTATTTTTTAATAAAAACCAGGAGCTGATTTTAGCAAGGGAGTCTCGTTCATGCACACATCGCACTGTCTGACAAGTAAGAGGAAAAAGTGCAAAGGTGGGCTCACGCTGGAGGCAGTTTATCCTCATCTACAACGACCAGCTGGACCACCTCTGAACAGGGCCAAGGTGGAACCACGCTCAAACATGGCCCAAAGGCAGAGCAGACCAGCGCTACGGGCTCAGTGCTGCCAGGTCCAGAACTGCACAGACCCGTCCGGTTTGTAAGTGATTTGACCACCCAGCGCAGGCTGACTCTCTGCCTAGGACTCCAGTGCAGAGTTAAGCTAGTACTCTACCAGCAAGACCCTTGCCTGATCCAAAAAGGCACAATTCAGCTCCATGACACATCTATGACTGTATAGAGAGACAGTTTTCCCTTTACAACAGTCTCTGAAGTGCACGCAGTACTGGTTCACGCAACAGGAGCATGGAGACTTCCACTTATTCCCTCTTCCACTCATGGCCTTTCCTTCAGCTCTAACTACCGACAGCGGAGTTAGCGGCACCCGCAGGACTCCAAATTCTTCTGGTGAACTTGGTGTGCACCTGTTTCTTATCTCTTCTTCTTCCAGATGTTTTTCTTCCAAGGCAAAACCGTTGGCTGTGCGTTCCTCTGAGAATGGTGCTGACGCTTGCCGAACCGCAGACCAGAGGTGGCCAGATCCCTGTAAGCAGAAGAGAAACGATGTTCATTCTCCAGCCCATTTTCTTACTACTCAGCAACAGCCCATATTACAATATTTATCTACCCTTCACCAAGATTTATTCTCAGGCAGGAGATGGGGAAAGGAAGAGGGGGAATTTCTAGCTGTAGCTGTATTAAGCCACAGCGGAGACCCCTCTAGCCCAATATCCCCTTCCCACTGGTGGCCGAGGATTCAAGGAGTCCTGCAGCCGGGCATGACCCAAGTGACGCTTCCCCAGATCTGCCTTTCAGAACTTGTTCCCATCGCAACTGACCACCAATGGACCAGTCTTCCTTCAATCTGCCAATGCTCTGTAACTCATTTACGCTCCTGGAGTCCATGGTTTCTTTTGGCAATGAGTTCCACAATTCAGTGATGTGAGGTGAGAAAAGCTACTTCCTTTGGTCCAAAGCTGCTGCCCAATCAATCATTTTCCTGGGTGACGCTGTCCCTCCCCCCTTCTTATACATCACCCATTTGCCTGTCCCATATCAGATGAATTTCTCATTCCAATCAAGAATTACATTTTATATAATACTCCTCTAGTTTTGGAGGAGACAAGAAACGCTGGTTCCTTCAGCTGTTAGCCTTCAATCAACTCCACAGAGCGCAGAAACAGCCAAGGCTACTCATTCAAAGGGAGACGAGAGGGGGACGTCAGGTCAAATCCAAGTAGCCGCTGCAGCCTGAGGTTACAAGCCCAGTGCTTAAGAGGGATGTTCAGAGTGGGTTTAAATGGCTCACCTGAGAGCTCCCCGCGGGCCATGATGGGACAGCCTCACGCCACCGCCCTGCGGAGACTTCATTGATGCTCCAGAGCTCTCGGAGAGCTTCAGACTTTGGAGGTACCTAATGAGGAAGACGAGATGCGTGAACCACTCACGCCCAGCCGTGCTATGGTAAGTACTGGGGGGAGAGTTGCTCTCATGTCACCGTGACAGACTAATGCGTGTTTTTGAAGGGTTAATTGCAGCTATTTGAAAGCTATTTATAGCTCACTTTTACATCTATCCTCTTCTGTCCTCGCTCTACTCACTCATATTTAATCATTGGGGATTTTAACTATTGCCTTGATTTTAAACTAATGACAGATCTCCACAACGACTTTGCTCCCCACCTCCCCGCGGTGCAAGCACTCCTCTGCCGCTGGCTGAAGCGCGACGACGGAGAGCCCATGTGCACTACAAAAAGAGCTGGCTACAGAAGACATTTGACTTCCGAGCCCCAGCTCTTGGCAGTCCTGCTCTCCTGCTGCCTCTCCCACCCGCAGCCATGCAGGAGACACCGCTGCCCCAAAGCTGCACACCCTCTGCTTGTGTCCCTCCCCGCGTGCTGCCAGCTGCCCCCTTCCCACCAGCGTGAACAGCCCTTCCTCAGCCACCCGGCCGCAGGAGGGATGGAGGTAACATTGCTTCACATCAGCTAGTATGTACAACAAAACCACCCCAGCGACGCTTTGCCAGAGCCTCTTGGGAGGGGTATAAAAGCCACTAGACAAGTTCCAGCTGTTTGCAAAGAGCTGCGCAGCCATCCCCATGGAGGCTGTCGGGTTACTCCAGCTTTGTCCCTCACCGAGCAGCCCCCAGGGACGTCCCCAGGACCCCCGGTGACTTACCCAGGCTTTGCCTGGCAGAAGGTGGCACAGATGCTGTCCCTGGAGTGCGAGCACTGGCACCTGCTGAGCGATCTCTTGCGCCGCCTTGGCGGGCTTCCCAAGCCATAGGGAGCGGTGTGGCTGTTAAAAACAAAAGAAATCAGCTATGCAGCTAACTTTTTATTAGCCAACAGGTTTATAACATGGCCCTGGGAGGCAGCCAAGCCAGCACCAGGATAATAAAAGACTCATCTATAGACATAAGGTGAAAAGGTCACTGATATGTCTAAGCCTTTAAACTCCAACTCCTCTCCCACCTCCTCCTCTCCCCACCCTACCCCTCCCAGGGAGACTGCCGTGCCAGCGGGTGCTGGCTCGCAAGTGGAATTTTCTCCCTGTTGCAGCAGCCCAAGCGCCCATGCAAGGGTCGCTGCACGGGCTGGGCGAGCTGGCAGCTCACCTGGGCGGCAAAGCGCCGGAGGAGCGTGGCTGCCCCCGCTCCGCCAGCCCCAGCGGCAGCCAGCAGCCGGTTTCTCAGGCACGGAGATGTCAGGGCTTCCCCCCCCGCCGTGTGGGTTATAACAGCCAGGACACAGTACAAATCAAGATGTCTTGGGGCCACAACAGGTTCTTCTGATCGCAGCATGCTTTCAGAGCTGTTAGCACATTCCCACTCCATCTTTGATCGCAATCTACTCTCCCAGAGGGTTCAGGATTGGCAGCGACTACAACTATTCTCTGAGCAAGCAGCGAGTTGTAATTGCACGTTCGCGAGCATGATTATAACCGCACCTGAGTACATGTGTTTTGCTACAGTGCGATGGCCATTGGTCTGAAACTGCTCGGAAAGCTGCCGTAGCATTCCTGAGGGCAGGACTTGGCAGCCACGGGACGGTAGTGCCAGCCCAGTGCTGTCTCATTACCGCCGCTGGCAGCCAGCGGTCGGGGTTACAGTTCGCAAGTGGGGAGAGCAACTTTCCGACTCGCAGCTCTAACCTCTCCTGCTGCTTTCGGCTCGCAGAGGCACAAATCTCCGAAAAAGATGAGCCCTCAAGGAAGCAGCGCCCTGTGCTGTCCCCCCACAGACACCTCCCCTGTGGGTTACGCTGACAGTCCTGAGCAGAAGCACATCTCGTCCCTTTCTAGATGTTGGAGAGGACGGGACTTGCCACACCGCCCGGAGCAGGTGCTACACAAACCTCACGGCACTCACCCTTTCTCACCTCCTCTGACCTAACCCCATCCTCCGCCGCAGAGGACAGTCCAGTCACTTACTCACCAACAGAGCCACCCCCACCCCCCTAGAAAGCGAGGTTCCTGCTCACCCAGGTGTGTTGACCCAGATGATGTCCAGGTGACAGAAGTAAATGCATTCCTTATCCAGCCAGCTGTTGCAGGAACAGCGCTTGGTCCTGGGGTGCGCGGCCAGGTGGGACTCCAGCGGCGGGTGGCCCGTACCTGCAGCAGAAGGAGGGAGGGATGAGGCGCAGGCTCGGCGCAGGGTGCTGGGGTGCCCGTCCGTGTGTCACCTCCGCAATCGCACCTCCGGGAAGGATTGCGGCGATTTTAATACGCAGGCAGATTTACAGGAGGTGCCTTAAGGATCCGCATCACCCCGGCAGCTGCGGAGCAAGGGCACCCCGCAACGCCCCCCGCACCCTCCGGCACCCCCACTGCCCCCGCCGAGGGGACGCAGGCGGGTCCCCCACCCGGGGCAGCCCCCGAGCCCCCCTCCAGCGCGGGGCTCACCATCTCCCAGGAGGGCGCCGAGGGCCAGTGCCACCAGCACGGCGCCGGCGGGGCGGCTGGGCATGGCGTGTC
>VZSZ01006169.1:382821-477986 GCA_013398815.1 Ibidorhyncha struthersii | reverse complement strand
ATTTTTCATTCAGCTGGAATTCAAGGACATTAGTGTTGTAATAATTCTGTTCTAAGTCAGGTTTCTACCATCCACAATGCCAGGCAAGCCTGACCTTCACATCACCTGCCCTCACTTAATTTGATCCCCATGCCTAGACCAACCATCCTGATTCCCCCTAATCGCTCGCTATTTCTCTCTCACTTAACAATGAAGTCAATCTTGCGAGGTGCAAGGCAACCTCAGCAAAGAGCTGAGCTCCTTTCTTTCCACAGAGTAAAATGTATACACTTTAGCATCTTGAAGGATTTGAGCCTTCTGGGGAAAATAAGAAAATTTCAGGAAAATAAATTGTTGGGATTTGACACTATAAAGCCTCCTCAGTGGTGAAAGCAATGAAAAGATGTCACTCAACAGCAGGACAAGGTTTAAGACTTTGGTCATAATTTAGATATCTGTGAACTTTGTCTGTTTAAAAATCCTGAAAGAAACAGACACTAAATTCCACTAGCAATCTGGCAGCTTGAGGTTTAGTTTCAATTGAGAAAAAAAAAACCAAACCAAACCAAAACAAAAAACCCTAAACAAACAGGGAAAAAAAACCCAAACAAAAAAACCCCACAAACCCAGAGTTTAGCAGGGGGATTGGTCTGCACAGGAACACTGATTAACGTGGGTAAACCAGGCAGAATTCAACGCAAGTTAAATTTCAAGTATAATTGTTATTCAATTCAAGAAAATACAACTGTTCAATGCAAGTCCCTGCTTTCTCTCTCCCTCTTTTTTTCTTTTTTTTCATGAAATCAATTTTAAAGCCTTTCGCCAGGTTGAGCAGTTAGAATTCCTTGCAATAAAGCTGTCCAACCGCTGCCTGGTTCTGCTTCGACATCAATGATGGCACAATCTACACTATCTGCACATTTTTAGGATACGAATGATGTAAAATAGAGCAGTCACCTCCTGGCGTGCACGAGGAGGCAGGTAGAGCAGCTTCATCTTGCCCATCGTGTGGGTCATGCAGAAGTAGGAAATGGTCCTTCAGAGCAGCGTTGGGTACCGACCACCACAGGGATGAATATTGGCCACAACAGGGATGGATTCCGGCTTCCAGGCACCCCATCTCTCCTGGGGCCACCGCTCACAGGGACAGCTCCCAGCTTCACAAACCTTGGGTAAATCTTGGGAGTGGAGTGCGCCTGGAGTGCACACAGATTAGAGAAGCCAACAAAGGACTACTGCACTTGACTCTCTCAAGATGTTTTTAAAGGCTTCTTAGGAAAGGGAGTGTATTTTTATTTGTTTACAATGAACAATGTAGGGGTTTATTGCACTGTTGTCATGAACAGATGCAAGATGATGGCAATTACAGTGAATCAGCACGAGGTCTCATGGAAAGTGTAACACGTGCATGGGGAATGGAAAGAGAAATAAGAAAAAGTGCAGTGAGCCCGAGTGTGTCAAACTGCTTTCATCTGAGCAATAGCTTCTGCTCACGGCATCTGATGGAAGTAAGGCGGGTTACGATTGTGTTCCTGCAAACAGTGACAAGAGGATTTAACATTCACTCAGACTGAGCAGCAGTGTGAATCTCTCTCAGTATTCCTGCAAAATGCGTGCAGAAGATGTGTGCGGGAGAAAACCCACAGTGGGACCAAAAAAATACGCTATGGGGAAATAATTGTTCTGTTCACCAAACAACTCTGACTATGATGGCACATGAGAGCACAGATACTGTCAGAAGCTCCATTTATTGCATGGGGATGAAGTGAGGGGGCAGAGGAGGCCAGAGGAGATGAAAAACATACATCTGGGAATGGAGCTAAAATTGCAGATTAGAGGGCATGTTAGGCAGAGAAAATCAGGAATGGTGGAAATTTTATTTTAAAATAATAAGAAAACAAAGATATAACTGATAAAATAAAGCTTCAGTGTAACAGGCAAACAAGCAGAGGGAAGTTTGTAACCTCTGTAGCAATACAACAATCATTCTAAAGAAAATAGGGAAATACAATAGCAGCATTACCTGGTACAGCCCATGTTCCAGCTGTGCCAAGTTTCAGAGTTATGTCAGAGCTCGGATACGATGTGACATTCCAGATGCCAATTCAATGATATAATAAATCTCCCTTGGCTCCAGTTCCTGTTATCCTCATTCTGGTCACTGCAGGGTGAAAGAAGATATCCTCGACGTGGGGAAGGTAACGCAGCAGTAGTTACACACACAGGAGAGAGGCTGGGGCATAAATGACATCATTTTGCTTAAAGAAGGGGCTCTTTCTTAGAAAAGGTGCTACCAGTTGTTTGCATGCAGTTCGAGACAGAGCCACAGTAATATGGCTTTCCAGGATTCACTTACTGAAAGGATCAGCAGAGAACTTTTTCACATGAAGACCTCTCATCTCCAGGAAGGAAGAAGGGTCTCAAGTTAACCTGAGGTTTTGGAGATCTGGGTTGGAGCTATTTCCTTTACCAGACTCTTTTTGTGGCCATAGCTTTGTCACTTAGCTTACATTTCCAAGAACTGCCTGACACTACCTGTAACTGTAGAGATCTCTTCCCATGTTGCCAGAAGACAACAAGTGCCTGGATAGCTGCTAGGTATCTGCCTTTGATGCCAGGTGCAAAAACATCTTTATAAACCAGTCCTTTCATCCAAGATTTCTTACTCGTTTTCTTCATTTCTCATAAAACCCAAGAGATTTATACTGTCGCAGAAAATGGAGCAAGTGTTACACCCTCTTGTTCATATATGCCTACTGAATGGAGTTTGAACTAGTTTTTTTCTCCAGGAAATACCCTACTGTGTTGAGCAGGCACAAACCTGACCAGCGCACGTATGGATGTTTGGCACCAGTGTTTCGAAGATCTTAAAGGATATGGGGCTATGGATGAAAGTGTCCGTTTGGTTGCAGGGGTGTAGTAACCCTGCAGAGAAGAGGTGGAGTTGGGATTGCATTGGCCAGGACTGCTTTGAACTGACCCTGCTCTGAGACCTTCGTCCAGAACTACAGAATTTCTGCGTGAAAAAAATCAATGACTGTTTAAAAAGTAATATGCCTTTGGGCTTGCGAAGGAGAATGTCCAGACATAGGGTGAAACAGCTGTCTCAGCATCAGCCATCCCGACAGAGTATTATTCTGGTGTCTAACTGATGGTTTCAATAGCAGGTACTCATTTGAGGCTGGATGTTCAATCGCGCTTTGTACTATGGGCTGGGGGCTCGGCTGGGACTGGGAGCGGTGGTTCTCCTTGACCTCCTAGACACAGAGAAGCTGCACAGCTCCTGAAACTGTCCCTGTTCCCCCGATAAAAAGCAGGAGCCACTGCTTCCCAGGGCCAACGCTCCTGGCATTATCACCATGCTAAAATCACTAAGAAAAACAACAGGCTGGAGCAGAGGGACCGCATGGTGCTACACAAACACGGCTTCCAAAGAAGGAACAAAGGCGTACACAGGGTCCTAAATGCCAAAGATGGGCTTTGCCTCCGGCAGTTATTTTTTCCCTTTTGTTTCTGACTGTAGGAATACATTGTTCACTTCATTGTGAAGGGTTCCAGGCAGACATGACGAAAGGGACAAAACAGCTCAAGAAAAAGAGACGTCCCATGCAGCATTCATGAAATGCGCTGTTTGGAAACAAGGAACGAGCAAACAGGAAAGCGCTTTAACCATTGAGAAGACAGCATCCCAGCGTGTTCTTGGCATAGGCGGGAACAATGGGGTGATGTCAGGGGCCAGAATTCCCCACGGTGGCTGGAAGCCCGGCAAATAATCGTAATTCTTGTCCTGGGACATTAGCAAAATTTTTCCACAGTTGGTCATCCCCCACTGAGTCCCTGTTAGGAAGTGCAGGAAAAAGACATTGTCAACTGAAGCTTCCTTTGGGACATTCGTTGTCCCCCTTCCCTACCCCCGTATCAACAGATCGGTTGTTATAAATCACTGCTTTCTGCTGACTACGAGGAAATTCAGTGGTCGTGCTGGGAGGCTGAGTGAAGAAGGATGCACACAATGGTCTGGCCACTTGTAAGTGGAAAGGGACAGGAGTGTCATTAGCTCTCCAGTGCTTTGAGCCTACACATCAACGGTGTGAAGCGGTGTACTTACCATTTCAAAGGTGCTGTGAATGGCAAGGGGGTTAGGAGACCCAGTCTTGCACAAACAGTGGTGTTTGGAGAATTTCAACCAAGTTTATGGATACTAAATGACATGAACAATATGAGGGCATCCTCCAGATCCCAGACTCTTTCTTGTTTTGGCTTAAAGTCAGCTCTGTGGAGAGTGACCTGAAGTTCACTTGCAGCATCCAGACATTTTCTGATGCGGTTCTTGAATTCTTCTGTGGCTCCTTTCTTTTGACAGGGACTAGTTCCATGGGAGGAAGGGGATAGCCAGGCAACCCTCACAGGTTGTGATGGCTTTCACTCATTATTATTGGGCTATTACTGAAAATCCAGACTGCTTTCGCCTCATCAAGATTTGCTCTGCAAGAGCCCAGTCAGCTTCTCTGCAGAGCACACCAACTCTAGGCTGTCGCTTTCCTTTTTTTTTTGCATGGAAGTTGGTGTTAGTACAATGGGAAGATGGGACTGCTTGGCTGAGCTGTACATGGGATTAGTCTTTCAACAGCAAAAATGTCTTCAATGAGTCTAAGCCAGTCATGAAATGGCAGTCCTAACGAAAAGAAGCATTAAGATCTGAGTGTTTGCATGGTTTACTGATAACAGATTTGTCCCTGTTCTATGTTTGTCTGTGGTTTGCATTATCAATGTCTGGATATATCATGAGAGGTTGTTTACTTCGCTCCCAGTTTCCAGACCTTTGTGTGTTTTCACCATCCTAGGAATTTCCAGAGAAACCCTGTGTCACTCACAGATGTGGGCAGAGGTGGCCTGGCCCCAGGCACTGCCGTGGGAAACTGCAAAATCTGCCCTGCTGCCCGCTGTTTCCCCAGGACACCAGGGTTCTCCATTGCGAAGGCAGAAATCCCACCAGGAAGGTGATGGGAGAAGGTGGGGTCAGGCAGGAAGGTGAAGACCATGCCCTGCAACCCCAGGGCGGGCTCTCTCCGTCCTTCCCAGTGAGGTGGGCAGGTGGCAGCAGCTGGGCTGGCCTTTGTATGGACCTCCTCTCACACCCAGGAAAGCCAGCTGGGTTGTAGCATCACCCAGAAAGTGTCTGCCCCCACGGCAGCACTGACCCCTTGGCAGGATGCTGCCCTGTGCCTACTTTGCGTGTGCCTTGAGCCAGCCTGTTAAAATAAGGCTGCTATTTGCCTGGCATCCTTGCCAGTGAACGACAGGAACAAATTATCTCAGACCTATACTGCATGCGGAGGAGACAAATCCATAAGCTTTGCCCTGCAGGGCACCATAGCACTTTCCTGCCAGAGAGTTTAAATTTACAGTGGCCACGAGAGGCTATGAGACAGCAAAGAGGGAGGGCAGGCTTAAAATCATAGAATCATAGCATCATTATGGCTGGAAAAGACCTTTAAGGTCATCAAGTCCAACCGTTATCTGACTCTACTGGGGCCACTTCTAAATCATGTCCATGAGCACCATATCTAGATGGCTTTTAAATACATCCAAGAATGGTGATTCCACCACTTCCCTGGGCAGCCTGTTCCAGTCTTTGATAGCCCTTTCAGTGTAGAAGTTTTTCCTAATGTCTAACCTAAACCTCCCCTGGCGCAACTTGACGCCGTTTCCTCTTGTCCTGTTGGTTGTAACTTGTGAGAAGAGACCAATCATGCTCCCCTTTCTGCAGTGCTTTAACTAGAGGTCTCAAAAGTCCTTTTAAAGTCCACTTTAACTAGAGGTCTCAAAAGTCCTTTGAACAGGGCAAGTTTGGTATCACTGGCGTTATGGCAATGATGGACGGCCTTAGGATGTCTGTCAGGTGGAAGGAGGCCCCTCCAACGCAGCAATGTGGGAAGCTGTCAATAAAAACTTAACGGCAGTGAGCGAGAGGTGTGATTCTCAGGTGATTTCGAAAGGCGAAAATTAGTTGAATGTCTCAGAGACCTTTGAAATGTACTGAGCTGTCTGTCTGTAGTCTACGATGACTATCACTCTGTTACACAAGTATAATTAATTTTATAGCAAAGTAACTAACTCTTTAGTAAAATAAAAGAGGACACCAGTTGGAATTAAATCCAGGAAGGGACTAGCTAAATTGGGGATATTGTGAATATATGGATGTGTGATCAGCTTCGGGAGGGACGATCAACTCCACGCATCAGAGTGCTCCATTATATTAGACCTACAGCAGGTGGAGGCCATACCTTATCCTTGTGGCAAGGCTTGTCCACCTTCCTCTTCAGCATCTTCTGCTGGTTACTGCCACAGACCACAGACCTGTTCTAACTTGGTTTTACTGTTGTTACCATTGTTTTATTAAAGTCATAGTAAATGTGCTCCTTATGACACCCTTCCACACTGCTGTGGGAGCTTGTGCAGTGAGAGGCACGGGTGAAAACTTGCAGCTCTCCCACACCAAGAAATTTGCTGAAATTCTTCAGCACGAGCTATTCCTTAGTTCAAAAATGTAGGGACGTCAAGGGCTGTGAACTCAGCCTATTTCTTCCTCACTACCTGGGAAACCAAAAGCATGTTCACCCTCTCTCTGTGGATGGAAAAGTTGCGCCGAAGGGAAACATTTGCAGGTAAGAAAGTTTTTTTTATAGTGTTAAACTCAATGACAATTACAAATCTGTCCTGTGTGCCTGTCTGATTGCATACATTCTGTGCCCAAAGGGCAAGAAAAGAAAAGCGCAGTGTGTGTTTAGACAGCCCCATGGAGACATTCCTTGTACGTTGGGTGTTCATTGGAACACTTCAATATGGATGTCTGCCTTTACTCCACCCTGATGGTTGAACTCCTTCAGCTTTCCAGAATGATGAGTGACCTGGAATTCATAATTACAATAGGTGTAATGCAATTAATCACCACCTCGGAGCTGTCTTCTATCGCTAACGGCTTTATGATACCAATCCTTTGCAGCAAGTGCATGAGAACAGCTTGTGTAACACTGCTATTTCCAGCTGAGACAAGTTCAGTGGGGTTTCTACCACCCGGACAGGCGCGAATATCCCTTTCTGCAGCAGCTGCTTTCTGCAAATGCCAAGGTGTTCCAGGTTGCAGACACAGCAATATTCGGGAGCCAGTTCAGATACCAGCAGATGACATGTATGCTTTAAGTCCCCTTTAAGCAGCTAGTTTTTATTCGGCCAGTAGCTTACATCCGTTCCAGATCTCTCTTTCTAGGTCATTCTAGGTCATTTGGGGTAAGTATTTGGGGTAAGTAAGCTGCAAAGATTGGTCAGAGACAGGAATTCACGCAGAATAAAGCAGAAGTTAAGTATAGTGTGAAGAAAAACAAAGAAAATGCAAGTGTATGCCCTTTAAACCTCAGCACTCGCACATGTGGTTAATTATTAATTATTGATATGGTTTATTGATGTATTGATGTATTGATTTGTGCCACCTAGAGGACAGATCCCATTGTTCTGAACAATGTACAAATCCATGACAACACCTGATGAGTTTACAAAGGTTTTCCAGTGGGAAGTGCTGATGCAGGAACATTGAAGATTTTGAACACTGAGAATATCTCAGTTTTACCCCCAAATTGTGGATAGAGTAAGAAATGAAGTCCAGAGCTTTTAAATCAGACAGTTTGTTATATTCAGTGAAGTTATTTCAGCTCTCAGTCTTGCAATTTCATTTTCTTTACTCGGAGCTCAAAATTGTAATAAAAAATTCTCCTGTCGAAATGCAACATTTTAATCAGACTTGCGACTTTTAAAAAGTCTTGGTTTTTTAAAAAAATCAGAAATACCTGATTTAAAAAAAAACAAACGCAAAGACATTTCCAGCAAACTTAAGGTCATAATTTCCATCCAGCTCTATTTGCAATTTTGGTAGGAGATGAGAGACTCCAGTCTGCTGAAGCAGATCATTTAGGGAAGGAAACAACGAAAGTTTTACAATAAAGTTTAATTAAAGTAGGAGTAATTAGGTGCTGAGGAATCACAACACAAACTTGGCAAGCGATCAGTCTCTGCTAACAGTGTCTTTTTGCTGTGTGCCTCTGCCCTTGGACAGATGTAACCATAATTTCAGTTACTGGTTAACCAGCTCACCATGAAACTTCATTCTTACAGGCTGGTTTATGCTATACTATTAGTATCTGACTGCAAGTCCAGAGGGATCAGAGCTGAGGGTAGCAACCAGATTTTCTGCTTCACTAGAAATTCTGCAATTTTGTTTTCCAGCCCCAAATGACATAAAACTGTTAGGAATTTCATATTAAAAAAAAACAAAACAGTCCCATAAACAATATTATCTCAGGTTGCAGAAAAGGATTATTATGAGCACACACTCGCAATTGCTCGGTCTATTAAAAAGAATTTTAGTATGTTAAAGCAAAGGTTTCACTTTGAAAAGTAAATTTAAACAGAATAGCAAAATAATCCGTTCCGATAGCGTAGACGTGAGACACTGCGAATTCATAACAATGCTTAATTTTGTTAGTTTTGCTGCTAATTTGTTGGTTTCAGTACATTCAGTGTATTTGTAAAGGATATCTAACAATACTAGCTGTGTTTGTATTTCACCCAAAGTACCTGCATTTCTAATACTGCATTTCCCAGTTCTTCAGTGGTGGAGAAGAGAGGAGAGCAGAGGAGATAATCTTGTCCTTTTTCTTGCCACTGGATGTTTTGTCTATTTATTCTACAAACTCCTTGGCTGTCTGATGGGTCTGAGCTCTCTGACCCCAGCTCAGAGGCCAGGTCTCCAACGGGAGCTGCTGAGTTAGGAGCACAGTGTGGCCATTGAGTGGTTTTGCTCTGAAGGCCACGCACTAGTTATGTCTGACATCCCTTGGATGCCACAAACCATCTCCTTTGTTACTGGAGATAATAGAAAGTCTAGGAGAAAACAAGGCAGATGAGTAGCAGAGGAGGTGAGAGGACTCAGCTCCCCCAGAGCTGTTACTATTTATACCTCAAGAATTCCTCAAAATAGCCTCTGCTATGTTTACGTGGTGATTTTCTCTGGTGTGAATCATGCAGAGACAGGCATTCCTCCTGCTCGGCTTCACCCGCAGGTCGTGGGGTCTCACCAGCTGATGGAGGAGCTCAGCCCTGCGGGGAGGCTGCGGAACACAGGGTTTCATAGTGCCATGAGGAAGGACACCCAAAAACCTTAGCCACTTCCAGGCAAACTCCTGTCTTCAAAAACTGAGGCTACATCGTGCTGTCAGTTGGGAGTAAGTCCAAACCTGTCATCCACTTTGATTCATCCGCTGGCCACTTATGGCCCAGCTGATACCATGTGCTGAAGCTCCTGTCAGGGGAAGCTCAGCCCCAAACATAGACACCAGTTCTCAGTGTGGTCTGCAGTGATAAGCCAAGAGGTGGCTGAGGGGGCTCGTCCCAGCCCATCAAGGTGGCCCAAAGGTGCTTTTAGCATCCGATCTGATTATGGTTGGGCTTGATGATCTTAAAGGTCTTTTCCAGCCATAACAATTCCATGATCAGGATGGACACTTTGAACCCAAATGCAGCTTATAGTGCTGGATGCAGGGAACAGCCTGCTTAAATCCCATTCTCACCTCCAAATAGGGACGTAGCCTGAGGAGGTGTCAGGAAATTCAGCGGTCCTTGGGATGGTCACTGCCTCTTTTTTTTTGGCTCTTACTAGGGAAAGTACTGGATACTTTCACTGAAAACCAAATAACCAGACAGCAAACTGGCCTGAGCCATATCTCCACCCAGCCCTTCCATAATCCCCAGGAACCTCTGTTGTGCTCTCCTCCACTTGGCTGTGGCTGGCACTCCTCCACGCCACCACAGCTGCACGCCACCACAGCTGCCCACCACACCATGGTCTAGGCAGACCCCATCCTTCCACTACTGCTTGTCTTTCCCCTCGCAGAGAAGCATCTGCATGGCCCCAAGTCAATCTCTCTCAGCATTTTCTCCAGTGGGCTCGGATTTAGCTTGGCTCAGCTGTAAGTCTGATGTGCTTCTCACTGCCCTCCCACAGACCCAAATTTCATAGAATCATAGAATGGTTTAGGTTGGAAGGGACCTGAAAGACCATCCAGTCCCACCCCCTGCCATGGGCAGGGACACCTCCCACCAGCCCAGGTTGCTCCAAGCCCCATCCAACCTGGCCTTGAACACCTCCAGGGATGGGGCAGCCACAGCTTCTCGGGGCAACCTGCGCCAGGGGCTCACCACCCTCAGAGTGAAAAATTTCTTCCTAGTAACTAATCTAAATCTCCCCTCTTCCAGTTTGAAGCCATTCCCCCTCATCCTATCCCTACATGCCCTTGTAAAAAGTCCCTCTCCAGCTTCCACACCCCTTCATTTCCCTCACTGCAATAATCCTCATCTGTCTGCCACAGAAGTTGTTAAGCTTGCTAAATTGACGACTATAAAGTACTGCAAATTCACTGCATTGGAAACCTGAGTTCAGTCCCATTTTTCTGCTGCAAGCTTCCTCTAGGGCCCTGGGAAATGTTAAACAAAGATTTTAAAATTTTAAGCATTGTCCTGCTAGTATGGCAAGAGGATGATGCTTTAGAAACATGAATTTTCAGAAGACCTTTTGTCTCATATGGTAAATTCACAAAGTGCTGCCATGTGTAAAGGGGAGTCAGGACTTGGAGAAGACCCAGTCTGAGCAGAGAGCTGCCTAAAATAGTGGGACATACAAAGAAGGGAGTTAGGCAGCCAAGGGGTGTGTTAACTGTGAACGTTCCCCAGAAGTTCAATACGAGAACTGGTCAGGTCTTTCCCACGATCAGTGAGCTCCTGGGAGAAAAAGATCTCTCCCTCCCTTCTCACTCTATCCAGTAGACCACTTACATCCAAGCTTCTACTTTAGCCAGTATTTAATGAGTTGTAAAAATGTAAGGAAAGATATGAAAATCCCATCCCAGATAACCTCACTGTCTCCTTGCAAGAGGGCTCTGTGTTTAATAGCCACAGTATAAAACAGGTAAAGTTACTCACACTTGGCCTCTCCCACTGCCCAGGAAAGTGCTGTAACCACTGGGCTTTGAGTCTACTAGTACACACACATGTCTGAGGGCTCGTCTCTGCTGTCTTTTGTGTGGGTTTGGCAAGCTCTGCACATGCCTAATGGATCAGGTCTTGCCAAAAAAACAGAAAGTGGGGAACGCCTAGTTTAAGAGTCTCTCCAGGGCTTGTGCACGAGCAGCTCACCATGTCCAAAGAGCTAAATCCAGAGGGGATTAAGTCCTCAAGCCTAGCATGTAGGCATCCTTGAGAAACCTAAAACCTGAGCTGCCACCTAACACTGTAGGTGCTTTAGGTTCCTAGGTGCTGACGTTCCTCCAAAGGAGTGCACACAAAACTGTCTACACCCCAGGCCTTTTGACACTCATATTTCTGCTGCTGCGCAGCAGACATCCTACACGAGGTACGTGCACATCCCCATGGTGTAAACATTCTCCACTGCACTCAGACTGTTCTCCTCTTTCCTAAAACAACAGAGTTGTCCCCGTTGTTTTATGACATTTTGGAAAGGAATCCAGCAGTACATTGAAGGACACATAGCAGAGAAGGGACAAACACTGATAACATTGGCAAAGTGGCAAACAGAGTGGGTGTTTGATAGCTCCCCAAATACAGACTTCCACCCTCTGCTTAATGATAGGAAAAGTGTAGACAGGATATCCCTGCAGGGTGTCTCTTCAGGAGAGTTGTTGGCAAAACGTGTGTTTCTCTATACACGGTGAGCAAAGGTGCTTTGAGCCAGAAGGATTTTTTATTGTGTAAGAGAACAAAACAAGCAAGAACAAAAGTAGTTTTCATGAGAGAAGCATGTGAGTGTGTGTGTGTGCGCGTCTGCTCCCTCTGTAATAATCTGCAATGAAGTGAACATAAATTGGCTGCCTGTGTCTCTAAATTGAAATCTAACATCACTGTAGACATTAACAATCATAACACATACAGAGCTCCATACATGATAGCACTCATTTGCTTCCGAAATCCTTTAAGAAATTCTTTAGCTGAAAGAGTAGAAGGCCAGTGTTTGCAGGTGTAGTGCAAGGCTGGTTCGTTGTGGGGGACAAACTTGTCCCCATGGTGTAAGAGACAGTACAGAGAAGTCAGTCTTCTGAGGGAATGCAAGAGAAAACGAAAACAGATGCTTAGGATGAAGTTGGTGTTTGCAGAAGGCCAGGCATGGTTGGACTGCAAAATGAAGGTACTTGGGTGTTACCATGTCTTAGAGTTGATTTTTGGAGGGAGGATGGGCACATCTTCTCCTTTGCAGTCCCACCAGAGGGTGAGTGTTGAAATTAAAAGCCAAGGCCTTCCACTGGAATGGCATGTGCAGGACACCTTGTTCCTGGGGTTGGCTAGAGCTGTGCTGTCTGTGAAAAGAAGGGGAAAATTTTGGTACAGAGTGATTTGTGTTATTACTCGCTGCTCTTCAGTATCCAAGACTTTTTCAAGAGCCTACGTCAAAGAGGGCCCAAGAGTCTGGACAAGATGACTCTACCCAAAAGATTACCCACAGCATCAAAATGACTGAAGAGTGGCTGACATTGGTTTGAGTGTCCAGAGGTGGAGAGCTAGGTAGGGACTTGCTTTTGGAGGGCATCTGTCATTGCACTCCAAACCCATGTTCCTCTAAAGTACTGGGCACCCAAGAATCAAAACTTTAGAAGTTGGCTGTTGCCTTTGAAGGTCTGCCCGTTGTGTAAAGTTAGTTTCAGAAAAGTCTTTCCAAACTCAGCTTTGATCTGACATGGTATGGGAAGCCCAGAAGGTCACTGATAGCCCTGCAACTTCCAGCAGAGCCCTGCGTGCTCTCACCACACTCTCAGCAGGACCTAATGCTGCTGCCTGTGCATAATGAGAGGGGAAGGAGTCCATCAGGAACAGCTTTTGAACCTTCTGTTAACATTTGCCCTGGTAAGTAATGAACCTAGAGGGGCTGTTAAATGCTATGGAGGCTCAGCTCTGGCTCAGTCATCCTCTGCCCTGCTTTTGTAGTTGTTCAAATCACCATGTTTTTAGGCTGAAACCTTTGCAATTCAGTGCCAGCAAGATGGGCTGCTTTGCACAGCTAATTGCACGCAGCAGCAGATGCCTCATTGTGCTATGGTTGTCTGGACATGATACAGCAAAGCCTTGGTCTAGCTATGTCAGAGGGATGAGCAGAAATACTAGGAGGATGATCTGCCCTAGGTTAATGGCATAATGAGAGAGGTGTGAAAATTATGAGTTGTGGCAGCCCTGGGAGGCACCTTATTTATCTACGTGGTGACAGATGCCACTTAAGGAAGGGGTATATATGCTACAGACAGATGATGTAACACAAATCTGAGTTAACATTAGGCACTTTTAACAATAACCATTCAGATGACAGTTCATGGAGAGCACACATTCCTGCAGGCAGAGAAGCTGCAACCAGGAGCGTACCCCACCCAGCTCTGCAAAGCAACCCTAAGGCACAAACCTCCACCGGCACAAGGGCTTGTCGGAGAAGGGCATGTTGCACCCAGCCCTTCGTTGTTTCCCAGTGCTTTGTGTCCTGGGCTGTTTCAAAGCAACCAGAAGTCACAGGCACAATGTCACTGTCGGAGGTACTTCCTCCATGGCCATGTCACAGCGAGGGTACACTACATACATGGTGATGAAGGCAAGGTGTTCTAGGGGAGCATAGATGTGTTCCCTCCACCAAATCAAAGGTTGAGAGTGACTGTCCCTGCGATCTTTTGTCATGACTTCTGCAGTCATGGAAACGTTACTCTATTATATCCTGTGTCACCACAATTTTACACTACTGTCTTCTGGATCTAGTCATCATCATCAGGTGTAACCAGGAGCACTTCAGCTTCTCTAACCTGCTACCCTGTGCAAGCAGAACAAGGTCTCAGGCTGAGGTACAGCACTGTTTTGTGGGATACTGGCTCACCTCAGAAATGCACCAGCACCAGCCATAAAAGTATGATTGCAAATCTTATGGAAGTCCTCCTTAAAAGCCCAGGTTCTGTATTCATGTGATGCTGTGAGAATCTCACCTTACATGGTTTGAAAGGAAGTTTCTTAGTCTGTGTAGCTCTAAGCTAAAACTGGAAAACATAAAACCTAACTCAGGAAAACCTAATTACATGGAGGTTGTAATGATTTTAGAGGAGGGGCTGGGAGTACATCCTGGAGGAGATGATGACCTGACTTTCTTCTGGACGAGCACCTGTTGCTGCTGGCTCAGAATCTCCACTGCAGAAAATTCACTCTATATGTTATGAAGCAGGGGCAGTTCATGATCTGTTAGACGTGAATTGCCCATCTTGCAGCGCCACTGCTGTGCTGCTGTAATACATACGGCCTGTCTCAACGTTGCCCAGAATCGGGCAGTCATGCAGCAGATCTTCCGCAGCCAGCTGCACAGTAGCACGGTTCCAGTATGATGCTTTGCAGCATGTAGGAGTGAAAAGGGATGTGGGATGCTTTCACGGTACCATGTCACGTTCCTCAACTGTCAAGAAGCAAATACCTCCATGTGGTCAATCCAAAAAAACTGGATTTTAATCCACCAAGATGCCAGTTTAGTTTGGCCTTGACATAAGTGCTGAGAGAGGATAAAAGCTTCTGGGAGGACAGGCCAGATGGGAGGATTATCGCCATTGTTTTGGGAAGGGCTCTGACTTTACAAACATTCACTCACAGAAATGAACAAAAACATCTTTTGCGGTAAGTGCTGCCTGCACTGAGCCTTCTCCCCAGCTCGCTGATATGCAAATCTCACCACACGCAGCTGGGCTGGAGCTTTGCGGTTGGCAACCTTTCTGTACCAATTTTGGTAATAGCTTTCTACGTGACTCGGGTATGACTAAGCAGAAAGGAATTAGTGGGCACTCTTTGTTCTTGAAGCTCAGCCGAAATATGAACGTGCTGGCCTGACAAAAGCCGGCTCTTTGCATAAAGAAAATAGAGAGGTCTGGAAGGTTAATGAGTGACATAATCAGCTCTCTGGGAAATGTGCACAGGCAAGGAATGAAAACAATGTGCAACAGAGATAATTGATTACCCGCAGTGCTGCACTCACCTGTGGCAGCATGGGTTCCCCATCATGCTGGCTGAACACGGCTCACCGCGGCCCGGCGATGAGGCAAAGCCCACAAAGGGCTTGACTGGGATCCTCAGCACCTCCATGGTGCTCAGAGGAGGAGGAAGGCTAGCTCTGAAGGTGGGTTTTTGCAAACAGGCTGTTGAGGCGCAAAGTCTGCAGGTAGGCAAGGTGTGCAGGAGGAGCGGGGAACACTGTACCCTTTTTCCCACCCGCTTTAACCCAGGTTGTAGTCTGCTGTTAGGGATGGAAGAGATGTGAATTCCCCTTCTGGTCACCAAGTGCTTAAGCAAGTCTTTGAAGCTCTGAGTTACTTCCTAATGCTGCAAAATAGCTCTTCACAAAGTCCTGTCCAAAAGCAGCCCTTGTTCTAACTTTGAAATAAACGGTGTCTGCCTAATTTCAGGGCAGAGCTGTGCCTTTGGGAAAAGGAATTTCCCTGTAGCCTTCCTGCATCCCTGTGGTCTTGCTGCTCACCAGCAAGAGTTGAGACCCACTCTCCATTTCCCCAGTGGTTGTCTCCTAGCAGTCTTCAACCCCTCAGCTCCATGGCAGGAGCCAAGCACCTGAATGCTTGAGGTTACAACACTCAGTGGTCACAGCGCCTAAATACCATCATTGACCTGCCTATGCCAGAGCCTGGTGGGGTTGCAAGGAGGTAGAAGGAAGGTGACCTGGCACCACTGTGTGCTGTGGGATGTTGGGTTATAGTGTGGAGATGTCAAACAAGGCATGGAAATGAATTGGGTTCAACTAATTGTATCTGTGTCATCTATCTGACATAGTGCTGCTTTTGATGACCAGATGAATGACTGATACATGAGCAAAGCTTCCACCTACCTGCTGGGCGAAGATGTGAAGTCCTGTGCATCACTCCCGAGAGGTCTGCTGAGCACAGGAAAATACGCTGTTCTGGGTTCTCACCTCCCTGGCCAGGGATGTCCTTATGACGATGGACGAAACCCTCTGCTTGCTTCAGTCAGGCAGCCATGTTGCACATGGAGCCTCCCATCCCAGGCCATAGAAACTGTCAAAGATCAAGAGGTCTGTGGAAATGATTTTAGCCTAAATACTTCAAAGAGAAAGTGAATGCACAGCCAGGAACAATACCTGCTCAAAGGCCAGGACAATCTCAGTGGATTGCAGAAGACATGGGCCTGTGACTGCATGAAGGACTTGCCTCTGCTGCCGTGCAATGGGCAGCACACAAGGACATGAAGAGTCATGTCCCTACAGCAATGAGTGCCCGGGAGGCTGGAAGGCAGGACACAATTGTTATCACCCTGACTTAAAGGTTTTGTTTGCTGTTCTCACAAAGAATGAGTAACAGATCAGACTTGTTTCCTAAATGGGTATTAATCACTTGTGGCTGTTGCCCCACAGTCTGTTCTCTGCAGTCCCTGTAAAATGAGCTTCCAGGTCTGGGAATGTACATATCTGGGTTTTATTCACGGTTATCTCTACTGACATCAGTAAAGATTGCCCAGGAAATCAAAGCACTGAGTTTCACCTCTCTGGTCTGCCACAGCGCCGCTGGAGAGAGGCTCAGCTCCTCAACTTCAAAGAGGGGATCATAGCACTGCCCTTTCCCACAGGGTGCAAGGGAGAGTGGTGATGATGTCAAATGGAAATGTAACCAAAACAGGGATGGCCATTGGCCTGCATGTCTTATGGGGTTTGTATCTGTTGTCTGATCTGATCAGTCTCAGTATCAGCAGGGACATCAGGATGCTCACCTCTCAGCTTGTGCCCCTGGAAGCCATCTGTGAATCTGCTTCCATTCACATGGCCTGGAATAGCCAAAACCACCCTCCTCACAGTGTGTGCTCTCATAAATGGGTGCCAATGAACATTTCTACCTCTGGTAGCAGCTTCAGCTCCTTAGTAGATGGATCATTTATGCGAAAAAGTGTGCAAGAGTCTTACTCTGGGTCCTGAGAGATGAGGATCACAAAAGTAATACAACCAGCAATAAACTATCCATGATTGTGCACAGCAGAAGTTTAGTGGAGCGGGGAAGGGAACAGTGATCTCCATTCCCATTTATTGATGTCAGAGGGGACCATTTTAATCATCACTGTCAAGCTTTAAGCCTTGCACAGAGTAGCAAATCTCAGCCTAGTTCTTATTCTCATCCAGAACCTTTTCCCTATTTTCAATGTGGATAATGCTGTGTGCATAAAACACCTTTGCTGTTTGCTTTTGCTGTGCCTGTTCTACTTTGGTAAGAAGGTTCCCAGGTCCCTAATTCCTGTGCCCTCCTGTGCTCTCAGTCCAGCAGCAGTCACCATTATTAATGCATCAAAACATGAAGGCCGGTTAGGTTGGGCATTATCCCCTTTAGATGAGATCAGACGGTTACATCTGCTGAGTCCCTGAGACTCTGTGTGCTTCTGATCTTCCTCCACCCTCTGAAGATGTCTCCTGCACACCACTGAAGAAAAGACTGACTAGCTTGGACATAGACATCTGGTTTTCGAGAATACAGGCTGAGGCAGATTGATCCCATACCCAATGACTCTTCAGGCCGGGGACGAGAGTGTTTTTGGGCTTGTGCTTCTGCCATGGCACAAGCAGGCTCTCTGGACATGTCAGATTTCCTCCTTCCCACACTCACCCCAAGAGGAAAGCCGTTTTTCTGTGGGTATTCCTGTCTCACATGGGGACCGTGTAGGGGCTTCCCTGGGCACTGAAATGCAAACCATGGGGTATGAATCAGCCATGCTGTCTTGAGACACTGCTTCTCTTCAGCTCATTGAATTAGAGTAGGGGGGAATTCTTTGGAGGCTGATAAATGTGACCCACTTGAGTCCAAGCCTCATTAACGCATGGGGTCATGAGCAGCTCAGAACAGCAGCTATAGCTAAAGGAATCTCAGAAAGATAAATATCAGTCCCCAGGGTATGCCCAAAGGAGGCAGAAGCCCACTGGCACTCTCATAAATGCATGCCCAATGTTTTCTTTGCTCCTGTTTGCAGTCTGCTGTTGGGACAGTCATTGTGCCCTGGAATGTGGTCACACTTTGTTCCTCAAGCAAGCCGCCTTGCCAAGATACCGATCGGCACGCTGCTCTCCTCAATCTGGTCAGTCAGGTGTGGAAGTGTGAGGGACCAGGCAGGAGGGAAAAAGTGCATGCTGCAACTAAAAACCCAAATCATCTGTCATGATCTGGGAAATGTATTGGCAAAAGGTCAGAGAAAACAACGTTCAACCCAGTGGCCTCTCCCATGGCTCCTTGGAGTGGCTCCAGCCTCACACCTTTGTTAGGCTCTAGAGAAATTTCAGTTTTGTCTCTGTCAACACTTCCTTCTCTCCAGCATTGCCCTCATCGCCTCAATTGATCACCGTCATCATCTCCTCTCACCTGTACATGGGCTGGCACTGTAACCATTCCCCAAATCAGCACCTCAGAGAAGTTATGGCCATGTCTGTAAACAAGGTACAGGGCTTTGAGAGGGAGCACTGTTCATGCCCGGAATGTTGTTGCAGGGAAGGGTTGACTCGCCATCACTTGGCATCCACAAATGAAGCCAGAGTGGCTCCTTTGGGGTGATATGGAGCCCTGGACCACTGGGGAAGACAGTAGGGCAGAAGAGTCTTCAACAGCACACTGCACCCACATCCTCGACTCTGGCTAGCCTGGGCAGCTGCCTTTCAGGAGGTTAAACCATGACTTGTCTTGCAGTTGGACTGCATCATCTTGCCTTGTCTTTCCGTGTAGGAGCTGGAAAACAAGCTATGTTTGGAGAATGTTAACCATCACAAACTCAAGATCTTAATGGCATCTGCCATATGCCCAGCCTAGCAAGCACAGCTCTCCCTCACCCACGGTACTGATGCAGAAAATGAAAGCCACACCACAGATGCTAACAAGATTTAACATAGGGGGATCATAGCTAACCCGTCTAGAGTACTCCTGCAAACTTTCTGCAGTATCTGTGTGTCTGAGGGGCAGTGGTGGATCTATCATGCACCTATGAAGAATGCCAGGCCCAACACATTCATTTCATAGTTGAGGAGTGAAGGTGTGACAAGTAATGGTCCAGATCCACACAAATAGGCACCGAACTCCTTGCTTCCCCACTGAAACCAAGAGGCAGTTCAGGATAGAAGCAAAGGCACCCCATGTCCTGCAGCTTCCCCATGTCCAAGTAGTGATGGGTTCCTCACAGGAGATATCTGCCTTTCCACCATCAATCCAGTGGGGAAAGTTGGGTGCCGCCTTTCTCCGAGGATCTGGTTGGAGAGTGTTTGGGGTAACAGCCGTGTAACAAGAGCACTTCCCCAGGAAGGTGCCTTCTCTTCCTCAGCAGGCCATGTTTTCCCAGCGGAGGGGGCTTTCCTCATTTGCCCTCACCCTGGTGATGCTGAGCTGCTGGGAACTCAATGGCAAGTGTTGGGGCAGGAGGAGAGGGCTCTGGCTGCCCTGTGGTTACAGCACTTTTCTGCACAGGGTTGGAGCTGCATCCAATCCCAGCTGCAGCGAATGCATTTTTTTTATTTATTTATTTTTATTTCATGCAAAGGGGGAAAAAAAAGCAGGCAGAAGGGCTGCAACAGTTAGGTCTCTTTCCCCCGAGTGTGTGACTGGAGAGATGACAACGTACAAGGTGGCCAGCACCCACCCTGCTGCCCACCATCGTCAAACAGGAGCAAGGCTGGCTCCCAGCTGATGAAGACAACTACCATTTCCAGTAGCATCCTTATATTCTCAGTGGGGAGGTGGACACTTCTGGAATCACTTAGGCAATATGCTGTGCACAGAGAGAGGAATACCAAAATTAGGCTGCTTGACTCATTTTCTGCAGATTCTCCAAGACAATGGCCTCTCCTCTGACTGTCGCAGTCACTCTAGGCCATCTGTCTCTCTTGACTGTCCCTGACACCAGGCATGCAAAATTTCCAGAGGGTAACACTTGAATAAGACACCTACATTAGGCAAACTGCATACATACAGCCCTTTGCAGTTCAGGTCCTGTGTGACTTGTCAAAATTGCCAGGACATGTGTGGCCAGTGCTGCTCACAGCTCCGATAGGAATTGACTTCCTATTAGGCACAGGACCGGAGATAATTCACATTTGTCTCCTTATTGCCTGGCAAGGCAGTGGCTGCAGCAGTGCTATCAGGATAGACCTGTTGTTTTTATGTCACTAGGTTTAATCCCAGCCTTGTTCTTAAGGATCAAAAATTATTCACATCTGACTGCTGATCCATAATCAGGACATCTCAGCTTGGTTTGCCTGTCACCACTGCAGTGCATGTCATGGCTGTCACGGGCTGGCCATACACCTTCAGCCAAGCTCTCCTGCCCCAGTAAAAGCCATGACAAAGAGCCTGGAAAAACACATTGGCAGAGAGATGTGAAACCTTTGACATACCTGACATAATACCCAGCCTGAGCCTTGCACTGACATTTCTAGAGGTCCCATGGAGGACAGTGTATAGGTAAAACTCAGGTGGGGCTCTTTATTCTTAAAGCGTTCTGTCTCAAACATTCATTTACTACCAATCAACTACAGACAGCTATTATAACATACAACATTTATTATTTATACACCAATTAAAATACTGCCATGCAGAAAGTGCCCAAATGGTTAAAACATGTCCCCCTTTTAGTCATCAGCAAAACTTTTCAGCATTTAGTTAATGTGCATCTTGTTGCTGGGGTTATCTCACTGCTGGTCACCTTTACCAAGGAGCCTGTGAAGTCTGACCAGCAAAGGGAGCTCCAAAATCAAACGTAAATGATCTTCTCCCATGCCAGCTTCTGGCTGAGCCAGAGGATCTGGAGGCCTTGATAATGGGTTGGTGGGTCAGAGAGGCCAGATGCTGATTTTAGCAACACTAGCATGACCTTGGTTGAGCAGTTTGCCTGGAGGTAACCGAGCTGTGAATCTGGCCCTCGACGTGCATGACATGGGGTAGCGGAGGCTGCACTAGAGGCTGTGGCTGAGAGTGACTGACTCAGATGGCAACAGGTTGGCAGTCCTTCAAAGAGGCTTTCTTTGTCTTCTTTGTGGGAGGTGTAAATGAATTGAATGGAGACGCTGAAGGCTTTCCCGTGCCAGTTATTAGCAATCTCACTTCTATATATAGCATCTGCCTAACTTAGTCTGGGTGAGCAAGCAAAGTGGCATGTGAGTTATCGCTCTTGTCACGTTCGCCTCTCTTGATTACAAGCGTTTTGTTTGCTTGCTCTATCGTGGTGATGTAAGGCAGGCTAAAAGAGGCTGCAATGCTGCACGGCTTCAACGTGCCAGAGCTACAGGCTCCAGTTAGGAGCTACCTGAAGCGTTGGCACTCTGGGGTATCGCAGCCTCAGGACAGGGAGCAGAGCTCCAGGCAAACCTCAGTGGAAAGTTGGGCAGTTTCCAAGCTGTTTCCCCATCTGTCTGGTCCAGCTGTGGTTCATGCGCAAGAAGAGAAGCAGTGGGAGACTGGCAAAATTGCACTGGAGGAAAGCAGTGAAACGTCTTCCTGTGCCCCCTGTCAAGCAAAAGCCTGTCAATGAGAGGTTTTTCAGAAATTTGGTTAGTTTTCCTGTTCTTTTTCATTTCTCTGCATTCTGGACTGGCACCAGAATCAACATGATGAAGGCTGTTCAAATAGCACCATCGAGCTCACCAGATCCCAACTCTCTTAGGGGAGACTGGAGAAAAACATCCTCTACACAGGGCCTGCTTGTAGCAACCCAGTATAAACATGCCCACTTCATACAGATTAGCAATATCTATTTTCCCTCCGAGATGCTTTATTCCCTCAGCCAAGCAGCCCTCGGATGAAGGTGCTTTCTTCCTGTGCTTTTTGAGGGGCAGCAAGCGCCGCAGCAGCTGGATCTTCACACCAGCAAGCAGGAATGAATCAAGGAAGTTAATTAGAGATAGCAAATCTGGGCCCGGTGCCCCATTCCCTCATCCCCACCTCAATTAGGAGAGATGACCAGGCAGCCTGGGGGCTGATCTTTCTCTGAGTCATCTGTGCCAATGCAAAATGGCTGCAAAGTGTTCCTGTGCTGAGTTTAGGGTACCAGGTCCCTGTTGCACACATCATTTGCAACACTCATTTGCACTCACAAGCTCCTGAGGATGCTGGTGTAAAAGGGCTGTGGGTGTTAATTAGCTGCCTCTGGTGATTTGGTTCTGTGTCGGTCTGGGAGCAGCTTTCCCCAAACAGTTGTCCCTTGGGTGAGCGAAGGTTGCATGCCACCACTTGCGCAAGGCAAAGACAATGGTGTCCTTGCTGTGACTGTTCTCTGCAGACCCTGTCTGGATGCTCTACTGTGTAGATGGTCTCCCCACGGGACCAGTCATTGGCAGCGGATGGCAAGCAGGGCCCCTCCACCATGGTCCCATCTAAGGTCTGGTGCTGGGTGCTGAGCATGCCAACAGTTCATAACATTAGGAGGCCCCCGGGGCAAGATTTCATGCACGCGGGCCAACACTGAGCCCCTTCGAGTGCTGAGGGTGTGTGTGTGTTGGCAGAATCAATTAAAATTCTTGGATTACCACCAACAGCTTTGAGTCTGTTTGGGCCAAATTCCCAAAGAGGCCCCTTTGCTGCTTCCATGTTGGCTGTGGCCAAGGTCTCTTGAGAACAGACTGGTCCAAGTTGGAATATGTTTTAGATAAACAGTGTGTCAGGTAATGGCATGTGCCCAACAGCCTGAGCCAGCCTCAAATACAAACCCCACCCATGAGCCCAGCTCTCCTGGAGAGACAACGGTGGACCATGACAGTGGCTGTGGGCCCATCATGGATAGAGTACACCATGAAGCCCTTAATCCCAAAAGAAACCTCAGCAGCCAGGGTATTTTTCCTTTGATTGTGGCATCCAACTGACCAATTGCTCCTGGTGTAATTTTAAGAACAGGCAGAATCATTTCAGGTCATGACCTTTTAAGACATCGCTAGCATGTCCCAAAGCAGGGGTGGTGGTAGGTTGGTGGTGACTCACACCTGCAGTATGTGGCTGTGCTCCTCCATCAGCCCCGGTCCATGGTGTTGTTATCATTAGCCTCATTGAGAAGGGGAACTCGCTTGGAATAAATTAAACAACTGCTCTTTTCTTCCCCTACAAGAGAAACATGAGCAGGAACAGCCTGAGTGGAGCAACAGGCTGATCCAGTGAATAAACACGGAACCTTTTCACAGTGAGGCTCCTCCAGGCACCAGGACTATCTGTGGATGAATTACAGCAAATAAGAGAGACCGCTAGCAGCCAAAAGTACAGAGACAAAAGCCAGAGCCAAGCTAAATGTTTCCAAGCTCAATGATCCCGTTTGGGAATCCAAACCTCCAACTGCGTTTGAGATTCAATGAAGCCTTTCTCTCTCTCTCTCCCTTGCATGGGGCCATCCTGGGTAGGAGGCACAGAACAGTGAAATGCCACCGAGGAGACAACTCGTGTTGACCTGGATCAACCCTCCAAAGCATTACCAAGCTACATCGTGGGCAGCCCCCGTTGCCACACAGCTGTACCTTGGGTCTGATGCTGCAGGCAGGCATTCCTGGGTGTAGCAACGATGCAGATGTGGGCTTTTTTGGATATCCTGATGATGAGTGAGCAGGTAAAGCTCGGGACATAGCTAGGTATCTACCATTTTGCACTGTCAGCTTCTCAGGGCTTTACTCAGCTCTTTCTCAGACAAGTCATTTGAGGGTGGTGATTTGAGTAAGGCATGAGTAAAATATGATTAATGCTATCTAGGACTGGCATCCTGACAGAAGGACTCACTGGACCCACAAAAGGTAGCAGATATAACACCACTCTGACAGCCCCACCTTTATCCTTTTATTTTAAAAGAAAATATAAATTGGGGGTCAAATTTTACAATAGATATTGATAGTTTTTTTTGATTTTTCAGACTTGGGTCAACCAGACCATGAGCACAATTGTGGGTGGAAAGCGATCCTCTTTTGCCAACTCTTACCTCCCTCAACAGCCACGATAGATCAGCCATCCACTGCACTTCTAGAATAGGCAGAATAATTCAGTGTAGCAGTTACCCTGCTATATGTTTTTAAAATATCAGCAGTACTGTATGTATATATGTGTATGTGTGTCTGTGTGTGAGGGATATATATGTGTGGTATACATATATGTATGTATACACCATATGTGTGTGTATACATATACTTAAAAATATGTACATACAGTGCTGAGGCCGCAGCACTATATGGACACCGCATACACCGCAGTGCCCTACTTTCTATTTAATGCATAAGCATACTGTAGCTGCAATGGCATCCCCTCATTCTGCCACAAAAAGAAATGTTTTTCAAACCTAAGGATTTTTTGGCAAATGAAGCCTCTCCCCACTGCTCTATGACATTTTGTTTTAAGGAAATATTGCCCTGTGTTCCTAGCACAGGTGACCTGATCAGGTGGCCACTCAGATGCAGAGCGCCTCACTGATCCCTGGGGGCTGATCCCTGGAAGGTGCATCCCCCGCGTCACTTCAGCATTTCTTTGAAGGAACATCCTCCAGCTTCTCTGTACCAGCCTGCAGAGAACAGCAGACTCCACAGCTGGCAGATTCCGGCATTGGTGTCAGACCAGCTGCTGGTGAGAAGGACTGGAAGGATGTACGTGTTAAAGGGAGAGACAGAGGAGCCAAGTGAAATCCTGATCATAGCTTACGTGGCCTCCAAAGGGCTAAGTCTCCTGCAGCTTTAAATCTGTCCTCTAGCACAGCACTGGCCCTTTCCAACACCATGACCTTAATTATTGGTTTTCCCCTCCTCTCTGTTGTTGGTCTCTATTGTTGGTCTCCCGTTCCCAGACGTGGGATTTCCAAACAGGTCCTCTAAGTGCAGCCCAGCATCTCACATGGGGACCTCCAAGGACACAATTAGGCTATAAAAGCGCTTGAGGGGTTTTCACAGTGAACCCCCACTGACTCCAGGGTGGAATAACCATGAGCACAAGAATCAGGCTTGCTCTGGCACGAGACTTGAAGGAGAGGCAGGCAGAGCAGAGCGTAGGCATGCTGCAAGGAGCCAAATTCTCTCCTGCATTTCATATGGAGTGCCACCAGCATGGAGAAACACAATGTCCCCCGGAGAAACACACATATGTGCCTCGGGCAGACACCCACACATACCTGTGCTTGCTGCGATGCACTTTGTGTTTTCAAAGAAATGCAAATATGCACTTAAACAAGTGCATGCACACATACACTCTCTCTCTCTCTTCCTCTCTCCCTCTGTCACATGCAGTCAGATAAAGAGATGTACATATATCTGCACCAGTAGGTTTAGAGATGATGTAGTCATTTGGGTTTCTCACAAGAAGATCTAGATCTTAAAATACTTATCCACCCTGCGTACCACTGACATACAGGGCCCTTTAAATACAAGTGAAAACATGCAATATTTTCCTTGTGGAGCTTCTACTCTAAATCACGATTGATACTGTGCCAGAAAAATGCAGCCATTGTGCAAGGAAGGGAGATGCAAAAACACAATTGGAAAGGAGCTGCTGGGAGAGTGCATGATAGGGAAAATTTGCATTAATTAGTTTGTTTTCTTCTCTCGGACATGCATCAAACCTATGCACAACACTATTTTTTTAAGGAAACGCAGCTTTTTTTAAGGAAATATGGATGATAAAATAAAATCCCACTAGATGGCACTCCTTGGACATGCATAATTCACTTCCCAAATTATGCCGAGCCCGCTGCCCAATGCGTGCTGGCTGCAGGCTTGCCGCAGAGCTGGGCAGCCTGGCGCAGCTGATGCAATGCGAGGGGCTGCTGCACCGCATGGCCCAGGAATATCATCCCAAGCATCCCTGCTCGGTGACAAAGCCTTGTTTCGGACATCATGGCACTTCTGTCTCCGTCTCAATCATCCAGGGGATCTGCTTCCCCTTGCGTAGCTAAGGGTGCTGCAATTTGTGTTTGGTGGGTGGGAAACTGAGCCCTGGGGCACAGATATGATTTGCTGAAATGAAGGGGGGAAGCATGCTGGGGAGAGAAGCCCTGAAACTGTGACTCCTGCCCCCCTGCTCTACTCAATGGGCTTCAGCCAACCGGGAAGGGTGGCATCACAGCAATCTGCTCTGTAGCGTAACCAACATCAAACAGCCGCGTGTTAGGGCAGCAGAAAACTTGCTTTGACCCTTCAGTCGAGAGCTCATGCTGGGAAGCTGCCCTATGATGTGGCTGTAGGACAGAGACAGTGGAAAGGGGCATCTTCCTTCTCCGTCCATCCCCTCACACATGGGCTCCCCGCCTGCCCTACCAGCCAAGGGGGCACACACAGGGTACTTGGCCAGAGGAAGACCAGGCTAGGTGCAGAGTTGTGTCACGGCTGGGTTAAAGGGAGCTGGATTTTGGCTGGGTTTTGCTTGTGAGGAATATAATTATAATTCAGGAGAGAGGCTGGGGGCTGCTTGACTCAGTAGCACAGAGGCAGGGCTGCGAACAAGGGCAGAGGGGGGAACCAAACCCCACTAGGGAAACCTCTGCACGCTGTGAAGATGTGGCTTGGGCTAGAGGAACATCTAGTGAAACCCAAGACTCAATTCTTCCTTCCATCTGGCCTCAAAGCCTTCGCTTCTGTGTGTGCTAGGCTCACAGATGCCTGTGGGAACAGCTGAGCCCATGAGGGTCGTTTCTTCTCCATGGTGATGCTCTTCATCATGGGACCTGCTCCCAGCCCCACTGCTGAGGCATGGGGACACCTCCAGGCAGAACTGCCCCTGGTGCTACCCCCATGGGGGCTAACAGGGATTCTGGCTCCTTCATGAGCATCACGAGCACAAAATGCTCATTTGACCGAACGGCTGCTTGCAAGCAGGACTGTAACTTGCACAGCTTGACTGACAGCTTCCTGAGGCAATTTAATTAAAGAGACAAGAGTGCTTGAGAAAAATCATTAATTTCTCTTAAAGAGAAATCTTTGCCGAACACACATGCCCGACGCGGGGCTACGAGGAGTGGGGCTGCGCTCCAGCAGTAATTGGCATGAGCACCCACACCCGTGCTAATCCAATCTTTTCATGTTTCATTCCTGCAAGCTCATTTTAATACCATCTGTCAGCAATCCGATCCCCTCTTATCACCACTGTAAGACCATCCAGCCATGAGACAGGCAGCGATGAGGTGGCCGGAGGGTACGCGCAGCCACCTCCGCACAGGCTGCAAACCCTGCCGAGCCGTCGAGGAATCGCTGTGCCCGGGACAGCAGCAACTGGCCTTTGAGATGACAATGGCTCCAATGCCGTCACCACTGCTCTGCAGAAACAAGGGCAAATATATCCAGGACTGCAAGGTGTGGACGGACACTGGTGGCATTGGGGATGGCCGTGGCTGGCTTGATTTTAGCTTTTCTGCATGCAGGGCTGGTGGGAAAATGGAATTTATTGCTAAGGAGATGCTGCTCAAGGGCTGGCTGAAGATGAAAGCAGGGATGCTGGCGGGTCACATACCTCACAGGGTTTGGGATTGAAGGGCCGAGGGCCATAGAGGGTGACTGGGGAGGGCTGTGACCATCTTCAGTCAAGCAAGCAGGAGAATGAAGGGAACGAAGGAAGCCTGTGACAGGGATCCAGATCTGGGTGGGTCACAGCCTGAAAAACCCAAGTGCAGATTCCTTTTGCCTGAATACCATGGCAGACTGGGGACATGGCATGTCATCATGGGAAGACACCCACTGCACCTGGAATGACTCAAACCTGGCCAGTGAGGTCAGGCTGCCACAGGATGGATAGTTTGTGGGGAACCAGATGGGACATTCAGCCTGGCTTCTGTTGATGGCAGTGGCACTGAAACCACCACCACAGCCACCGCGGTCTGGCAGGCCTGAGGTAGGCATAACCACAGCCGAGAGCCAAATGAAAGCAACGGGACCAGCTATGGGAGCAGCAGCCCAAACTGCAAAGGTCCCATGAGTGAGCCATGGGTCCCCAGACAGAGCTATGGATGGACTCCCAAGTAGCGCACAGGAGATCTCCCTTAGAATGGCTGCCCAGGCTTAGTTAAATAGCCACTAATACCTCCATCATCTGCAGCATTCTTGTTGCAATGAGTGTAAACAGTACCCTCAGTGCTTCAGTGGCTTGATCCTCCTGTGCTGCCCTGTCCTGTCATCACAGAGCTGGTTGTCCCACTGGCCAGGTGGCTGCTGAACCTGCAGCCCCCCTGGCCCACCTCCCAGCCCATCGCTCAGAGGGCAATGCAGGTGAATGTCTCCAGCGTGGGCAGACAGTGACAACATCCATGATGGGCCAGGAGAGCTGGCAGGTGGTGCTGGCCCCTCGAGCAAGGCAGGGTGGTGTCACCACAGGGTTTGCAACGATGCTGCTGACAAACCTGTGTGCGCGCTGACCCAGAGCAAAACCAGATGCAGATTTGTCTGTGCGTGCACACAGAGCTGTCACATGTAGATCCTTGCGGCCAGGCATCAGCAGGGGTCTCTGCAGTCAAATGCAAATCCCAACAGCTCTGGGTGGGAGCACACCCCGGCACAGTTACACACACAGGGACCCCGCAGTTAACAGTCCCCTGTACCCCACTGCAAGGTGGCAGAGGGTGGGGACCTGTGCCAGCAAAAAAAAAGGAGTCCATTAGCTGCATCCCTTCCCCTTCAGCCCCAGCCCGGCCCCTGGTGCCTTCACTGACAGGAGGCCCACATGGAGATGGAGGTGTTTGGCCATGGGATTTGACACTTTGCTCCACGATTTTGCCACACATGGGTGAAAAGCAGAGTGTCAAATAAAGAATCAGCTCTGTGCCCATTCCAGCTGTAGGCCAGGGGCTGGGGAGCTCTTTCTTAGGATGTCCTGGATGGTCTCTTCTCCCAAGGAACAGGCTGTAGGACAAGAGATTTAGATTGGATATTAGGGAAAAAATCTTCACTGAAAGTGTTATCAAGCCCTGGAACAGGCTGCTCAGGGACGTGGTTGCGTCGCCATCCCTGGAGGTATTTAAGAGACGTGTAGATGTGGTGCTGAGGGAGGTGGTTTAGTGGTGGACTTGGCAGTGCTGGGTTAATGGTTGGACTTTATGATCTTAAAGGCCTCTTGCAACTAAAATGATTCTACGATTCTATGACTTACAGAGCACTGCTTGTGAAACCTGATCTCATTGTGGTGCTGATGGACCCCGGCAGGGCGCACAGCCCCACACCATTGCAGTCCATCACCCTGCCACTGTGCCCAGGACTTTCAGGCTGCACGCATTAGTTCCAGGCGTCTCTGGCTCAAGCACAGCTCGAGGCTGGTGTGACGAGACTGTACCCAGACCTGCAGCGTGTGCCATGTGCCTGAGTGTGGGCTGAGCTTGATCCTCTCCAGAATGTGTTCTTTTTCCCCAAGAAGATGTGGCACCAGCAGCTCAGACCTACACACCCCTCCATGCTGATGCAGATCATCAGTGCCTCCCCCCTTCATCTCTGTGCAGAGGGGGCTGGGATCGAAGCTTCTCTTTGTTTCTGGAGCCCCAAGCGTGGGCCCCTTGATGCACCCCTGGACCAGTGACGGCTTGCACGGCTACCTAGCTTAGCCCAGCCCTGGAGCCCAGGCAGGTCCCTGCCTGCCCACCTCTAAAATCAAGGTCTGGCTGCAATTTTAGCTGGCTTCAGTTATCAGCAGCCCAAAATGGGAATCGCAGCCGCCTTTTCATCATGCACTGCAGTCAGGAAAAGCGAGCAGTGTTTTTGCCTTGGATGCTCTCAGAGCTGTCTTTTGGGAATAGCTCATGGGCCAGGAATGTGGCTCTTCGGAGCACAAAGCTAGGACCACTGCTATTTTCCCACTTAAAACCAGAGGAAAATAGATCAAATGTTAATTAGCAGCAGGGGAACTTGCTGCGGGTTTATTAGGATTTTCCCCTTCTGCAGAACCTCCTGATTAACGGACAGGCTACAAAACACCGTAATGCTTTCAACGCTGCACATTTGAAAAGAGCACGACCAGTGCCCGAAGGATGAATAAGTCGGGGGGGAGCAAAGGATGGTGTAAGTGCAGAAAAGGAGGACGTGAGTTTGCCGAAAGAGATGATGAATCCCAAGCAGCATCCCTTGTTCTGCCAGAGGCTAACAGTGAGATCGTAGCACAGTCACATCTCTGGCTCGGTTCTTTATCTGTAAAATGACCTAACCTCTGAGCTAGTTTAGGCTGTAATAAAAAGGCTAGCGGCTGGTGCGAGCTCTCACTGGTATCACAGCAACAGTGGGAACATTTCAGAGCAAGCTCGGTTTAGCCGCAGCCTCTGGGGTTCTGGGGAACAGCTCTTTAATGTCTGCAAAAGTGCTTTGAAACCCAGGGATGAGAAATGTGGAAGGGGAAGGACGATGGTTATTACGAAGACGGCAGATTGTGCTTCGAGCATATCTGAATGCAGCAGCTCAGAGAAATCATGCCTGAAGAGTATCTCAGTGAGAACAGCTCAGCTCAGATTTCTCCCGACTGATACAGCTGAGAAATATCCAAGGAGACCCAGTGAGCTGCCTGACCTAAAGGATGCTTCAGGTGGGATGAAGCTAGCAAAAAAGCAACCGGGCAATTCTTGATTATCCAGCAGTGCAGAAGCTGTCAGTGCAATGCAGGGCCAGAAAGACCTCTTATTTATCCTGCCTTCTGGGCAGATCGAGGTTAAGAACTGTAACAGGCTATGAGCTCCCTCCCTCACACCCAGAGCTGTCTGCATGTCCCTGGAAGGATATTGGAAGCTTCTGTCCTTGATCATCCCCCAACAAGAAGTCCTCTAGACCTCTGAAAGTCACCTTCACCCTGTGGGATTTATGCCTTAGCCTTGCTGGAAGGCAGAGTGGGATTTGTGGCCATAAGTTTAACCCACAGGAGGAAACTGGGCTAGGACAAGGTCATTGCTCCCACATCTCTGGAAGGGGAGGTGGAGGGAGAGGGAAGCCTAAAAATGAGCCATGCTGCCCGGAGGGGATGCGCTTTGGCATCCTCAGGTGCCCTTTGGCTCGATCCAGGGGAGCAGCCCATCTCCGCTGCGTGGTCAGCCGTGCTTAACGCCTCTCCAGGCTGCGGGATACAAAGCCGCAGGAGAAGACCCAGCCCCGCCATTCCTCCATTTCAGCAGCTGCTGGCGCATGTTGGAAATGGAGGCTGTCTGACAGTGCACAGCGCTCCAGATCTCTGACTTGCCAATGGCATAAAGGGCTTAAAATGCCATAAAGGGACCTCCGGTGTCCACCAAAGCAGTTCATAGGAGAGACTGTAGGATTTCACAGTTTCTCCTCCTTCCTGAAGCAGTACCCCTGGGTTATTGCACTTATTAAATTAGGAGCTGTAAAGCAACTGGGTAAATAATAAATTGCTAGAAGGAAATAAAAAAAATGCCACCCATTTCAGTTATTAGTCCAGATGAGTGAATTAGGTGTTGAAACAGCAGCTTTGAAGTTCGACTCATTAAATCACACACCAATTCAGGGCTTATTAGGTCTCCAGTCAGATATATAAAAGCACCAGGAAGATGGGTTTGCTGTTAGCAATAGCCATTACTTTTTCTGCTGTGAGCAGCCTGCGAGTCTCATGCTGTTTGCTGGGCTGTGAGAGAAGAATTTAAAGCACCAGCTCCTGGTGCCACATGGGCGTTCAGGAATTGTGGGCTTTGCTTCTGAAGGCATTCAGAAAGTGGGTGATAACTACACAAACCTTCACAAAGAGTCAGGAAGGCATAGAAAATGATCCGGGAAGAGACTTTCTGGTTGATCTCTCTGTCCCAGAGGAGGATCAACCCGTAGACACTGCAGTGTCTACTTCAAGAGGTTGCGCTCTTCCACTCAGCAACATCGACCCACACTTCAGAGGCTTCCCCCCATACTTTGGTCCATCCATCCATCCATCCTGGATATCCTTTTCCTTGTGCATCTCCTATGTATCTTCCCCATAACCCTTATGTCCTCTTCTCCTCACACTCACCTCCTGCCAGCCGGCACCATCTGAGTGATGGCCCAGCAGCTGGGATGCTCACAAGCCATCACTGCTTAGCCACCAGCTGGGCGATGCATGCCCCACGCCAAAAGGCACTGGTACGGAGCTTGTAAAAAAATATGAAAAGACCTTCCTTGAGCACAACACTTACCCTATAACACTGTCCGATTCTTATCTACCCTGACTCCTTTAATAAATTTCTATCCTGATGGGTTACAGAGATCTTAAAATTGGAGATCTCCTCTGCTGGAGCTTAGTGTTCAGACATGGCACCGCTGGCACTATGTATTGCAAAGTCCTAAATGAAGTCTTCAAAGTTATGAGGTTAAAAGAATAATACATTTTGCATTCTTCATATTTGCCTTGTGTTAGGAAATAGAAGGTCATGATTTCCAGCCTTTTTTCACAGCCACGGTATTTAGAGATCTATTTTTAGAGTGAAAATTTGGATTCCCAGTTAATAACCTGATTCCAGGAGCAAAAAGCTGTGAGATACGTCGCAGGACTGAACAATCCAGAGCTAGCAATGGCATGCATGTGCCTGGGAATTCCCAGTGCTCACACATTTATAGGACCAAAGGATTAAACAAATGTTTGGACCTCAAACCCAACCCTGCACTCTCCGGGAGTTTAGTATTTCAACTCCTAACCCAAATGTTTCAGCTGGAACATTGCATTTCTTCAGGAGTGAAGCAACTGGGCATATCTGTGGCCTAAGCTGCCCTTCAACTCACAGCTAAAACAGGGAAAGACCTTCTGAGATAAATAATACATAGAATATGCTCTCACCCACAGCCACCTCTTGCTGAAACCATGTCCTTTCTGTAGTTGATCTGTAATTTGAGGAAGAATAAAGCTGACTCATCTCACAGGCTTTTTTTTTTTTTTTTTTTTAGGTTTAAAGTGGTTGCTGGTTACCTGGGTAAAAGTGTGCCATAAGGGCGAGTTACTTGTGTCCTTTCAACCCTGTGGCTTGCAGAGGGCAGGGGCAGTGGGATCTGGTTGACTGACAGACCCCCAAGCTCCTGAGCAGAGGGGTGCAGGAGCAATATCTGGCTGGTGTTGCCTTCACCGTAGCTTCTGAGCACCTGGGAGGCTTTTACCCATCCCTCACACATTGATGTGCACACTTAGGGCACAGGGTAATTCAGGTTGGGAGTTGAGAGCAGGGTCATCAAGGAGGTCAGACGAGGTTACGCTGGCCTTTATCTAGTCTGGTTTTGAAAACTTTGCTTATGCTCCCTTTAGAAAAGTCAGGGTCACATTCCTAAGGGATGTGACCAGGTCTCACAGGAAGGCAGTGGCAGAGTCATGAGTTTCGCATGGGTGTTAATCCCTCTTGGAGAGCACACAGGGGCCACGGTTCCAAGTCTTCCTCCATAACCCAGAGGATACGGTTGTTTGCATCTTTCTGACCATGAAAGCCAAGGTTTTCACTTAATCATCTGGGTCCAGGACCTGTGGTTTTACAAAGAAGTGCACGTTATGAGACACCCGATTAAAATGAAAAGCCCAAGCTGACACCGTGGGCTTACCCCGGCAGCTTCCTGCATCTCTTGGTTTTATGCCAATCCCCTTTTGGCCAGGAGAGGCTGTGAGGGGGGACCGGTGACTCCAGCAGGTCACAAAGTTTGTTATTAGGTGATTTTTTTATTTGTCTTGCTAGCAGTCCAAGAAATGTCTGTAAGGAGAATGAAGTCATGCTTTGCCTGCCAGTGCTCCCCACAAGTGATCTGCTGCAATAATCAGCAGACTCTGTTATATCGGGCATTATTTCCCCATTTTTTTCCCACTGCACAGGTCCCCTCAGCCACATGCAGGATGCCGGCGGGGTTCAGGCCGCCGGCACGCAGCACTGCAGGCATGCCCAGACCCTTCTTGTGCACAGTGGTGTCATGACCCACAGGAGAAGGTGCGAAGCCCAACCCCTCCTGATGTCCCACAATGGCCGCATCCCCGGGGGTGTCCACCATCCCTTCATTGTGAATGCCTCTGCCTGACCTCTTGCTGGCCAAGACCTTCTCCACTGCCATCCCTTTTCCTTCCTTTCCTCCCCTGTTCTGCTCTGCACACAGCAGCCTCCTCCTGTTGTCATAACAACAAGCATCAGCCCGTGGTGGCCATGCCAGCCCTTCCAGCAAAAACACCTCCTCATGGGAGAACGCACCGGCTCCTGGCCCTGAACCATCTGGCTGCAGTGGAGAGGAGGCCGAGCTCACCCCGAGGCAGAGGGATGGGGGGCTGCCCCGCCTCACCCACACATTTTGCCTCGGGTCGTGCCCCCCGGCACTCGATGTTAGACACAGGGACACATAACGAGTGGTCCCCGGCCGGTCTCTGCAGCACAGCCTCATCTCATGCATTGGCTTGCTGACACCACCCCAGTCCCTCCGCACTTGCCCACATCCTTCCCTCTGTCTGTCCATCAAGGGGATGTGGGGCAGATGCAGAAAGGGCCACATCCCTGCCCAGCACCCCATGGCGAGGCAGCGTGTACATCTGCGGAGCACATCCGTGACCTGCCCCAGCGATCCCTCCTCCCCATCAGCTCGTCAGAGTCCCAATATCCCCTGAGCTGGGTCCCCTGACCCCCTCAGCCCCCGGGTCTCCTCTCCTCCCTCTATGACACAACCCCAGTATGTAGCACCCTGAGGCAGGATCAAACAAGACCAGCTCAGTGCAGATTACGGAGTCCCATAGGCTCCCTGTGGCTTAGGACATGCTTCTCCGAGGGGGGACGGGACCACAGTCACAGCCAGAGCTGCTCCTGAAGTTACCAGGGGCACTACACATCCATCCTGTGTCCCAGAAAATCCATCAAATCCAAAGCCTCAGAAGCATTTCTCCTTCTGGAAGGCTGTGGCCAGCAACAGATTAAACCCACTCAAGACCAGCCTGGTCAGAGCAAGGGGACGCTGCTACACACAGAGCTATGTAGGAAACAGAGCACCAAGATAAAGCAACAAAGATCTGAGATTTACCTACTCCTTATTCATCCCTCACAAGGTTTGGGTGAGTTCCATTCAACCCAGGCCCTCTATGCCAGGACCGAAGACCAACACCCTCCTCTGTGGCTCTCAGCCTCCCTTTCCCAGCAATTTTTCCAGCAAGCTCTGCCAGCTCCAGCCCTCAGGGGAGCACTCACAGCCCTTTGCACAGATGCTGGTGTGAAAAAGCAAAACCAGAAAACAACCAAAATCTTGCTGGCAGGGATGGATCTTGGTGGGGACAGTTGCCTGTGACCACCTCCACCCTGTCTGGCCTTCAGTCCTGGTGCGTCTCCCTCGAGGCATCACTTCATCCCCATTTCTTTCCCCTCTGTTATTCCTCCCACACCGGCAGTTCCCTTTGGTGCAAGACTGCGGAGTGACTGAAAGTAGGTAAACAGATATTTTTTATTATTTTTTTTCTAGAGCCATCCAGGTCACTCTCCACAGAAGCTCATCAGCTCTCCCCAGTAGTGATGCTGGGCTACATCTTCCAACACGGTGCAGCTAAAACCCACCCCTCGGCTGGGAAATCTGGCTGCTACTTCAGCCAAGAGCCCTATGAGAGCTCAGGGAGTGAAGATTTGTGAAGGTGCTTTTATGCCTGTGGTGCACATAAAGGCCTGGTTATAACAAGAACTCATCTTTCCAACTTCTCCAGCCAAGCTCCCGAGTTGCTGGGAGGCTGAAGCTGAACCTGGGGAGAAGGAAAGACCATTTCACCACGGGACTTGGGTATTTCAGAAGAACAGCAGAAATTTCAGCCTCCCAGAGAGAGGCACTGGTTTGAACTTCCCACAGCATTGTCACAACCTTCCTCGCTTCACACGGTTATCGGTAACTGCATTTCCCAGAGGGGAACCAGCCTGTAACATCAGCCAAAGGTTTCTTAATATTTTGATACTACGCTTGGCTTCCCAGGGGAGGAAATGTCTGGTCTCTGTGTCTAGAAAACAAAGACTCTTTAGGGGGAAGGAATTTCTTGGGACACCTGATTAATTGGAGCCACTCTGGAGATTCGTGTAAACCAAATTGTTTCCAGGTTTGGGAGATTAGCAGGGTTTAGCTGCAGTGTTCTCCAGACAGCTCTGGCTGCCTTTAAAGCGTCTCTGGTTTTAAGCATTGGAGACACTATTTTTTTTTTTTAAGGAAAAATCATTCCTCCGTTCAGTGGCTAAAGCGCACACCGGAGGGGCTGGCAGCCTATCTGGAACAAACGTCACCAGCCTGCGGCCTCCAGCCAAGACTCGTTGCCTTCAACCACCATAAAGGAAAATAGAAGGCAGTAAAGGACCTGATCTTCCCCAAGCCCCAACTCTCACACATCTCCCTGAGCCCACAGAGGTTCTCTGGATGCCTGGACCAAAATGCTAGATCCACTTCTACTGCACCTCGCAGACTCTCGGAGCAGGGACAACAGCAAGAGTGGGAACTCCCTGGGGCAGGGGGCTGCAGAGCACAGCACCCACCACCCAAAGCTTTCTGAGCCTTTCCAGCCCAGGAGAACCCCTGGGGAGATGTTACCCAAAGCTGTGCATCTTTAGGCCTTGCTGTTGCACATGGTTTAACCCCTGGAGTTTTCTCATCGCCTTATGAGGAGGCCACAATTGCTCACTGCAGTTGGGGAAACTGAGGCACAGAGCAGGGACCTGCTCCGCCAGCTGAGTGCTGGGGACTGGTACACTCCTTCCTCCTGAGCGATGTATAAATTAAAAAGCAGTAATTGCTGCAAGGCCAACCAGGTCTGGGAGAGGAGGAAGGCAGAGGTTTGCACCCTGCCACCAGCACCTCTCCCTCCTCCTCATGCCGAAATGTGGCTTTTGTGAGACTAAATGGAGAGCAGATGAGCTTCCCCACCCCTTCCCTCATCTCCCTCATTCCAGCACAGCCACCGTGCTCGCAAACCAGTGCTGGGAGAAGCCAACTATTCAGGCTACGGGCTCTGCTGTTTGGGCAGGGAGCAGCTGGTTCTGCTGGCTGATGCAGCCCCAGCTCCGTGGTCGCAGATAGAAATCGGAGAGAGATTTCCTTCCTTGACCTATTTTTGCAAAGCCTCCCTCCTCCAGCCCCCCTGCTTTAGTCTCTGAACATGTCTGCAAACCTCCATCAAAGGCTGGTGAGCCCGCTGGAGGCCACGGGCGAAGAAGAGCGGGTGGGAAGTTGCCCCGAAGGGTTTACTGAGGCATAAAGGGAGCGGATGGGCTGAAGGCAGCCCACTTCCTTGGCAGGACAATTAGCAGGGGGAAATTACAGTCTTTTCTTTTTTGGTTTTGTTTTTTTTTGTGTGTGTATATGTTTTTTTTTTCTTTTTTTCCTAATGGCCTAGCTCATTCCAGGAGCAGCACTGGCGGTGGACCAGCCTCAGGCAGGTCTGGCTCCAGAGATTTGCGGGGGGGGGCTTGCATTAGCCAGAGAGCGTGGTCAGAAGGGTTGGGGTTCCCAGGGCTGCTGGGGTGCAGAAAGCCTCTGAGCTGCTCTCGAATGGGCAAAGCAAGACAAGGACGGGAGCAGATTCCCTCCCTGCTCCAAAACATCCTCTTTTGGGTTGCTTTCCCCCGGCTGGCCCTGTGGTGGGGATGCCCCAGGCAGTGGGACCCCACACTGGTGGGACAGAGGAGGGACCCGGTGGGGAGAAACACTCAGACATTAGCTGGAGGGGGGAGGACAGTCCAATGGGACGTGGCAAGGAGCAGTGAGGAGAGCAGCCCTCTCGGCTTTCCGGGAGGGCACGCTGCTTCCCTCGGCAGCGGACAGCCTGGCAACAGCCCCATAGCGTATGCAGCCACCGTGGGATGCTGGGCAGCATCACATGTTTTGGGGGATCCAGCAAGGAAAGACACCTCTTAAAAAATGAAACCCAGCGATGCTCCCTGCAGACGGTCTCTGATCGGTGCACTGAATTCAGTCCCGCTTCTGCAGTGCCCCGTGGGAGCATCCACCTTTGCTTCACTGCCTCTGCACTGCGAGGAAGAACTACCAAAAAAATATTACATTTGTGGCATTTCTTTTATAGCAGCACTTCACTACAAGAAAGACATAGAGGTGCTGGAGCATGTCCAGAGAAGGACAACAGAGCTGGTGAAGGGTCTGGAGCACAGATCTGATGAGGAGTGGCTGAGGGATCTGGGGGTGTTCAGCCTGGAGAAGAGGAGGCTGAGGGGAGACCTTATCACTCTCTACAGCTCCCTGACAGGAGGGTGTAGTCGGGGGGGTCAGTCTCTGCTCCCAAGGAACAGGCGATGGGACAAGAGGAAATGGCCTTAAGTTGCACCAGCGGAGGTTTAGGATGGATACTATCAGGAAAAATATCTTCACTGAAAGGGTTGTCAAGCACTGGAAGAGGCTGCCCAGGGTAGTGGTGGAGTTGCCATGCCTGGAGGTATTTAAAAGACGGTCAGGTATGGTGCTGAGGGACACGGTTTGGTGGCGGGTTTGGCAGTGTTGGGTTGATAGTTGGACTTGATGATCTTAAAGGTCCCTTCCAACCTAGACGATTCCATGATTCCATGATTCCACACTCAACCGGGGCGTTTCAGCAGCGATTGCTTGGGAGAGGCAGCTGCAGCTTAAACACCGGTTTATCCGAATTCGCCTCCATCATTTTACAACCCCCGTCCCTGACTGTGCTAAATAAAATGAAAATTAAAGACTGCCAGTCATGCAAGTAGTAATATGTTGGGACTTTAAAATTTATTCCAACATGCTATTTTTTTAAAAATACGCTCAGACTGAGCAGACAATCTGAGCTGTAGTAAAGGCAATATTATACTTGTAAAAACTTCTCATTCACAGTACAGATGTCATTTACAATAAGGGTCACAAACATCAAATACTGAGTATTTTTTCTTCTTTTGTTTTTTTTTTTGTTTTGTTTTTTTGTGGGTTTTTTGTTTTGTTTTTATTTTTTTACATCAGACTGTGCTTTTACCTGCTTTTTTTTTTTTTTGCACTGATATAACCATACAGACATTGCAAGATGCAAGTGTAGAAACTGGAGTTAAAATAAAATTACAGGCAAAACTACCAAATTACATTGTACGCTGTACATATTTACAGTACCTTTTTTGGAATGTATTGCCATTTTAAGAACATATAGAAACTTTCTACAGACTATTCCACTTACAGAATACATACACCTTTTAGAAAAAAAGGCAAATATTTATCTTACATGAGACCATGTATATTAAATTTGCGTACACATTATTATTATTTTTTACATTACATTTACTAAAGTGATCGTAAGTGCCATCATATCTCAGTAATGAAAACAGATTGGTTTTATGCCATCAGGACTGATTTTTTAAATTTTTTTAACTTTTTTTGTAAATAATTTACAATATGGTTTTATTTGTAAATACTGTGCAATAGATGGAAATATTAAAAAAAAACAAAGGAAAGAAAAGCACGTGATGAAACCAAGTCAGCAAATGAAAAGCTATTGCAAGAACAGCAGAAAAGGGCTAGATCAAATTGTCCAGGATTTTGCATGAAAATTGGAATAACCTTAATGAATTCTGCATGACCAAGTATATTGCTTGTTCCGGTGCTTTTTCAGCGGATTTAAAACAAAAACCAGGTAAAAGTGAAAGCTGGCTTAAAAGAAAACCAACTCTGCTGCAGATTTGTTGGTGGCGGTGAAAGACAAGCGCTGGGGAGGCGGCCAGTTGTGCCTGCCGCCGCTCCGATGGAGCTGATGGCCAACGCCGGGCACGGCGCGTGACTGCAGGTCGGCATCTCCCACCGCTGCCGGCAGCATCTCCAGCTGCCTCCAGCGCTGGCGCTCAGCAAGCCAGAGGGCAGCGGGACCGACCCAGTGCTCGCAGCCGATGCCGGCAGCATTGACGGGGCTGGAGCGAGAGCGGGGTTTGGGACCGGCCGGTGGCTTTTCCCATTGAGCCCCAGCACTGGCCAAGGAGCGGAACGTTATAGACAACAGGGTTGAAAATGTCACCCCTTAGGAGCAGGTGATGAAATACATTTCCCAGTCATAAGCTGTAAAGTCACAGCTACTTCATCATTACTTTTAAGAGTTTCCTGCTGCAGTTCCTGGGTATCCAGCCAACAACCTGCGAATAATTAGAGCTGACAGAGATCTGCTTCAAGGCACAGGGTCATTTTTGGGAGCCAACTGCCCCCCTCTCCTCCTCCCATGATCTGCTCAGTCCTGCAAGACCCCGAGCTCTGTAACCTTGATAAAAGCAGCTAAATTCATGCTTAAGCGCAAAGAAGTTACTGAAACTCCAGAAAGGCTTAAGCTTAAGCCAACGTACAAGTGCTCTCTTAGCTCTGGATACTTAACATGACTGCTTCAAGGAGTTATTTAAGAGCATGGGCCAAGTCCTCCGTGCAGAATGATTTCTTGGATGCCAGAGCATCCGTCTGCCATTGAGTACCTGCATTCATGGGAGTTCCACAAACAGCTTACCAGGGAGGGAAATAGCAGAGTAGGGTTTTGGCTGATTAACCAGCTGCGTAACGAAGAGGAGCAGCCAGTCTCTGGAGGCCATGTGCCTTCATGGACTATAAATTTAAGAACCTCTGCCATAAGAAAAGCGGGGGATTTTATTTCTACCTGCTGATGAAAGGGAAGGGCTGGGCTCTGGGTTTTAATTTGCCTGTTTGCATTATTAATACATTCTCTTGCAAATAATACTGCTAACTGCCCTGCCAAGCATCTGCGCAGATACAAACATAGCCACCCCTGCAAGCCCTTGTGGAAAGTAAATCAGGATTTATCATCCCTGCTTTGCAGACAGAACAGACACCCGGAGTGACATTAAAAGCTGTGACCTGCAAACAGCTCTCACTGCGTGCGACACGGGGATGCCAACGGGGGCTTCGGGTAGGAAGGGCAGCCCCCAGTGATGGCGGGGTCTTCAGCCCCACTGAAAATAACATGCACCTCTATGAAAATCGGTGGAGCTGCGCTCCTGTGCTCCTCGGCTGAGTGTGAGGCAGGGGGGGACAGGATTTGCAGAAGGTCACAGCAGGGCTGGGGCTGCCTCTCGGGGATGCCTGCCCTGCCCACAGACAGAGATGCTGGTGCCAGCGGGGAGAAGGACACCCTCCCCACGCAGCTCTGAGCTGTCAGTGTGATAATTAGCCCTTAAATATAATTTTTTTTTTTTTGTGATCCTTTTTGCCTAGCCGGTAGGCCATATTGCGCCCGTTAGGTATAGCATGAAGCACCATTTCACCCCAGGCAGAGCCTCCCCCGCCATGCCTGCAGCTGCTCTGCTGAGAAGCCGAACCGGGTCGAGACTCGGGCACAGCCTTGGGGGTTGGTTTGTTTTTGTTTGGTTGGGTTTTTTTTGCCCATCTCCTGAGTTTTCAGCAGTCCCTGCACACTGCCAGCTGGTGGGAATGGGATCCGTGCAGGGCATGACATGGAGAGCACCTCCCTGCCACACCACCCTTTCCCAAACTCCTCTACCCGCTTTTTTTTTGGCGGCAGGCAAGGGCATCCACCGGCTGCCACCCCCCGATGCTCTGCAGCCAAGATGCAGAAAGCTTCAACTCAACTTGAGCTGCTAGAAAAGCTTTTTAAAATAATAATAATAATAAACTGCAACAACAAAAACAAGAAACCAATGTAATGACTTCTGGGTTTTGTTGGGCTTTTTTTCCCCTCTATCCAGAAATGACAGAGGGAGAAAAAAAACCCACCCACGCAAAGTATCAACAGGTCAAGCATTAAAATACAGTTACAGAAAGAAGCCAAGCAAATTTGATCTAGCCCAAAGCTCATGTCAAATGCACCTAACAAAACCAGGACACTGAGTGCACAACTGCTGCATTATTTTTCTTTATGTACAATTTCAATATATATATATTTATATATATAAAAAAATTAAATACAAATAGCTACCTTGGAATAATGTTAAGAGTGTGACAAGGACAAGGCTGGGGAAAGTGACAGAAGCCAGGGAAGTCAAAACTGTCACTAGATTTGGTGGACAGTTTCCAGGGATGCTCACGCCGACCCTGGCTGAGCGCTCCACTCCGAGTCATCTTCATGTTAAGCACACGCTTAAACCCTGAGTAGGACTTGAGCTGGTGCTTAAGAGTTTCACTGAACAGAGTCACTCTGCTGAACTGAATGCCTGGATCTGGCCGGGTTTGAAAGCAGGACCAGCTTCCAGGCTTGGGGCCAAAAAGGGGGAGATGGGAAAAAGGGAAACTTGATAAAAGTGCTAATTAAGGTATAAATGGGTTCTGGACATGGTTTTGGTCAGTGTCACAGCCTTAATGTTATTTCCATGATATCTTCTTTTGTACTTAATTCCCTTTACAAGAAAAGCGAAAAAAAAATAATCACAGAAGATTATTAAAAAATTTATATTATTTGCCCGGGAAACGGGAACAGTTCATAGCTCATCAAGTCTGGCAAGGAAATATGTTCTCATTCAGGGTTTTATTTGATTTCTTTTATTTTTTTTTAATTTTTATTTTTTTTTAAAAAGTGTATTACGTACCCGATAAACTGGAACAGCTCTGAAAGAAGAAAGAACTGGTCCACTGGTTAAATATTTATATCTTTTTTTTTTTTTTTTGTAAAAATTAAAAAAAAAAAAAGAGGTCTGTACAGATTCCATAGACCAGAAAACCCTCTGAAGTAGTAAAGAGCCTGCTGTCTGCTAGGGCAAACATGTATCGAACATTTGTATTTTAAAAAGTGTGTTAACGTGACAGAGAGGAACGGCTCCATCAGGTCTCTCTGTATTTGGTATCGTCTCTATTGGCAGTAAAGGCCATTGCTCTGCTACGGATCGTCATAGTTAAAAATTTGCTCTTGAAAAAGTTACTGTGCATGCATAACAATTGATTGCAAACACTACCCACTCAGCATCATAACTTTTTTTCTTCCAAAACATCAAAAAAAGGGCCCATCTGCACAATAAGGACTACGTTTGCCACATTCTGCTTAAATAAATAAATAAAACTAAAATAAGACACAGAGTCACTTGTGGGTTACAGAGCCGCAGGCGTGCAAACAAGCAGAGCGCAAACTACTCCTGCATCCCTAGAGCTCAAGGAAGCCAAACCAGCCAGGACTGAGCAGGGATGGGATGGAGGGAGCTTGTCCACAACTAAAAAATTATGGAGGAAAAATGGTTGCAAGGCTGAGTTTGCTTCCACTTTTAAACCAAGGGACGGTGGTTACAGAGGGCTCCCAAGCCCCAGAAAAAAGGGGCTTTCAGGCACAGGCATGACTTTGCCAGGGCGATGCGGGGACATCGCGGAGTGGCTGTGGGATGGAAGGATTAAAGCAAGCAGGAGGCCAGCTCGTCCAGCGAGAGACACCGTTCCTGGCACCGGGTCTACATGCGATACATTCCTATGTTCTTGCAGTTAAATCTTTGAAGAAGAACCTTTTCTTTTTTTGTCCCTTTTTTAAAAAGTGCTTTGATGGGTTCTGCAGGAGGGAGGGATGCTCAAGATTCATTTTCTCTTTTGAGTGACAATTTCTCTTGCTGGGAACGAACCTCCCCCTACTCAAGGAAGTGCTAGTTTCATTTACAAGTTCAGGGTAAACACGTTTTTCAAATGTAAAGCAGTCTCAACTGTTTAAAGCACAACCATAGGCAATCAGAGGGATGCGAGAAAAAAAAAAAAAAACAAGCACTTTGCGAGAATTAAATAAAGCATGTAATAAATACAAATCATAAACTTCTGTACACAAGAGCAAGGGTTTGGTTTTTTTTTTAATCATTTAATCAATATAAAAAAGTTTTTCTGTTTTGTTTTTGTTTTCAGTGCATCTTCTTCCTCTTAAAATGCTTAACCCTTTCCTTTCTGCATCTCTCAGGCCCATAATTACACACACCTAAATGGCAAAAAAGACAAGGTCTAAACAAACCCCTTTCCAAAAAACTCTAAAAAAATATTCACAGCCTCAAACATCTTTGTACATTTCAAGCAACAAAAGGTATAGAAAAAGGCACAAGTAACTGCATACATGTGGAGATAATACCAGACTGGGACAAAGAAAACCAGGAATCTTCCATGGGTTTGGTCATTCACTAGAGTGCTTCTTATAGCGATGATTATACTTAAAGGAAATAGTGTTGAAAATGTCTGTTGATTTTACATAGGAAGCCTAAAGGTGGAACAGGTGGTGGAGGCTTAAGTACTTCCTGTGTCTTCATCCACCTTTTTTTGAGTTTGACCTAAATCTGCGTGCTCTAGGTGTGGACTGCTCTTCCTGGAGGTTCCCCCTTGGCAACTGGGCTCTCCGGAGAGGTTCCTCCTCCGGGCAGAGAACGGCGGGGCGTGCGAATGGCTCGATGAGGGCTCTGAGAGGCAGCCGGTGCTGCTGCTTCGGTCCAACGGCTGGGAGGGGAGATCTGAGATGAAAGTGCAGGATGATTCAAAAGAAGTGCTCGAGCTGCCAGATTGCTTCTTGCCCGTTTTTTTCAAGGGTTCTTCCCCGCTTGTCGAAGGCTTTGGAGAGTGCTCGTCGGTTGTGCTGGGGCTGGCTGGGGATGCCGAGCAGCCTGCCTGCTCCGCACGGCTACACTCAGTGAACATTTTTACCCTGTATTCCTCCTCGTCTGTCTTTTGCTGAAGCTCGCTAGTCCTCATTTTCTCTTCTAAGTACCCACTGCTCATAAGCTCTGGGGACAGTGTGTATTTAGAAACCTTTGCAACCGGGGAGACGGATGCTGATGACGGCTCCCGTGGGACCTGCGGCTCCTCATCCCTCCTGGGAGCCCGGCTGAACTCGGTGAAGCCGCTGCCGTCAGAGGCAAAGTATCCCGCTTGCAGGGACACAACTGAACTGGGCACCAAGCTGGGATGGGTGCTTGGCCTCGCCTGGACCATCTGGATGCCCCCAATGGGAATCATAGGATACGGGGTCCTCGTGAGCTGCTGCGAATGCAACGGAAGATGGCTGAAGACATTCTCCTCCCCTCGGCTGGGAGCGTGGACGTGTATTTCATGAGGTGCCTGCAAGGGTCTGGAGCAGACGGGCTGCGTGACGCCAGGTGAACATGTTGGGCTTCGTGGTTCTATCTTCTGCACCGGAGAGGGAAAAGAAACAGGTGAATCAGTGCAATGCACAAGTTATAGCATAAGCATCGTTAATGCTCACTATAAGGGCTGGGTTTGTTAACATTTTATTCTAATTTGAGGGAGATCAATCAACCGAGGAAGATTTGGACCCCAAAACCTTTAAGGTAAGGAGCAGCACGACCCACAGCCTTTGCCTTCTGGGTACAAATATGCCCACGGTCTGTTGGGGCACAGATCCAGGGCTTTGGTTCAGGCTTGGGTCATTACAAAATCATAGAATGGTTTGGGTTGGAAGGGACCCTTAAAGGCCATCTAGTCCAACCCCCCTGCCCTGGGCAGGGACCCCTCCCCCCAGCCCAGGTTGCTCCAAGCCCCGTCCAACCTGGCCTTGAACACCTCCAGGGATGGGGCAGCCACAGCTTCTCGGGGCACCCTGCACCAGGGGCTCACCACCCTCAGCATAAAAAAATCTTCCTTCTATCTAGTCTAAATCTCCCCTCTTTTAGTTTAAAACCATTACCCCTTCTCCTGTTATCAGAGTTGCCTCTGAAACCCTGGCAGAGGATGCCAGTGTCTCCTGCCATCTGAGCTGCTTTGGATCCCTTTTAGTACATGGGGTTTCTGAAAGCCCAGAATAATGTTATTTTTACTGTGTTTTCTTAAGGTGGGATTACATCCTTACAATTGCTAATTGGAAAGATGTTTTGGACCGAGTGAGAGATAGCATTAACTCCCGCTTGACACAAAACACACCCATCAGTGTGGTCCCCACCACCACCCTCATGGTGTGGTCTGTAGAAATCAAGGGTTAAGGCCCTGCCATTTTACCTTTTCCTCTTTCTCTCTCGGTGCTTCACATAGTTTCCTAATGTACATCATGGAGAGATATGTGGCTAAACAGAAATGGATTAATTAGTGATGAGGACATAACTAAACCCCTAAACAGGACTCCCAAGAAGAGGAAGCAACAGAAACTGAAATCAACTTTCCACTAAGATGCGGTTAGCTACAAAATTTGTGGATTCACTGGAAGGCATATTTCTTTGTAGGATTATGGAGAATTTCCTGACCCTGAGAGCTGGATCTCTATGAAGAGGTGACAGAGGAAAGCAGCAAAAGAGAACAGAAGAGAGAGAAAACAAGAGCCACTGAAGATAGCGTATACTCAGTCAGCAGTTACAAGCTCAAACACTCGCTAAATCTCACTTATCCACACGAAGTCTTGGCAGAATCGCTATAGGGATGCTGGGAAACCCACAAACAAATCATCTCCATGGTGCAACAGCCACCAGAAGGAGAGACTACCTACTGCAAGAGCCAGTGGGAAGAGATGGTCATGGTCAGGCCTGATGCACAGACTCGGCAGAAAGCCTTACACTGGAGCTAGGATGAAATAGTCTCCAAGTTTCTGAGCAATGCACAGGGCACCAGTTTTGAGCACAGAGCTCCGTTTGGGATCTGATAAATCCACCTCTGATCTTTCTGTCTTTTGTAGCCTTACCGGGAATGTAATTTTACAACAACAGCCCAGCTGTCCATCTCGCTGATAAATGGAAAGCTTCCTGTTCAGGTCTTTATCACTGCTTTGGAGGCACATGAGAAAAGCAACAGAGGTGACTTTGGATGCATAAAAGGAGCAGGAAAATGGAGCAAAAAGGTATCTGTGTGGCAGTGTAAGTTAAAAGGTGTGAATGGGCAGATAAGCAGGGGTAAACAATATTGTCTCCTACTGTGGACTAGGGAGCTTAGGGGATTTGCGACAGGTAGTGGCAGTGGGCAGCTTTCCTGACTAGAGTTGAGGGACCCGGGTTTCCACAGCCCTGAGACTCAGTACAAGAAGTTAATTGACGAGAAAGGGAAATGGCATTAAAATAAGCAAAAGTTTGGACCTAAGGTGAAGGACAGTCTCTGAGAAGGTAAAGACAAAACCTCACAGTGGCAAGCAGAAAGAAGGCAGCACCAAAAGATGGTACGTTATCGTAGACATGGAAGAAACGCACACTGGGCAGCATGGCTTTTCTGGAGAAGGCCTGGGTGAGCATCTGCCGTGACAGGTTCTCCAAGGGTTGTATAAAGGCCTCTCTCTTCCCAGTCCAGTCCCTAAGGGCTCCAGCCTCTCCTCACACCAGTTTCACAGCAGAGCAACTCCAGCAACTGAACCTCATGTTCATCAGCATAAATTACAGGAGAACCAGGCACTTCAGTAGAAATGGGAAACGTTCCACCAAACCCGACGTCTAATTTGCCTGTAGCAGTGGGAGGAATATGCAATTTTCCTTTACCCATAGGATTTGATATGTCCAGCAGAGAGATTAAATAATTTTCTGGACCCAGTGGAAAACACCTCTCTGTGCTGAAGAGAGAAGCGAGATGAAATCAGATATGTCCAAACAAACATTTATCAGCAGTTAATCTAATAGAGCTGGCTGCGTATGTACGTAGCCCAGGAGTCAGCAGTAGAGTGCAATGGCTAGTTCAGATCTGCTTCAGGTCACTGACCACTGGAAAATAGTCACAGCTTCCCCCACCCCCGCGCTGGTGAAATTTCAGAAATGAGTATGAAATTCCCAGGGAAAAAAAAGCCTCTTAGTGACAACTAGTCATTATTAAATGGTCATCCTCATTGCTTGTCTTACTGGGTCAGGAGGGTAAATACTCCCCTGGAGAAGGGACAAATTTATTTCTTTTCAACTGAGCTGGGCAGGACCAAAATGGGTGCAAAACCCATTGCTGTCCACTGTCACTTTTCTCTGGGTTACCTGTGACATCGGTCAGAGAGTCACTGTGCACTTCTGTATGCAACCTTAATTAACAAAACATATCAGAGAACGTACTGCAGGGACGAGAAGGCAAGAGGAGCTTGGACTTACCAGCTTGGACTCGTAGAGCTGTATGTTTTTGCCAAAGAACCTGTGAGGTAGAGGCATCGAAGATAATATCCCATGCTGGGCTTGATATGAGCTTTGAACTTTGTCCTCTGCTGCTGATTTGCTAGTACCAGGCAAGTCCTCCTTCCCAGGGGATGGATACCTAGGCGACTCTGAGCAGCCTGGAGACAAGACTTTCTTCAGCGATAAATATCTGACTGATGACATCTCTCTGCTCGGCGACGAGTGCCTCGCAGGGGAGACTTCTCCTTCTGGTGGAAGGTATGTTCTTGGGGACAGCTCTCTTCTCGGGGAAAGATGCCTGCTGGGCGACAGCTCAAGTCTTGGTGACACACATCTCAGTGGAGATGCCTCCCTCCTGGGAGAGACACGCTGACAAGGAGACAACCCTCTCCCTGGAGACAGGCACCTTAGAGAAGATAGTTCTCCAGTTGGTGAAAACCGTTTCGGTGAAGTTTCATTTTTGGTAAGTAGGTGCTTTCTCGCTAGCATTGGTCTGCTGCTGCCACCACCTCTGCCAGAGTCCTGGCTTGGAGACCACCTTTTTCTTGGGGAGGTGTCTTTTGAGGGTGACAGGTCCATAACTAAGGACATCTGTGGCCTTGTGACAGACTCTCTTTCAGCAGAAGCCAGTTGTTCAGTGGAGGTCAAAGCTGGTCTGTGGAGACTCAAGAAGCTGTGGCACACAGCAATGTCACTGCTGTCTGCTGACCACTTTGTTTCCAGCCCTGAGGAGGAGGCCTGCTGGCCTTCACCTACTTTTTGGCTGCTGGAAACAGTTTCTTGGGCTAAAGACAATGCTATCTCAGTGCCTTCCTCTTGAGAAGATGGAGAGCCACCTGAAGAGTGCATCGGGAGGGTGGTATGTTTGCCTTCTGGCAACTTTAAAGGTGGCTCATCTTGGCTCTCCTCTTCTTCCTCATCTTCCTCATCCTCATTGTCATCATCATCGTCAGATTCCTCTAGGTCTGAAAACTGGTGTTCCTCAATTGGCTCAGATCCCTCCCGCCCCTCAGAGTCCTGGAATAGGTCTTCACTGGTTCCTGAAGGGATGGGCAAACACAAAACAGAGAGTGTAAAACACACATACAAGAATTATTTTTGTGCTAAATCTGCTCGAAGGTTCTAAGGGGACAAGATAAGAGAGGACCCGGCTATTTCCTAGATCTGATCATCTTATGCTTGGATGCCTGCAGTCTTGCCCTCTGCGCCAACTCCACTCCTGATGATCCCAGTAGATCCCAGGGAATTCCACCGCTGGCATCTCCTGCTCTGCCTTGATTTTGGTTCCAGCCATTGGTCTGTCAACACACAAAGCCATCAGTCCCTGCTTCTGCTGTACACCTTCACACACCCTGCCTGCCTTTCTCTTGAAATGCAAAAAAGGCTCTTAGGAGATGAGGAGAACAGCAGCACTACCATCCTTTGGAGGGCTTTTTATGACTATTTGTTGCGATGGTGCCTACAAAACATCTACAGCTGCCAAAGTATAAGCAAGTCGCTGGGATGACTGCTGCCACCCTCCACATGTTGGACCTACTCCTGCCTACATTATGTGACAGTTAAACCTGAGCAAGACAGGGCTTTTGCGAAAAAGCCAACCATAGGGTTGAAAGAACGTCTGTGCATTTTCCCTTATTTTGATAAATTATAGCAGATGCTTCTTTGTGGCAGAGGGTTTTGCTGTCTGTCTGTGGAAGGCCTTGCACAGGGATGCTTTGTTAATAAGAATCATAGAATCATAGAATCACAGAATGGTTTAGGTTGGAAGGGACCTGAAAGACCATCGAGTTCCAACCCCCGGGCCCTAGGCAGGGACACCTCCCACCAGACCAGGTTGCTCCAAGCCCCATCCAACCTGGCCTTGAACACCTCCAGGGATGGGGCAGCCACAGCTTCTCGGGGCAACCTGCGCCAGGGGCTCACCACCCTCACAGGGAAAAATTTCTTCCTGATATCTCATCTAAATCTCCCTTCTTCCAGTTTGAAGCCATCCCCCCTCATCCTATCACTCCATGCCCTTGTGAAAAGTCCCTCCCCAGTTCTCCTGGAGCCCCTTTAGGGACTGGAAGGCCTCAATAAGGTCTCCCCGGAGCCTTCTCTTCTCCAGGCTGAACAACTCCAGTTCCCTCAGCCTGTCCTCCCAGCAGAGGGGCTCCAGCCCTCTGATCATCAAGAGCTTGTAAACAATGAGGAGTATACAAAAAGCAAATCTAAAGGATTTGAAATTTATCTGCAGCTAAAAATACAGCATCTCTCTTCTACTTTAAGGGCCAGCAGAAGCTGCTGGAGATCAGTACCAAGCTCCCGAGCAGATCGAAGCCGCTCACCCGCTGCTCTGCCCTGCCCTGAGAAGAACCTGCATTTCCCCACGCAGATATGCGGCGATCCTGGCAGAAATGCGAGCACAGCCTGAAGAGGTCCATCGGGAACAGCCACTGGATGTCACTGTAGCTCAACAAAATTGCATTGTCAGGAGGCTCTCCTGCAAGTCCCCGCTGCTCTGGTGGGGCTAATAAAATACCAGTTTCGCAAACTCTGTTTGTGCCAAGCACCAAGATGATGGGACATGCCTGGTCCCTGCCTTTGGAAGGAGAGCACCCGGATGCTGCTTTGACACCTGCGTGAAGCCGACTAACTAATTGCAGCACTGCTGGCCTCTTTTCCCCATCAGTTCAGCCTAGGACACTGTTTCTCCTCCGATGAACACTGAAACGGTTTTCCATTTAGAGCTGCCATCTGTCAGCAGGACGAGCCGGAGGGGAAATTAAACGGCGCTAACGCTGAGGCTGGACCACACCTGCCTGCAGCAGGCAGGGTGGTTTTCAGAAGGGGACATGGCCACACAGCGAGAAGTCACTGTGTTCTATGGATAAAAAGCCTAATTTTGTTTACTTTGAATAACAGGGCCTTACTAGTGAATGCTCATGAAGTATTCCGCATTACCAGTGGAACAAGGCATGTTTTACCATGGCAGATTATCCATCCAACAGTCAGCCTGAAATGCATTACATTTGCTCCCCACCCCGTTTCAAAAGTCCATGAAACGAGACCTACTGCAAAACTCATACAGCACCAAGTCGAAGTCAGCAGCTCTCCACCAAGAAGCTGACTTGCATTGTGAAATGTTCGTATAATGATAGTGTTTGCTGGACCCAGGATCCAGTGGTGGGTTGTTTGCAAACTCCTGGAGGAACTGAGTTCAGAACAAATATTATTCCATATGAGCAGTTCTCCCAGCTGTGGGGTGAACTGTGCACATTTCTTGCTTGGAAAAGGAATGGTTTTCTCTACCAGAGCTATGAGCTAGTCATAGAAACATTGAATGGTTTGGGTTGGAAGGGACCTTAAAGATCATCGAGTTCCAACCCCCCTGCCCTGGGCAGGGACACCTCCCACCAGCCCAGGTTGCTCCAAGCCCCATCCAACCTGGCCTTGAACACCTCCAGGGATGGGGCAGCCACAGCTTCTCGGGGCAACCTGCGCCAGGGGCTCACCGCCCTCAGAGTGAAGAATTTCTTCTTGATATCTCATCTAAATCTCCCCTCTTCCAGTTTGAAGCCATTCCCCCTCATCCTATCACTACATGCCCCTGTAAAAAGTCCCTCTCCAGCTTTCTTGTAGGTGCCCTTCAGATACAGGAAGGCTGCTACAAGGTCTCCCCGGAGCCTTCTCTTCTCCAGGCTGAATAACTCTAACTCTCTCAGCTTGTCCTCATAGAAGAGGTGCCCAGCCCTCTGATCATCTTTGTGGCCTCCTCTGGACTCGCTCTGGGTACCTGTCTCTGGTTTTGGGGTTTGACGTCTATAGGCTTCTGGATGGGCAGGCAGCTATACCCTCAGCCTCCGCTGCGTGGCTCTGAGAGCCTTGTCCTGTGTGGTCTCCTTTTTTGGCCCCAGTCACACAACGGACGGGCGCTGGCCAGGACAGAGAGCAAGGTCAGAACTATGGAGTGAGAGAAACGTGAAGCCAGCTCCACACTGGGGTGTTGTTTGCATTTGCCACAGGGAGAAACATTTGAGTGAGTCCTGGGACAGCCCAAAGAGAATTTGCTTTGGCCTCCTAACATGCTCCTCGCAGCAGAAAGAGCTCAGACCTGAGCCCTGGCTTCTGGCAACTAAAATTCGTTTTCTGAGCTAATGGGCAGAGAAAGGGCAAGTTGGGGGAAGACAGAGGGAGAGAGAGATGAAGGAAGGAAGGAGAGAGGAAGCTAGTGAAAACGTGCCCTCTTGACACCTTTGTCTGAGGGTTGCGTTTCATTACACGTGTGTTATTCTAAGGTTATTCTACCAAACTGGTGCAATCGCACCAAGCAGAAACAATGCAGGATGGAAGAATTATGCTCCAATCTCCTTTTATAGTAACACCCCTTACTTTCTCCTGCCCCTTAAATAGAAATAAAAACAATCAAGTGAAATATAACTCTACTTTAAAATAATCCAGGGAGTTTTAGGAACTGCTGCTCCCTCCCTGCCTGCCCCCAAAGCTGGTTTGTGTCACATGGAAATAGTAATCTTTTTTTTTTTTTTTTTAATTAAAATAGTCTGAGCCTCTTCACAAAGGAGAAGACACTCTGTGGTTACACAGGGGAAGGCTCTTTGCAATCCACTACTCTGAGAACAAGGCTGCGTGATACAGCTGTGATCTCTGATTCCTCATGCACCTTTCTGCCATTTTTACATTATCTTCTCATCCATCCAAATAGCCCCAACCGTTACAGTACAAAATACAATTTTCTGACCATCTTCTTGGCTGCTTTATTTAGTATTTACTTGGCATTTGTGAGCAATGGGCCTCCTTACCCATGAAGCAGAATATTTGAAATTTCGGCAGAAGCCCAGTGTTAGCTTTAACCAGGTGAAAAAGAAGCTGGAAGGAAAGAAAGGAAATATCCTCCGATACCACTCCTTCCCGTTTTCACCTTTCTGCATTCCTTCCTGGCAGACCGTCCCCTTCGCAGACACACAAATGGTCCTCATCAATGGGAGGAAATGGGGACTGTATATTTTTTGTAATTCTAAAATTACATGGATTGCTTGCATAATGAGTCCAGACAGCGCAACACATTCCAGTGAGCAGCCATGCAGCCAACAGCAACAATGGGAGAGGAGTCCCTTATGAAAGCTAATGGGTTCCTGTCTTCTGCCGCCCAGGTAGGGCCAGCAGGTGTCCAACAACCATGATGTGGTCAGCCACAAGCAGTCAGGGACCAATGACTTAATGATGGCCAAAAAAAAACACTCCCCGGATGATGGTCCCATCTTTTCCACTGAGTGCTTTCCCAGTGGACCTGGGGATGCAAGGCAGACCTTTCTTGGGCTTTGCTTTAGATTTACTCTTTCCATGAGGCCAAAGGCTGAGACAAGCTCAGCCTCATCACCCACCGGACCTCCGTTTTCGCAAGCAGAGCGCTCCATCAGCGGGCTTTCACACTGCTGGCACAACATGCTGCTGCGTGCACTACTGTTAACCCTGTGTGAGCCCGGGGATGAATGACTTAAGGAAATCATGAATGAAAGCATTCCCCTTGTCTGGTGAAGTGAGCCCTCACAGTTCTGTCCTCAGAAGTCTGCAATTACATATTACATAAATAGGACTTCTGATTTGCAGGGTTTCAAAAGTGACACTCAATTAATATGACTCATTAGTTCTCATTGACAATAATGGAAAGGTTTAAAATAACAGTTGTTCTTTACAGAGTCATGCAACCAACATTTCAGGAGCCACTTTCCTCTTTCCCTATCTAGCTTTGATCTGCTGAAGCATCACCGATGGATGGTGTAACAGCAGGGAGAGATTTCTGGAGACCATCAGCTAGTCAATTATTTTAAGTGAGTTCCCAGGCTGAAAGAGTTCTTCAGCAATCCCACACCGGAGCAGCCTCCCGCTGCTGCTCACACCACGCCAACAGTTTTCCCTTGGGGCAGCTACTGCAAAATCCCCGACTAGGTTTTCTTCTGGCCGTGCCCTCCTCTGGAAAGGCCACGACCTAGTACAGTACGTCTCTGCCCGACCGAAAGGTTGCTCTGAAGAGCTGGAGAAAAGCCAAGAGTTCAAGCAGATTTAAAATGAAGAAAGCCATCCCTCGAGGCAGAGCGGCACGCTGTTGGCCAGGTTGGGTATCCTTAGCCTTGGTTAGATGTTTATTCAGCATGGCTTGGGAGAGCCCTTTGTCCATCCCTGTACGTGTCAGGAAAGGCACTGTGAAAGGGAACACGGGTGTCTGGTAATGCCATAGGGCTCCTTCTTTCTCCCATGCCCTTGTCCCTTGACCATCCAGGTGACTACACTTGTCCTGAACCAGAATCCAAGCCTGAAAAGTCATGGTACCACTGCACTGAGGGATTACTGGAGGTTGGGACTAGTTAACCAGTGGGACTTCTCAGATGTCTCCTACAGCTTCTCTGCTGGCAAGTTCAGCTGTGGTCTGTTCAAGTCAAGGACAGTCGCATCAGCCCTCCAAGACACATTTGTCCCAGCACAGTGACACCAGCTCTGCAGCCCCACCAGCTTGCTCTGCATCTGCACCTCTGTGCCACTAAAACAGGGTGGCCACATCCAACCTCCTCTGCAGGAGTGGTCCCAGGGCCATGCTAATTCCCAAACTGTGCTCAGCACTTCTTTGGAAGTGTGGTAGATGGCCTAAACCACAGATGTCTTGCTGATTGCTCCTGCAGTTTAAGTTGAGATGATGGCCTGCAAATGTCCCCAGCACAGTTTAATTAATCATAGAATCGCCTAGGTTGGAAGGGATCTTTAAGATCATTGAGTCCAACCATCAACCTAACACTGCCAAAACCACCACCAAACCATGTCCCTCAGCACCACGTCTGCCCGGCTTTTAAATACCTCCAGGGATGGCGACTCCACCACTTCCCTGGGCAGCCTGTTAAACCAGTGTGGAGATACCCAAGGATACAGCACACTGCAGGGGACAGCATTTCTGAGACTCGGTACCCAAAACCTGAGACTTCCAGCACCTCGGAGGGTCCCAGCGGCCAGGGCTGCCCGGCGGGCACAGCCTCAGCCCTGGGAACCACCTGCACCATGAGGCCCTTCCGCGGCACAAAGGACTGCAGCTCGCAGCACCTTAGTGATTTTTAATTACCTATGAAGCAGGACGCGTGTGACACTGCCCATGTCTCGGGAACCAGCCCCTTTGCCCAATAAAGCCTCTGATGGACTTGACCTCAGCAGGGGACCGGGGTGATAAGCGCTGTTTGTTGTTCCTGCTGAGTTAACATTCCCTGGCTCACAGTGCTGTCTCCAGAACTTGCTCAGCTGATGTTCACTTTATAAAAATAACCGTGGCGCCATGTGTTTTATGAAGTTCATTTTAACCCATTGTCAACAAACCCTTGCGGGCTGTGGCAGAATGAATCCCAGGGACGGGGGAATCAAAATTGTTTCCGGTGAAATGGGGGAAAAAAAATGCTAAAGACGGCCACAAGAGCTGCTTTCATACCGGGGTTTCTGGGGTGGCAGCCAGGAAGGGTCAATGGTGACATGACCAGCCTGCAACGTAATGCAGACAGAAAACACCACCCTGCTCTGTGGCACTAAGTGTTTTACCCAGGAATAAACACATGGTGACACAGACAGACCTGTGCTCCCAGAGCCTCTCTTCCCTCTATAGCTGTACGTGCAGTGTGTCCTATCAACGCAAACGACCCGCTGAACGCAAATGCAGATGACCCAAAATTTCACGAGGACTTGAGATCTGCTACCCCTAAGGCTTCTTCCCCATCAGTCCTGCGCTGCGGCTCCAGCCCTGAACACTCAGGGGTCTCGCTAAAGGAAACAGAATAACAATCATAAAAACATCTAACTGTTCCCTGGAGACACATAACCTAACCCTTCACAGCTGTCGGAGCACAGCCTCCAATAATTTGGGTAAAATATCTTTTCCTAGCTCAAAGAGCTAAGTATACATGAGACTTCCTTGTGTTCCTTCAGCTCCCAGCTTGGAGATCTTCCTCACCTTCCCCTCAACATTTCTGATGGAGACAGGAGTGATTACTGTCACTGCACTACATGCTGCCCAGCCTCCCAGGAGGAGATCTGCTTCTCGGGATGACTTCAGGGAAATCCAGCTGCAGATACTATAAGCCAGGGCGGAAATTACTAAATAAGAGAGTCATGCATCCTTCTCAAAGAACAGTGAGACTCCTGAATTTGCAGAGCCTTCGACAGACTTTGTGCGTGTGTGTTTGTGCATAAGCAGATGAAAGAAATAAGCAGGTGAGTTGGGGTAAATGTATCTTCTTGTAAAGCACTCAGAATAATGCCATTAAATGTCAAAGCACCATGTTATTTTAGTTTTGCTGGCTCTTTCCCTACTGAGAAATCTTCCAGTTCATTTCGGACCTGGGTGATTCACCTTCATCCTACACATGAAAAAGACCCGTGAGAGCGAGGGATGAGGGAAGCAGCTGTCCTCATGCTGCTCACAGCCCACCCTGCTACGCCGAGGCCTCCGGCGGTGGTGCTGGGTCCAGGCTGGGTCTGCCTGCAGAGATGGAGCAGCTCCTGCACGCGCTGGTCCTTCCAGACACAGACCAGGTTTGCGCTGGTAATTTGGAGTCTCCTGGGATCAGCCAAATACAGCAAGATGGGCAGGTCCCTAGAAGATGATCTTTATGGAAAAGTCCTTCTCTGGAGGACGGTATCCCCGAATCATTAATTCTCCTGTACTGCTGGAGAGCATCCCCTCTGCAAGAACACCACCACTGCCTACACGGGTCATGCTCCGAAGGGTCATCCCCGCACTCAGGCTCAGCACTTCAGCTCCAGTACAATATGCCATCAGACCCTAACCCAGGGTGCCAGGACTGATTTTTCTCCTTCATCCACCAGATTGTGCTGGCAGCAGCAAAGTGGGGGTTCATAGACCTATGCAATGCGCCCTTGGGTGTGGGTCTCATTTCGCTGCTTCAGAGACTCCCTCTACTCCAGGAGGACTCAGGCTCTTCCAGAGCATGGCAGTCCAGCTCCTGAACTCCCTGTGAGATACCCCAAAATACAAAGAAGCACCTTCTCACGCCACGGATCCACTGTTTATTATTATGTGTACAGTCCCCCTGCAGAGAGCTGGGCCAAAGGCAGGATGCTCCCTGCTTGTCTGCCGCCAGCCAAAATACTTCCCCGGCAGGGAGGCCCGGGCTCACAGACCATCCCACGGGTGCAGCCTCCTGGGACGGCCCCGTAACCCTCCACACGCAAGGAGAACTCCCGCCTTGGGCGCTGGAAGGCACCCGGGGTGAACAAAATCTCTCCACGCCTTTGAAAGGATGATCTGTGGAGCACATCTCCTGCCTGAATGGACATTGCCCTCTCTTAGCAGCAATAGCAGGTTTGTAACGTGAAAGATTTTACCTTCTTCGGCTTCCAGATCCACCAGTGAAGATACCAACACGCCCATCTCCTGACATTTTTTGCTGTGGGCCTTTGACTTCATGTGTTTAGTCAGATTCCCTGAAAAGAAGCAGAAAACATATTTTGGTCAATATGGCTCTTTTTTTTCCCCCCTTTTTTTTCCTTCTTTTTTTTTTTTTTTTCCATTTTGCAAGCTCAGCAGTAACAAGTTAACAATTTGGCTCTGAACCAGACCAAGGAGGCCTCTGACTCTCCCCAAACCACTATCCATTGCAAATACCCTGTGACACAAGGCTAAGTCTTCCCTTTTGTCCCTTTGCTCCTGCCCGGGGTTGAAGAGGAGGTTCTGGCAGGGTTGTGTGACCTTTCAGGTGTTGTGCAACCTGAAAAAACAGTTGGGGTACACCCGGGGACTTGTGGGGAGAAGAAAAGTCCTGGATTGCTTTCAGCTGTGATGGTGCAGCAAAGAAAAATGGTAGGAAAGTAGGGAAGAGAAACACATCTCAGTCTAGCATCACCTCCACCTCATCCCAGCACGCAGTGTCACCTGCCTGGAGGTGAAGAGCTCCTTAGTGCCACTGGGCAGACTGGTACTGCCAAAACGAGTGCTGGAGATGCCAGAAACGGGGAAAAACCCTAAGTCACCCTCTGCCCCCCCTGCAGGATGGCTCAGATGCTCTCAGTGCCAGGCAAAAGTTCTCAGCTCCAAGGAGCGGGAGTCCTGGATACCCTCTGAAGCCCTGCACACCAGCATCTGGCAGCATGGAGAAAACCTGCTGAGCGCTAGCGAGGCTTCCTCGTTAGGGCTGGGATGGAAAGAGCAGCCCCTGCAAGGGGGCGTCTGGGTTGTGGGGGCAGTGGTTACTGCTCTGAGACACTGTGATGGGATAACTGGTGGGCATGCTGGCCTCACAGGGCACCTCTCTAATTCTAACTCCCCAGTTGCAGGTAGGTTAATTAGACAGTTATTAACCCTGTTTATATCCAAGGGAAATGCTGAACAAAGGGGAACCTTTGTTGAGGGGGAAAAGGTAAGTAGGTGGAAAGGAGAGAAAAATAAAGAGTAGGAGAAATAAAGAAAAAATGTCCCAATTTTCCTTTTCCTCTCCCACACCTCTTTATGGGCTAAGGTGATGATGAGAAGAAACCTGGGCCCTTGCTGAAGCTCCACCAAGGGCTGTTTGATGTCCCAGCACAGCCCAGGAACTGGTTGAGCACTCCAAATTCACTGCAGCAACACAATGTGCCATCGGCCTTCCAGTTAGCTAACACTGAAGGGTAATGCTGGACGCGAGGCTTGTTTTTTGTCACAGAAATAAAAAATAAAAATTAAAAATATGGAGGAAAAAAAGAATTCTCACACTTTATTATAACCTTCAGCAGAGGACTGAGGTCCCTCAGCTGGTATCCTGCAATCCACAGAGTCCCCTGGTCCCTGAGCTGGGTGGGAGTATAGAGGGCCTCTATCAACCTCTCCTCCCGCTGATCTGGAAAGTATAAATAAATAAGCAACTATTCACTGGAGCAGAGAATTACCCGCAACGCCCTCACATCTCAGAAGAGTGCCATAACCATCTAGCTACCAAGTTAGTTTCTCTTTAGCCCATGAATTATTTATTTAGCCCATTTTATACAAAATGGAATAGCTCCAACAGGAAAGACCAAGAGAGACAAAGGCTGACTATATATCCTTGTGTATCTGGCATCCATCTAGGATGTGGAGTCAAAAGATATTTAATAATTTAAATGCAGCAAAACAGCTTGAATGGAGAGATTTATTATTTTTAAACTTCATGCCTAAATACCCTTAGCCCCATGGTTAGGACACTCAGGTACAAGGATGAGGCCAGCTTGGCTCGGGTCCTTGCTCCCAATCAGACCTCTCTTTCTCTACTTTGGACCCAGAGTTTCATTGTGGACCCAAAGGCACCCAGTCAGACATGAGCACACTCTCATGGACCCCTCTGGTTCCAGTGAATCACCATTGTTTTAAAGTGAAAAACTGTTTCACCGAAAATTATCCAACAAGTCCAGATTGTGGCCTCACGGAACTGGAATTTAATTTTGGACCTAACTAGCAGAAAGACAAACTGAGTCAGTCTGTTGAAATCAAACCCTGCTGCTGCCTGTCCATCATGGCACATCACATCTTGGCTGGCAAAAATGACCCATCTTTGCTCAGTAACCACAGCAGAATCCCAAACTGGCTTCCCTCCAGTGATAATAAACACAGAAAATAAGCCCAAGCAAATGCCCGGTGCGAGCAGGGGGTTGGTGGTTAAACCATGGTCTGTGGCACCTCGGGAATTCAGCTGTGATCCCCATGGCAGGAAGAGTGGGGAGAGGAGGGGTCCACCAGGCATTTTGGTGCTACCACATCCCCAAAACAAGCTCATAAATTTGGTGTGCTACATGCATCTGGCTTTGGCTAAACTGGGAGGGCATAACATTAATGACTAGGGGCCGGGGGGGCTGTTGAATGCCATGTTTTGGGCAAGACTACAGCCACGTCGTACTCGAGGGAAGGCCTCTGGTCCTCAGAGGAACACAGCGGCCACCTTGGCCGCTCCAGATGTCCAAAGGCTGGCTATACACACAAGTCCTCCCTGCTGCCATAGCTCCGGTGCTGTTGGCAGTGAACACACACTCTCCCTTTTGCTGCTGCGGGATGTGGGCAGACACTGGGAGCCCATCTGCGGCCTGCAGCTCTCCACCCGTCACTTCATCGCACCTCTGCTTTGGCTCAGCTCCGCCCTGTGCAACGGTTCGGGTTGACAAGCTCTGCCAGAAGCCACCAGTGTCACTTCCCTTTTTATTTTCTTTCACTGGAGGCAACTGCCCTTGTGCAAGGCAACGCCACGGCTTCTCCTTGTCCTTCCCCACCCAGGCTGCCTGCACAGGCATCGGCAATGCTGAAATCCCCTGTGCCAATGAGTTTGTGTCAAACATCAAAGGACCAATTCATAGCAAGTGCTGCTTTCTTTCCCCTCTGCTTTCCATCTGCCTTCATCCTTGTTTGGTTGGATGAGGCAATGCCCACACGCGCTGATGAACAAGATGAGCCGGCAAAGCTCTCAGTGCAAATTACCCCTGGGGCACGGTCTATCCATGCACAGCACCCGGCACACACACCGGCAAGAAATTCCAACAAAACAGGGATGTTGCTGTCCTTTTAGGGAAGAGAGATTCAGTGGGCTGGATTCTCATCTGACCTAAGTTTGCATTGTTTTAGGGAAGTTAAAGGCTTGAGGATTATTTACACCAGCTGAGAAGCTGAGTTATCATCTTGGGAGCAATTTGGAGGACAATGATATTTATCTTATCAGAGTTCTTACAGTTTGTGTTTTTAGACCCCCTTAATTAATGCTGGCAGGATTAAATGCTGAAGTCCTTCGGCAAATTTCCAGTGAAGTCAACACCACTTTGCCTAAGTAAAAGCTGGATATTTGTCCCACAAGGAAGGACTCACAGCTACTTGTTGCCTTACAGAGTTCTGGCTCCCAACTTAAAAAAAACAACCGAACAAACAACCCACATAGCATTGATTCCTTGGAAACAGTGAAAAAAAAAAACATATTGGAAAGAGCAAGAGCGAAACTAGCAGGGGGGGAAGCTGGATTTAAATAGCAGAACAGTTATATTGAATCCTAAGCAGGTAAGTGGTCCTCACTCAGGATTGTTTACCAAAAAGTTCCCAGATTTGAAATAAACTGGCTATACCTAAAATTCAGGAATTGGTGGAAATTGTGATCCCACCCCAACTATTGCTGTACTGGAGGAGTACAGGCAGTATGAGCACAGCTGTCATTACACCTGCTTATAACTATGTATTACTGGCTCCTTAAGCTCGTCTGATACTGTGATGTCTTATTCTGGACTTAAAGCAGCTTAATATTTGTGTTGTTTCGAGAAAGCTAAAACTCCAATGTTCCAAAAGCACTTAAAGCAGCTTAATAAGCACTAGGAGCGATTTACCATTGAAATTAAAAGAGGGGTATTAATTTTTCAGAATATCCATTATCATATTTTAAAGGTGGCGGAGTTAAAACAAAACGTAGGGAACAGAAACAGTAAGATTCCTGGAAAAATCATCCTGTCCACATTGGGCATGCATGATGCTTTCTATTTCTCCTACAAAATGTGAACAATTTAACAACAAAAAAATACCCCAACAGATGACCAACTGTATGATATCAGCGTCCGAGGCCATGTTGTGATACACACATTCACAGCTTTCCAGGACTTAAGTATTTTTATATTCCTCTTTTAAAATAATACACAAGGAGAGCAGACAGGCAGATTCTCCTTTTGCTGTGAGATGCGCTCACACACGGACAACCAGCAACAGGCCACTACTCTTCGTCCCGGATAAACCTGAGAAACAGGTTTTATGTGTGACTTAAATAATGCACAGGCTTTGATTTAGGTGCCTGCATGGATGTAATGTCCCCAGGTGAGACTCTATGAGAACAAAAGTTTTAATTTATGTAATTTATAGGGCAAAAGATTTAAATTTTTTAAAAAATTCTTATTATCTTTTATACTTACTGACTTAAAGATTGAAGAAGAAAATTTGAACATCGAGCCTGCCTGTATCGATACAGACTCTAAAACACTAGCCATCTTCTGGATCAAGCCTATCAGCCTGTGTTAGCCAAAACCTAATCTTCCAGAAAGGTACCCTGGCTGGATTTGCAGATTTCAAAATATAGAGAATTAGCATATTTCCCATTGAGGCTTGTGCTAGGACTTAATAGCTGCACTGTTTTNTTTCTTTTTTTTTTTTTTTTTTTACCTTTCCCTGGTAAATTAAAGAGCCCTTTTGCTCTTTTGCTCACAGTGGTTCGTCTCCCATCTGGACCCCTGGGCTGTTTTCTGTTCCCAGCGACACGACTCACGCCACATTGCATAAGGGAGCAGGCAGCAAATTCCTGAGGATAACTCTGTCCTTGTCCCGGCGGAAGTTTGTGACATCCCGAGGAGCGGGGGGACCACAGCCTCCTCCCAGCAGTGGCTCCGCAGGGATGCTCGGACCCTTTCCCTCTTCCCAGCTGCTGAGGAAGGGCCCCAGCACGCACAGGGAGCAGGGACATTTTGCAAATCTATATATCAATCTGCCCTGCTATAACAGCAGTTAATTCTTTCGGAGTTTTCCGCCAGTTGGACCCGCTCTGTAGTTTCCAGAGGAGGCTTAGCAGAGCGCTGAGTCTGCTAGAGCAGTAATAATAATAAACTGTGCAGCCATAACCTTGCCTTTAAGGGCTGAGGGGGTAATGCATTTAATATATTAACATGTTCAATAACCTCAGTGCCTGTCATGTGCTGATTTAAGGAACTGCAAGCTAATTTATTAAAGGAAGACTATGGCTGAGGACATGAAGAAGTCTGGTGTCTGGAAACTGTGAGTGGACTAGACTATCAAACGGATATCTTCAGCCAACAGGCACTGCTGTCCTTTACACGAGCACCTTTTAAATTAATATGAAGCTCCTCGTCCCTTCTGACCTCTAAGCAGAGGCAGCGGCACAGACACAGTGAGCTGCTCCACACGGTTTATCCGGAAATCTTAGGGAACCTTAAGCAACCAGGACGTGAGAGTCTGATATGAGCCTGAATGAGAGCAGAAAATAGCTGTGGAAAAGGATAATGTCTGCACAGGAGGGGAATCAACGTGCCAATGCTGACCCACATCCCCACGTCACCCAAGAGAAGGAGTGAGGAAAGGGGCTGCGCGTCCCTGGAGGGTCTGGAGATGAGTGACAAGGGAAGGCTGGCGGTTCCTGTGTCCCCTCTGGGAAGGTGGTCAAGGGAAAAGCTCTCCCTGACCTTCCTGAAAGGGAAAATTGTTAGACTGCAGCTTTTTCTTCATTTCCTTCCTGGTAAGAAAACAATGAAGAAGCTGCTTAACTTCTTTTAAACAACCTCTTGGAGGCCACAGTAACAAACCTCTTAGGAGAGCGCTGCTACAGTGGAGGTAGAGACACCTCATTAAAGAGGCACGTTTATATCTGGTCCAGAAACGTAAAATCAAATAAATCTTTACAAATCAAATTTCCAAGGCTGCTGTTTCCATCAGCTAAGTGAGCACACAAAAATCTCATGGATTTGCTTTAAAATAATAATAAAAAGAAAACGCCATTTCCCTGCAGTTCTGTAATCCAAAGGAACAGCTTCGTTTACAGTGACAGAAATGCACAAAAAGCAGACAAACAGCATAATTAGCAAAAAGGGGAAAATATTTAAAGCTCTTTCTTTTGCAAAAGTTTTCCCAGTTCTTGGAACACAGATACAGATTTTCAGGGGCAGGGGGCGGGGGGGGGGGGGGGTACATTTTAAACAGATAAAGATCCTCATTAAAAATAATAATAAAAAAACGTTTAACTGCTTCCAGCCCTACTTGAGAGTTTAGAGCATTAGATCATGCTGGAGAGATCTACCACGGCCAAAATGAAGACAGCTCCACAGATATCCCCTTTGAGTTTACGCTGAAGGCTAAAATTAACTTTGGAAAGCTGATTTCTAAAAGAGCTTCAACTCAGCTTGTATTTTTTGCAAGTGCAGTCCAGTTGCGAGAGCTCCAGCTTCTCCATTCCGCAATTAATTGTGCTTGCAAAACTGCACACCAGGAAGGAGGATCCTAATGAATCAGGGCACAAACAAACTTATTCTAGACGTCTGCAAAATAAGCTGTGAAACCTCCAGTTCTGCAAACCTCCCGGACCTCCGCTTCACACCCCATCACCAACAGCAATGACTCAGTTACAGGGCTTTAAGCGATGATTTTATCAGCACCCGAGGCTGATCTTTTTCTCACTCTCCAGAAACTCTTCCAAAGGTCCTCGTGTCTCCCTCAGCGAAGCAAACAGCTTTTCCCCAAGTGCTGCAGTCCTGTGGAGTAGAAGCTTTGCCACAGGACACAGCCAGGGCTCTGACTGTCACCCCCTTCCAGCAAAGAGCCATTTTCATGCAGTGCCAAGTTACCATCATGCAACTATTCGACCCGAAATCACTGCTCCGGGGAGGTTCTGCCCCCTCATGCATCCATAGGCAAACGGATCGTTTTGCATTCAAATCCCAGCACTGGGGGTTTTGGTTCTTTTTTTTCTTTTGGGTTTTTTTTTTTTTGAAGGAAGCATTTCCACCCTGCCTTCCTCATGCATTCTCCCCTGCAAAGCTAAAGAAGGGGAGTGCCTTGCAGGCAAGCGTCTGTTTGCGGTGTGCCATTGGCACAGCCAGCGCTGACAGTTTGTGCACTTCGAGGGAGCAGAGATGAAGAGTGAAGCAGCTGGAGAGATGGTGAAAAGGATGGTTTGATCGCAGCATCCTGAAGAAAAGCCTAACAGAAGCATGGTGGAAAGCAAGGTGAAGTGACGGAAGAGGCTGAATGGATTCACCTCTCAAAGGAAAACCACAGAACAAAGTAACAAAAGCAAGAGGGAAAGAGAAAGAAAATTAATCAGAAATAGCTCTGGGCTGGGAGGGAGAGAAAGAACTGTCGCTTGGATCTGCTGCATGTGTCTGACGAGAATTTGGCCCCAAATTTGGTATCACTTCCTTATGTTCCCATACGCCTGCTGATTACCAACACGTTGTTACCCAGAAATGACCCGCCAGATTTACCATCAAAGCCATCAGCTCCAGGCACTGCCCACCCTGAATCACCCGGCGTCTGGGTCACTTGTCTAGCCCAGACGTGCCCTCCCTCAGCACTTCGGGGTAAGCACACGTGCCGCGGTCCACGCAGCACCCACTGCCTCCTCCCTACACCCACGCGGTGCCGCTTCCCTGGGCAGCACTTGTTTTTTTGGGGGCTGATGCTCTTCTTGAGTAATTAACTGTGTCGCCTTCTGAGATTTGCAATGATGGAGCTACAGACAACAGACATTTTATATTTATGCCAAGCTATAATCAAGACAGAGAGAAACCTTATGAAGTTCAACAAGGGCAAGTGTCCTGCACTTCGGGAGGAATAACCCCATGCACCAGTAAAGGTTAGGGGTGACCTGCTGGAAAGTAGATCTGTGGAAAGGGACCTGGGAGTCCTGGGGGAAAGCAGGATGCCCACAAGCCAGCAATATGCCCTGGTGGCCAAGAAGACCAATGGCATCCTGGGGGAGCATTGAAAAGAGTGTGGCCAGCAGGTGGAGGGAGGTCATCCTCCCCCTCTGCTCTGCTCTGCCCTGGGGAGGCCACGTCTGGAGCACTGTGTCCAGTTTGGGGCTCCCCGGTTCAAGAAGGACAGGGAACTGCTGGAGAGGGTCCAGCAAAGGGCTACAGAGATACTGAGGGGACTGGAGCATCTTTCTTGTGAGAAAGGCTGAGGGACTTGGGGCTTTTTAGTCTGGAGAAAAGAAGGGGGGATCTTATCAATGCTTATCAATACTTCAAGGGCAGGTGCCAGGGGGATGGGAACAGTCTTTTTCCAGTGGTGCCCAGTGACAGGACAACAGGGATCGGGCACAAATTTGAGCATAGGAAGTTCCACCTGAACCTGAGCAGTGACTTCTTTGCTGTGCGGGTGGCAGAGCAGTGGCAGAGGCTGCCCAGAGAGGTGGGGGAGTCTCCCACTCTGGAGCCATTCCAAAGCCTCCTGGACGCCGTCCTGTGCCACTGCTGGAGGTGCCCCTGCTCTGGCAGGGGGTGGCACTGGGGGAGCTCCAGAGGGCCCTTCCCACTCTGACCAGTCTGGGATTCTGTGAAACTGAACTCGACATCTTTATTGCAAGACTTGCTGCAACCAAAGATGGAGCGGAGATTTGTCAAACCCACAGTGACAGATTTTTATGAGAAGATGAAGGGATCTGGCCACCTCTGGCACTTTTGAAAACTTTACCCACAATGTCTGGGAAGAGACTTTATTTTGCAGGTGGTTTTGCATGTTCCTGATAGAGTTCACTCGCACGCTGACTGAGGCAATGATGAAGGTTGCTTGCACAGAACATCAGGTGGTAGTGAGGTTGTGGATCATTAATGACTAGATGCCCTGGAATGGAGGTCTTTAGAGAAAAAGCCTATTGATGTGATATAGAAAATGTAGAAGCTACATGCAACTGCGAAGGATGAAAAAGTGCAGCGCAAACAGATCTTGAGAGCACTAGCATAAAAAGCCACCCAAAGACTGACTCCAGGTGCTCAGTCAGGGATGTTTGCCTGTACCCAGGAGCTCCTGCTCTCATTCTGGGGTGGCTGTGTCTATAAATCCCTGCCAGTGAAGCTCTATTTTAGGATCGTTCCCTTTAAGAAGCACAAAATGGATGGCGTGGATGCTCTGCTGCAGGCTGGCAAGTGCAGCCAGCGCTCTCCACTGCGACACAGCTCAACACAGGGCTGGTCCTTTTCTGAAAACTTCAGCCAATTTAAGACTCCTTCATCCCCCTCCCTCCGACTCCTGGGGTTTTCCAGACCCTGGGAAGGCTTTCCCTTCCCCTTTGCCAGCGCCCCCAGGAAGGCTTGTAAGTCAATACACTAAGCAGAGGAGCTAGGAGCTGACTGTCTCTTACCTTTGGTTTTAAAAGCAAAGTTACAGTACTTGCAGACATATGGCCTGACGTCTGTGTGCGTGCGAATGTGTTTCTTCAGCATGCTGGGTTTCTTGCAGCGAATTCCACACTCCTCACATACATACTTCCCTCTTCCACGGCCTCGCACATACACATACTCTTCGTTTGATTTGTACCTATGAGCAACAGGTGTCATGATAAAAAAAAAAAAAAAAAAAAAAAAAATACCCNAAAAAAAAAAAAAAAAAAAAAAAAAAGAAGATTCCCACCTCAAAAGTAGTCACAACTTTCCTGGATTAGTTCAGCATGTTATTGACACCACCGGTCTCATTTACCATTTGCTAGCTCTGGGTAATTAGGCTAAATTCAAAATATCTTCAAAAGCTTTTGCCCAGATGCCTATGTCCTCTTCAGGAATGTGTTCTTATGTCCTACACCTGCTTCTGTGTACAGACGAATAGCCCAAAGTCTGAGATCAAGTCACAGGGTCACCCAAGTGTCCTGATTTTCCCCATCCGCAAACACAAACTGAGGCACTCATAATAGGCTGAATGAGATATTTCACAGTCCAGCCTGGCTACCTGAATCGTCTCTCTCTCAGCCTATGTTGTGTTTTAAAGCATGCACAGTCTGTCACTGCGCTGTGCGAAGTACTGAGAAAATACATCCTAGCTCAACCTCTTGTGATACAACCTTTCTCACCCACTGGGACAACAATAAAAATCACCTGAGAAGACTGTGATGCCACACTGCAAGTTGTGGTCCCTGCACAGACTCCTGCTGGAATGAGACACCCAGAATGGACACAAAGAGAAGAAAACATCCATTTTTTAAATATATTGTGCTAACACTAAACATAAACGCTGCAGACTCCAGGCTTTTTTATCTTTGGCAGAATATCATGACTTAGGTTTACCCACGACAATGAGATTGGTCATCCTTCCTTCACATTGTATATTCATTTATTTTCTGTCCATGCATTATTGCATAGGGAAGGCTACATGATGTGGGTTTGAAAAATATTTGTGAGAGTGAGACAAATCATTTAGCCTCCTGCCGTTTAGCAAATGGAGTCTGTAATTTCCTGTACTTGCAACACAAGAAGAATAAGGTAACATGAAATTGGTCCCCTCAGATTTTTAAGAGGCCAAATTTTTGAAGCGTGGTACTTCCTGCAAGTCATTTTTTCTATCCAGTATGAATTACGTCTGGTCCTCAGAAACCTCCAAACATCCCCCTCTGAAAATCACGCCTTCTAAAGCACCTTAATAGGGGATCCAAAGACACAACACCGTCAGCCATCTTTTAGTATCTTCCCAATAAAGGCTATTCCAAACCAGAATGGTGAGAAAACGGCAGCAAGACTGAAGAGAAATGGAATAGAAACAGCAGCACTAGGGATCTGAGCACTTAAATAAAGGAAGGTATACTAAGCCCTAAAAAAAAATAATGTATTTATAATGCAAAAAAAAAAAAAAAGAAGATCATTTAAAACTGAGTAAAAAATACACAAAGATCACTAATCCAGCCCTGAACTGACAGGATGATAATGGCGTGGTCTGCACAGGATGCATCCAAGAAAATGCATCCCAGTTACCCTCAAGCATGGATTGAAAAGCAGGTAAGTCACACTGCACCAACCCCTTGGTGTCCCACCCAGGCAGAACGCTGTGGCCTTGGCTCCACTTTGTTTCATTCACTTGGGAAGTGTAGAGGGAATTTCAGTTCCACGTGAGTGTTTGGTGGACCTGCTACAGGTGAAATTCAGAATAACCTTCCTGGGTGCCACATGGTAGACGTGAGCTTTGGACTAAACCCTTTCTCTCCTGCCAAGTCCTGGTCTCTCTGCCTCAAGGTCCTGTCTGTAAGAGGCCTGTCTGGGCTGAGCCACCTCTGCGCTTCATAGGAGAGATGTGAGCAGATGCCTAAAAGATGATGAGTTGCTCATGCGTTGAGGTGATGTCACAGATCTCCTAAGCAGGTTCAGACAGACTAGAGAAGAGGGAGAAAAAATGGGTATCTAGATAGCCCCAGTCTAGCCTGAAATACCAGTAGCAGCACCAGCAAAACCAGGTCTTGGCGTCCAACAGCTACATGTGAGGGGACAGCTTCTATTTCTGTCCTTCAGCGTCAGCAGAAGTTTTCCAGACCGTAACCAGCATCATCTGGTAGCCCAGATAGTCTATTCTATGTCCTGAAACTGAAGTCACAGCAATGCCACGTACTCTGTGCCTTCCTGCCCTCTCTCCCCCTCCTCCCCCCCAAAAAAACAACACCAAAATCCCAACACCAAAACCCCTCCATCATAAAGTTCTCATTATTTGGCCAGAGGGGACTGAGCTGGTGTCTGAAGAGCACATACTGAATGCCAACCTCTACCCCAGTATGTCCAGCTATCTCCATTATATACGTATCTCTCCTGGTATACAGATACCAGGGTACAGTTAATTAATTTTTAGGGATGGCCAATGTCCCATCTTCTCTCAGTCAGCGACATAGAGCTAAAGCAGCAAAAGGAACCCAGGAATCCTGATTTCTCTTCTTCTGTTCAAATTCATATTTGAGGCTTCCTTCTCGCCCTCCTTTCTTTGTCATTATCTGGTAATCACCTTGCCATTTAAAAAATGAAATTGCTCCTTTATCAGCCTTGTACTTGCACTACCCTTAATTACGCTCTCACATGGAAATCTCTAAGCCAGTTCTTTGTGTCCAACAGTCCCTTCGTCAGCCTCATTAAAGCTATCGGGCCTGGCTTTTCCTGGATGAAAAGGAACACGTGACTTAATCTGAAATTGGAGGCGTAGTTTATCTGACACTCTGTGAGACTGAGCCATCCTTCAACACAGATATTCTTCTACAGCTCCCTGAGACCATGTGTAAAACACACAGGGAGAGGGGAGAAACAGAAGAAGAAAGGTAACCTAAGGAAATACCAAACCGAACAAGAAGAAGAAAGCAAGGGAGGTGATACTGCCATAACACAGAGAAGGCTGCTGTACATGCCATCTGTCTACATTCAAGGCTGTAATATGTTTATGGAGATAATTACTTCAATATGGCGCTGGTTTCTCTGTGGATCTAATGCGCTCATATGATTTGCATCAGAAAGACAAATCAATGACAGCTCACTTCACGTGAAGTTTTACCCTGGACAAAGGATCTTCCTGCTCCGTAACGTTTGCTGTAACCAGATCCCACTAATATCCACAGTTGGAGGTTGTGTCAGCAAATCTGGGCTTCTCTTCCAGAGCACCGTGGAATTCATAATCCTCTGGTTAGCAATGTACACCTCCTACAGTGTCACAGCTCCCATCTAATACTGAGATGATTTGAAACCCAGGAGGCTAACTGGCCATTACGAGCTTGGAGACTATTTTAGGAAATAGTTCTTTCAGAGAGACACACAAAAAGATAAAAATTCAGTTATTTGATACATTTTTTGAAAGGTCATTTGCCGTGTTCTGCAAATGCACATCTGTTGAATTTCATGCAACCCCTACAAACACTTTTCGGAGCAAGAGGAACTGGCACAGCCCTGGCAGCATCGGTGCTACAGTAGGCACTACCAGATTCAGAGACTTGGTGGCCCCAAAACAGGCCATCACTGTCAGGAGTCACAAGAACCCAGCAGTGGGAAAGCACGGACCTGCAGAAAGCTTTGCTTCAGCTCTTTCCCTTAAACTTAGTTGAAACCTAAAACCGTGAAGGACTTACTCCTTTGCAGGCTTTAGGTGGCTTAGTTCTTAATATTTGCTGTTACAAATATCTGACTATCATTTTTAGCCACAGACACTTCTTTTTTTTTTCTCTCAGTGCTGTGAGCCTCATCCAAAATCTTCATGTGGCTGAAAACCACATGATAAAACACTGGAGAGCAGAGGGGGAAGGACGTTTGGTGGTTCCCAGGCAGGAAGGGAGAGCAGGTTTCTGGGGGACTCGGCCCTTCGCTATGAGACACAGTTGGGCTGAATCACCCCCTCTCTCCTGCTTTCTACAACTGCCAGGGATTTACCTTGCCCTGCAAAGTCCTTGCTGATGTGACCCTGGAAGTCACAGCCTCAGCACAGCACCTGCGCTTATATTGGTTCCAAGTCACACGTAGGCACCCTGATTCTGTGAACCTCCAGGATTTGGAAGCTCAGTAATGTATTATGGTAAAGAACACCTCTGGTTAATTTTGCAGTGACTGAACAGGCATTTCCTTGAATGGTTTTGACAGTTGTTGTCAACTCACTTGTTTGCTTTTTGGATTTCTGGTATGGAGTAACAGGAATCGGATATCGGATCGCTTTCCTGAGCTGCTGCATTTAGTTCACAGTCAAGCGGACTGAGGAGCCCCGGTTGTTGCCTTTGGTGTAAGTCTTCTGGTTTTACTGATGGCACTTTTTATCTGCTGTCAGGCTGGCAACTCATCTGGCTTGGCTAAATCCTTCAGAAGTTCCTGACAGTCTGCCCTGGTATTAACTAATCTAACTTATGTTTTATGCCACCTGCAAAATTGGTCAGATCGCTGACAAATGCGTAATGTCACTAATTACTAGTTGGTTTATTGCCTTTCTCACAGCTCCCTACTAGATGATTCGAGCACTTCTGCCACGACGGCACCAGCAATACGGACTCTGAACTGCATGTGCAGCAGAAGCCCTTCGCCTTGCCCATGGCGCGCCCGAGGGAAACCCAGGCTGGGAGACCCTGTAGGACTGGAGCCTGTGTTAGGGATCACCACACATGAGGTGTGTCCTTAAGGCCAGACAGTTACTATGAAACCTCCCTGAACTCAAGCCAAGCTACAGCAGAACAAACAGAAGGATTTCTTTACAAAATCCAGACCAGACAATGTCATTTCCAGGTTTCCAAAAGCATCATAAAACCTTCTAGTATCCCAATTTACCAGACAGGGCTATCGCACCAAGACAAACAACGAACTTCCAAAGAACGATACAGCAAGACAGAGAGAGATCTGGCTATGGATATGGGAGGACCTGGCACAGAAATCCCCTCTTCCCCATCCAAATAATGTATCTTTTGCAAACAGCACTTGCCAGTCTCTGGTGAAACTGCAGAAGACAGGAGTCTGAGCTGAATGAGACATTGCCAGCCAGACCAGACCGACGCAAAGAAGCCTGGTATGAAGGTGTTACTACGAACATCATCTTGCCCTTGAATTAGGTATCAGCAGCTCAAATAAGACATAACACTGGAAGGATCACACTATCGAGGATAACCACCTCACAGGGTGCAAACCTAGGGCTCCTTCTGCTCGGTAAAACATTGGGGCAGGGGCTATTTTCTGCCACGGGTACAACGCAATGCCTGAAGCAATGGAACCCTCTTTTTTAGTGGACACGAATTCAGATAACAAATAAATAGCTGGCTTGGACTCATGGGGAATCCCCCCAGAGGCTGAGGGGTATTAAATCTTCCCTTCATCAGCAGCACACGCTGCTGGCGTGGGAAGAGCGGCCGCACAGCCACTGCTCCCATCCCCGCGTGCTGCAGCGTCTCCAGGGCATGGGGCTCTTCGCCGAAGCAGAGGAGCTGGGTGGATGTGCCCTACCAGGAGCCCTCCCCATTACAGCTGATCATGGACAGCAGATTAAAATAAACACAGCTCCCTGTCAGGACTGCTGCTGTGCTCAGCTTCCTCACACATTTCAGGTCCATGGCTGTTTGTGGTTGCAGGATGGAAGGACAGAGAGACACCACAGCAAACTTGCCAACCACAGTCAGTGTCTGATTCGAAAACCTGCAGCTTTGATTATATCTCTTCCGCACAAGAAGAGACCAGAAACACATGGAAAACCAGAACATCTCTTCTCTGAGTTTCTGTGACCATTCCAAGTTTGTTCATATACATGGAAGAAAGGAGTAAAGTCTAAACAACTCTGAGAAAAGGTGGCACCTGACGGCTTCTATCATTTGCGGTTTTAAAATAAAGTAATATGTGGGTAAATGTGATTCACTTATGCAGAGCGAGGAATGTCAAGAGACAGCATAGACTGGCAGGTAAAGAAAAAGATGAGGAAGAATCATAGAATCATAGAAAAGACCTTTAAGATCATCAGATCCAACTGTTAACCCAGCACTGCCAAGTTACCATGAAGCCATGTCCCTCAGCACCACATCTACCCAACTTTTAAACACCTCCAGGGATGGCGACTCCACCACGTCCCTGGGCAGCCTGTTCCAGTGCTTGACAACCCTTTCTGTGAAGAAATTTTTCCTAATATCCAATCTAATGAGGAGACAGGAGCAAAATGAGATACCCTCAGATGCAGAACGGGGTAGATGGCCTAGCTGAGAGTCATCATCATCTCCAGGTACTGCAAGTCTAAAAAAAGGAAAAACAGCTGGTACTCAGCTATGAATTTCCCATATTTTGGGAAATGTCTTCCTAGCAGACATGGGCTAAACTCACACTGTTTGTGGATAGTAACACTAATGAAGGCAAACTTACAGATTTACCTATGCTATCATCCACATTAACTAAATAAATATAATTAAAAGCATTGCTCAGATTTTCAGGGCCAGGTCTCAGGTGTGATTCAGGCCTTTGCAGGGGAAGTACCCACCAGATCAAGCAAACCAAAGCCAGGATTTACTCCTTTCCCTTCATGGACCACTTTCAGTTGGGACTAACAACTGCAGAAGTGTCTCCTGAACTCTGAAAGTCACCCTGGTGAGAATATGAACCCACCTCTGTGGAAAAGGGCATGGTGTAAATAAACATGGTTGTGGGCCTCTCCTGTCCTTCCCCCCCAGCCCTGTCACACTGAGAGAGGACACCAGTGGGGCTTGGGAGGACGTGCTGAAAAGTGAAGGACTTGTCAGGAGGGCAGGAGCAAGGAGATGTTCCTCAATTTTCACAAGTGCTTTGGCCAATGCCTCGGCAGTGTGACAGCCCACCAGCATTGGCACCAAAGAGCAGGTCTTGCCACGCTTTCCCCTTGAAATGGGACATTACATCTCTGCATAAAGTGAGCAGGATCGCTTTCTGTCATGGGCAGCTGTGTATTAAAACTCACCTGTATTTTTTTTTTTCTGCATTGGGATGACAGTGAGGAACATCTCTAAACCCAAGCCCTTTGTGAAGATGCCATGCTAAGCCCAGAAGAGGAAATTTTGTTCCAAGCCCAGAGCTTCTTTCCAGGCCCTAGGGTCTGTAAAACTTCTCATGACCAAGCAACGGATATAGGAAGAAATACATAGGTCAGTAACTCATTTTTGTAGATTTAATTTTACTACATAAAGTGGGAACCTCTTCACAAACACACTTTTGTGATGTCTCTGTTCCCAGTTCTGGACTTGCTGACATTTCATATGGGTACATCCATGTACAGAGCAGCACACCAACTACACTTATTGAGAAATATCTTTATGAAATAGTTGGAAAGCATTGAAGAAGAATGCATTATTAGCAGACAGAAACCCCATTTGCCTATGCCAGGAGAGGTAGCAATTAAGGACACCCTGTGGCTATTTTTAAAATCTACCAGAATTGACTAATCTTGCTCTGAGAACTGAACAGGTAAAGTTACATGAGCACTGAATATTGTTATTTCTGTATCAAGTCATATCAAAAGCAGATCACATTTTTCAAAGAAAACCTTTAAAGCGTTTTGCACAGGAACATCTTTAGCCTCACCAAAGCCCACCACCTCAAATGGGAAGATGTCTTCCCCCAACAAAGGAAAGACATGGACCTGTTGGAGTGGGTCCAGAGGAGGGCCACGAAGATGCTCCAAGGGCTGGAGCCCCTCTGCTGGGAGGACAGGCTGAAAGAGTTGAGGGTGTTCAGCCTGGAGAGAGAAGGCTCCGGGGAGAACTTATAGCGTCCTCCCAGTCCCTAAAGGGGCTCCAGGAGAGCTGGGGAAGGACTTTTTACAAGGGCATGGAGTGATAGGATGAGGGGGAATGGCTTCAAACTGGAAGAGGGGAGATTTAGATTAGATATTAGGAAGAAATTTTTCACTGTGAGGGTGGTGAGGCCCTGGCCCAGGTTGCCCCGAGAAGCTGTGGCTGCCCCATCCCTGGAGGTGTTCAAGGCCAGGTTGGACGGGGCTTGGAGCAACCTGGGCTGGTGGGAGGTGTCCCTGCCCAGGGCAGGGGGGAGGAACTAGATGATCTTTAAGGTCCCTTCCAACCTAAACCATTCTATGATTCTATGATTCTATGATTCTATGATTCTATGATCATCCAGTCCATTTAGGTAAAAAGAGATGATGATCAAAGAACCATCAGGTTTCTTGCATGTAAACCCCCTCTGTGCTGTGTGCCGTGAGGTTAGACATTGGCTGGAGGACAGAGACACCATTCATACAGCCACTAGTGCATGTGAAGCAGAGGACAGCATGTCTGCTTGCATGGAAACCGGTGGTCCTTGGCAGTGCCGGTGTCCCACAGAGCAAAACGTCCCCTTGGCTTGCCAGCAATGCTGCTCACCACGACTGCAAAATGCACATCCGTCCTGCATGGAACTCTAAAGGCAACTTCAGGAATAAATGAATCCCACTCATTTCCTCCCCACGGGAATCTAAGCATAGATAGGAGGAGGAATTTTATGGCACNAGAAGATCACACAGGGCAACTCAGGCCTAAGTTACCCTTTCTGCTTTTTATAATGTCCCTGGTGGGTCCTCACAGCTCAGATTTTACCTAAGGCAATTTTCCACATTTCTTTGAATGGGAAACAATGAAGTGGGTGTATCCCCGCAGCATGCTTCTTGTGATCACAGCTCTGTCAGCACGACCTTGGTGGCACTGGGGCTGCGTGGGACATGCCAGTTGCTTCAGAAGTGATGCTAGCACCATGGGTGGTCAAGGCACGGTCCAAAAGCAGATCAGTGATTCTCCACCCCGCCTACAAAAAACGAACACTGGCAGAGCCCATATATCATGGAAAAAAGCCACAAGAGTTGCTTCCTATAGCACTGCCCTGTGACAGGGCAGCTGGACCACCAGGACTTGGGGACGTCTGTGTGGAAACATGAAGTCAAAGGACACCTCTCTTGATGTGATCACATCTGGGACACTGTGTCCAGGTTTTTGCGTTTCAAAATTCAAATGGTGCCAGCAAACCAGAAAAAATGGGAGGGAAACAACATATCTGGTGAAGGGGATGGATGCAAAGATGAATTTTGGGGGAAAGCATACAAAAAGGGAACGATTCGAACATCGTACTGAACCATAGACAGTAAAAGGTCTAGGGACAGGCTAATGGTCTGGAAAGATGTACGTGACGGTCAGAATAGAGACACATTTGTTATTGACAGTTGTCCTAAGAACTACAGAGTGAAACCAAGAAGTAGAAAATTTAAGCTAAATACGAAAAAAGATGGGCAATGTCTTCAAGTAGGTTTACCCTGCACAAAAACATGGCATGGACTGAAGCAGCATAACACCTCCAGCATGCTCAGCCTTTCCAGCACCTTTCACTGGACACAGCTTCTTGCCATAAATTCAGTGGAAGGGCTGACAAAAATGTTGACACCTCTGTAACACACACAGAGCGGTCTTCAGAGGCAGACGAATAGCCAGAGTGAAAGCAATACAGAAAATATGCATAAACAACCCAAATCCTCACAGGAAGCTTTTACTAGCGTAAAAACACAGGCCAGAGGATGACTTTTAATGGCATTTCTCCATCAGCAAAAGCAAATCCTTTGCCAGGAGAGCAAGAGATTGAAGAAGTGTTGTGGGCTACAGGGACAAGAGGATCTGCGACGGCATGAGCTGCTCTGCACCAACAGGACTGCTTCTGCTGTGTCTGATCGCTGACCCTGAAGCTGGCCCTCGAGCAGCGTGGGATGTCCAAGACAGACCATGGGACTTCCTTCAATTAAATTAATCCAACACAGAGCAAGCACAATACCAGCAAATGTTGTATATGGATGTAAAACTGAAAAAACAGCGCAGTTTTATATTATTTCTCTGAATGCTATGCTTGAGTGAAAGCTTGATTCAATTTTGGGTTGTGGCATCAGACCTCTTCCAGTCTATTAAAAGTAAAATTACAGTTATACTCATTATGGCTCTATCTGCTGTTATACAACTTCATCCTCTCTACGCTTTAATCATTTAATTGTCATTGCAAACCGCTATAAAAACACATCTATTTCAGAAAAGAAAAAAATCAATGTAAATATTACTACTCTGCGTCATGCAAGCTGAAAAGCTGGGTTTGATTACTCAAATGCAATTAGAGATGAAACCAGACTGAAAAAAAAATGAAAGTACATTCACTGCAAGGTGAAAGTGTTTCAGTGGAACGTGAGCGCATCGTCCCTGCCAGGTGGTCAGCTTTTAGCACGAAGAAATGTGGAATTATATTGATTGTGTGCACAGGCTAATTAGTCCCTTCTGGGCTTCCCTTCCATTCAATTCAATTGTAAGAGCAGAGAGGTAATACAAAAACTTCCACAGTCTCTCACGTCTTGCTTAATGATTGGGCCATGTGTCCCCATCCTCAGAAGATGCTGCACAAAAGTCAAACAGTTATTGCTGAGCACGAGCCACCAGAACGGCTCATCCCACCACCACAGTGGCGTAAGCAGGAAAGAAAAAAGAAAGTAATTAGCTGCTGCAGTGTTTTGCAGTGGCAGGGATGTGACGGCAGCAACACAAAACATCACGTCTGCCCTCCACCTCTATGTACCCATTTCTGAAGATTTCCCTGTATGTTATTAGAATAAAGTAATGCTGCATGACTGCTAATGCAAGGCTGTTTTTTTTTTTTTTCCCAGCGCCAGTCAGGTTAAGTCACAATACAAAAGTTCACATGGATAAGCACGCACACTGTTCCCAGGGCACCGCTCCAACACCACCTTTCCATTTTGAAGATCAAATACAAATAGAATAAAATACCAGATTAAAAAAAAAAAAAAAAAGAAAATACAACCGCCACAAACTCATACAGCTGATTCATGAAATATTCATAGAGAAAGTCTAATGTGGAAATCCCCACAGATGACCTGCCTCAATCCCATTTCTTCCTCCTCCGCCCCCATCAGAATTGATTAAACAATTTCCGGAGAATCTGAAATTTAATGACTCCATCTGACTCTAAGTGACTCTTGTCTGACACAGATACTTCTTGTTCTTGAAACAGCTCTTTCTGCAACTATTTTTGCAAGTGATATGAATGATTCTGGATGCCATCGCTATTTTAATTACAGGCTGCCTTCTTGTCCTTCTGTTGCTTGTCGTGTCAAGGAGGACGGGCTGTGTTTAACGGCATTACTGCAGTGCGTTATTGCTCAGCACTAACTGCACTCCCTGCAGGACCTGTATTTTTGGAGGCATGTTAGGGTCTGCAACACAGACAACAGGTCCTAAACAGATGGTCACATTCTTGAAGAAACTGTTTTGGATTGAGGTCAGTTACAACTCAAGAGTTATTTCAAACAGTACTCAGGATGTTGAATGAAAATATCCAATGTAAGAAGCAAGTGTCTACATCAATACATTCCTCCCACTCCTCTTGCTCTGTGGTTGTTAGCTCTGGGATCTATCCCCCCTCTCTGTTTTAAAGCTGCTACCAACATACTCTAGAGCTTATCTTAACCCAGCTACAAACATTCGAAGAAATTATCATTATGAGGATTTGGCTTCTGAGATGCATAAACACAAATGCATTTTGTTGGTGCGTCTCTGTGTGTCTGTATAAAGGACCACCAATTTTGACAAAAGCACTCTTTCAGGGTACGCACGATGCCTCATTGTTCGGGTTGGATACCATCACATTATATCTACCTCCACGTTTATTTCAAGTAGCTTCTTTTCTACACCATTTACTGAAAGGTCGATGCTATTAATTAGCATTTTTTACATTTGCTGACATTTTTTATTTGAGAAGCAGAGTTTTCAGAGGCCCAGCAGAAATCCAGTCCTTTTCAGACTCAAGTTCATTCCTCACAGTAATCTTGATTTGAGCCAGTTATTACTTACATGGGTAAATACTATCAATACTTCAGTCTCTAATTAGTCCATTTATTAATGGCTGCAATGCACACACTACAGAATTAAGTAGATCTGTGATGTAAGAGTCAGTGAAGTCTCTCAATAGCCATATTCTGGCAAAAAAAAATCCGCTTTCTGGAGTGACACCTTCCTGTGACTCAAAGTTTGTTCCATTTGTGGATGAATTTTCTCTGGCTTTCAATGCCCTTCTGGTCCGACTGGGATATACAGAGGATGCTCAGCATCTCTGGGCCTGATGCATGGGCTGGTCCAGAAGATTTAATTTTTGAGGATTTCTTCCTAAAGCCGCCTGTCTCCTGGACACGGTTGTCTCCTCCTCGAGCTCTCCGGGTGGTGCCTGTCCATTCTGAGGCATTCACGGTGCTCTGCTTCCTCCATTTTTGACCTGGGCTTAGTTTTTGCCGGACGCCATGTCATTAAGATGCAGCACAGAGGAGTGCTGTTATCAGACTGGCCCTGGTCACCTAACACGAGCCAGGGTGAAAAAAGCTTAATATTCCTGCCATGGGACAAGGTGAGTAACCATTGACTCCAGTGACTATGTTACAGAAATGCATTTTCTCTTCTGTCACCACATCTGACACAAGCCTTCTTGTTCTCCAGCCTATTAGAAATGAATAAATATCCCATTTACAACTTATACCTCAAAAGAACACAATTGTGGGTCTTGGGGACAGGGACAGGTACAGAAAAAAATCACCACTGCCCCTGTACACTCTCCATTGCTACATCGCTTAGTTTTAAATTATTAAAAAGTGGAATTTCATCATTTCACTTGAGAAACAAACTCAACTGACACTTAACAGAAGGCTGGGTTGGAAATTTTTTCTACTATTCTGTCCAAAATTATATTTACATTGTTTCATCCAATTATTGCTTAATCTTCTGCAAGTAATTCCTCTGCTTTTAGAGATCACTGACCCACAAATGGAGCTGTCCCACCCACGGCCACTGGAATTACTGGTAGGCCAGCAGGAAAAAAGAGCCATCTATTGGCTTTTACAATAAATCTGTAGTGTAGCAGCCAATTTTGTAAGGTCTTCAACATATTTTATGCTCAGCCTGAACGCTAATTGCTTTTGTGGTGAGACTTATATAGCTGACACCTAATGAGGTTGGTTGTTTCTTTGTTAAAAAAGAAAGAAAGAAAAAAAAAGCAAAAGACATGCAGCACATTTTTAGACTAAAACACTGTTGTGTTAAAAAAGCCAAATTTCTGCACATAACGGAAAACAGTAATTAAGACGAACACCACACAAGGGAAATTTAACTGCATTGTTCTGCTACTGCTCTGGAGCGAGGCACACTGAGCCCGGCTCCCCCGTGTCCCACTCCTCCTCTGATTATTTACTCCTCCACAGTGGGAGTGCAAAGGGGGGGGCACAGCATTGCCACATCTGAACGGGGCATTGGAAAATCACTTTACACTTCACTAAGTGGGACAAGAAGCAGCAAAGAAACCGAGACCGAGATCAACAGTGTCCACTGTTAATTCACTGTTCCTAAGTTTTTTTCACGTATCAGAAATAACCTGCTTGCCGACGTTACTGGAGAGCTACGAACTGCAGTGTGAGCAGACCAGATGCACGGCGAAGAAGATCTCAGTAATAACAACGAACGCTCAGGAGCTAAAAGAATTGAACAGACCAAACTTATGCGTCCATAGCTTTTCAGCCCTAAGTTCAAACCCTTCGCCAAAATGATGCCAGAGATCATTTTACCCAGATCAGTAAGGTGAACACAGCCTGAACCAGCATTTCCACAGGGGTGCCATGGACTGGTCAGGTCTGTTTGCCCATTCTACCGGAGTTTTGCGCAACTCCATCAGCCCTACCCCAAACTGGACGGATTTAATCACTCTGGACTTTAGGCACTTCTGTACCGGGTTTCATTTCACAGCTTTCTGGGAAACGTTAACTGCTGCTATCAAGTCTGCACACCTTGCCTCAGGAGTAAAGTGTCTTGACTCCATGCCTTATGCACTATTTCTAATTTCAGTATATATTACCGATAAAAAAAAAATCTCTGTATAAATAAATCATAGAATAAAACAAAATATATTTGCATTTAAAGTTGCAAACTCCATTAATTAGAAATGAGGAAATACTACATGTAAGTTTGTCCACTTAACCGTAAGTCCTATGGCTCTGACTACAAGTTAGATGATGATCTTTTAGATTTTGTTTTTAATGTTGACAAGCTTTGGAAAAGATGTCATATGACATTTCCCAAATTTTTATTATTTTTTTAACGTAAATAAATGCATTTTATTACAAACATTTCTAATCGCTCAAATGGGCAATGAAGAGCATTTTGGCATTCATCAGAGTGGATGAGAAATGAACCGCAGTCAGAGCTACACAACCTGGTATTTTAATAGCATTAGCAACTTGAAGACTCTTCCACCGGCCAAGTGCCCCTGTTCACAGCTAGCGACCTTGGTGCTGACGGCAATGCATGTCCTGTCTTATAGGATCCTTGTGTTTCTCTACCGACTGGTGAGGCCACCTACTTAAATCCCCTGAGTACTCCAAGTGAGAGAAAGGAATTTTCAGGCCTTCTTATTTTAGTAAAACTTAAAGTATTTCACAAAAGGAAGAAAAAGTATTTTCTGGTGCAGCTGGCTCACTCGAGCAAATTTCAAAAGCTCCCTGCAAGCAGTGGAGATTGTACTCTCTTCTCTCAGAGAAGGCTGCAATGTAATGCAGGGATCACTGGTTATTTCCAGCTTCCCTTTAGTATCAGCCAACTTTAGTAACAATAATTATGTTATTATGAAGATATGCACAAACGGAATAAGAAGGACTGATTCTTCTATACAAATGAGCCACAAAAATGTCTCAGTCTAAACCCATTCCCTGATGGATGTGTGCTTTGCCACATCTGTTTTCCTCTTCTTGTCTCATGGGGCTTCACCCCATCTTCCTTACATGTAAGCTTATTTCTGAAAGACTTTCTGAAAGACTTCGGCAAGGATGTTTTTACAGTGACCTACATCTTCATTCCCACTGCTCAGTCAGCGTTAAGACTCTGAGAGCATCACAGGAGGAATCCATAAGAACAACTGGAATGGTGAAAGAAAAGAAAACTTCCTCTCAAGGTCCTCCACCATTACACACTGGAGAAGTTCTCCTTGGGGAACGCAGTCTCCCTCTCTAGTTTGTATGAAGAGACTGCAGTGCTCAGCTCTCAGTGTAGGTGTATGGGGGCTTGGGAGGGGGGTGCTGTTCAGGAATTGTTTTTATCCCCATCCTTTTGTTACTTAGCAATAGAAACCCAAACACTTCTTCTCTAAGTGTAGAAGGCTTCCAGCAGCTCCAGCAAGAGCCCTGCAGGGAGTATTGAATTTCATTGACTTCTTCACCAGCGACATGAATACCCATCCATAAACTGTTGGCACAATAAAAACTGAACGTCTAAGACTGCCTGCCACTAACAATAACCCAAACCCCATCCAAGTGGCGGCCTGGTTAAGCTTTGAAATAACAGGAAGTGCCTTGATTTCAAAGAATCTTGGAACCTGATACCCTGCACATGATGGAATAACGTCTTCAAGACAAACGCTTGATTTCCAAATGTCTTCACAAGACAGCCCAGACAACCCTACTGCCAATCCCATGCGAAGCTTCACCAGAAGCCAGGGGGCTGGTTGGAAGCAGCAGGGTGTGTTTGCAGGAGAAATGGTCCCCTTTGGAGTCTCAAGCCTCTCAGAAAGACTCCAGCAAGACGGCACTGTGGATGGGACTGGCATCACTGGCTGAGCCCTTCAGGGTTTCTTGCAATGTGCGTTTCTCTGGGCTAACCTGTGGCTGACCTCAAGACGTCGGAGCCCCTCTCCTTGCTAGCAGGGTCCTGGGGTTTCCTGCCAGCTGACTCTTCTGAGTTACGCACCTTGGCTCTGCCGACCACCGGCTGCTGGAAGGCAGAGGGGAATAGACCGGTTCCACCGAGTCTGACACTTCCCTAAGTGAGGTCCAACTCCCCAGTGAAAGCTCTTAATAAGTCATAACAATAAATAATAATAATAGACTAGATTTATTTCTATAGCATGGAAGCCAAAAAGCCTCTGGCTATATTGAAACGTAGCAAACAAAAGCAAGTCCAGCTGCCTGGTCCCTTTTTTCCCCAAAGGTAACAAAAGCACAGTAAAGACAATCTGAGACCCACTAGTAACAAAAATACTCAGTAAGTATCACTTTCTGGTCTGTTCTTGCCCTTATTACCACTGGGTATTGATAGTTGATGAATTTGTGATCTCCAGCTATAAATACCACTGACAAAATACCCAAAGCCACTTAGGTTATTATGACAACTCGACATCCCAGAGGATGTAATGGATTTGGCTTAGATTATCACCTACAAGTAGACCATCACATCAATCCTCATTCTGCTCTACAGGACCTAGGGGTTGTAATTATTAATGAAATTCTGTACATTATTCTGGTAGATAGAGAAATGCTTCAAGGAAACACGAGCCTCAGACTCATCCCAGGCCTTTGCCGATTCTTCAAACTGGATCTGAGACAAACCAATTTGTAAGAACTGATTCAATTATTTCTCAGTTCCTGTGCTTCCTGTCTCCAGTCAAGGCCAAGCAAGGAGAGGAGAACTAATCCCAAGGAGGCCTGAGATACCATCAGTCCAACTGGACAGCAGAAACACCAGGAACCGCATAAGAAACTTCTGTCCTACCAAATTTCAGACCGATTCTAGACAGGTAAGAGATTCCAGATGAGCTGGAGAGAAGTGTCTTGACCCTCAGGTGTTCATCTGGACTAGCGGGATGACAAGATTTTAAGCTCCACTCATCTCTAATAATGAAGAGGAACCACTGACCCATGGGGAGGACCTGCGTTGTGAAACACCTGGCAAGAGGCAGTAAGTCATCAGTCCCGCTGAATCTATGAACACCGGAATGCTCTTTTATTGTTTCCAAAGCCAAAATATGGGCCCCAATCCAACCTGCCTCCAAGCACAGGGCCAGTGCGAGGACCTGGACATGGGCTGTAGGCAGGGTCGAGCGGAGGCTTGCTTCAGCCGGCATGAACTGGGCCCACGCATCGTAAATGAACCGTTGACCAAGCGATTGAATTCTTGCCAGCTGGGCAGCTCACTCCTCCAGCCCAGGGACTCTGAAAGGAGTTTGGTGACAACTATTCCCACATCTGTACAAAATCACACATCCCTAAGGACCATCCCTCATCAGCCATGCAGTCTTCAGCAAAGTTTCAACTGCCCCGTGGCTTCCCAGGGCCACTCACCGCAGGGTGAGGAATGCCCCTTCCCATCTCACCGCTGCTCTCTGGGGCTTCTTCAGAGTCAGAACTTTTGACTTCAGCAACTGAAAAAAGTTTGCGATTTCCCTCTTCTGCTATTGCTGCAAAAACCAAGATGGCCCAGAGAGAGGGAGCTGGATCCTGTTCTCTCTTGCACATAATCAACGAACTGATTTAGGCAGCTCCAATCACACATGCAAAGCAATTGAAGGAAACAGGGCAGCACAAGGGTAACTAGGGGTAGAGCCTTCATTACCCGTGATGATGTGTGAGGAGGCGAGCAGAGCCAGAGTTGTGCTTGCAGGACCTACAGTACAAACCCCTCATTTTTAACTTGGAAACGAAGCATATTAGATACCACAATTATTGAGGAAAAAATCTGGAAAACCCATAATGCTTTTTTCCCAGTCATTTTTCTGAAACTGAACTTTAGGAAAAAAAAAAAACAAAAACAAAACCCAAAACACCTCTCTCTCAGGCATCTGCTTTTAGCTGGTGCATTAGATAATTGCTGTGCAGAAGTTTCAGAGTATAATCATTGTAATAATAATAAAAAAAATACAATTATGCCAAGAGTGTACTCTTCTGTAGCTTAAGCAGTATCTGTGCATGCCCTAAGTAATTTCTTTTAGAAGTCCTTAAATATTCTTCAGCCACGGATAGTCTCACTTACATCCTGCTGGTTTTAGAAACCATTACTACAGATATAGTTTTACAACTGCAGATAACAGATCTGTGACAGGCAAATGTTTTCGTAAGCCCCAGTAGCGCAGTGGTTCTCACGGGACCATCGTTTAGCACAGACAGCCGATGCAGGTCTCACTGCTCCCACGGGGAGCCCCCACTTTTCAAGGATGCACCCCCTGCATTCCTGCAAGGGCTGCGGGACTGCGCTGGTCCATCTGTTCCCAGACGTTATGCCACGCTTGTGGGTGAGATCAGAGACACAAGCAGCAAGTCAGCTGGGAAATGAGTAAGGCAGGGATGCAGCCCCTCGATCGCCGGCACGGAGACACACCGGCAGCACGGATTTCTCTCCAAAGAATGCGGAGCTGGTGGGAGGAGGAGACCGGCTCCCAAGTCACTGATGGAAAATGCTGTGGGTCCGGCCACCTCCCCTGTGGGTTGAAAGGGACTGTGAAATAATCCCTCCTTGGAAAGTTTCCCATGGAAATCTCGCAGAGATAACACAGAGAGAAAATGTGCCAATGTTTGTGTGTGCAAATGGCGGAAGATCATAAGGTTTGGGGGAGGGGGAGAGTGTTTAAACAGGATGAAAAATATATTAAAAAAGTAGTCCCTTGAGAGTCCCGAGGTCTGCTGATGACATCGAAGGGCTTTCACTTTGAGGCTCCAGTTCAACACCCAGCCCAAAGCAGGAGTGGGTGAAAGCTGTCCCCGCACAGCAGTTCTCTGGTAGCTCACAAGAGAAAGGAGCTGGTAATTGCAGTTGAGCTCCTATGGATCGTGTCCCTGCACTGCAGACCGGCTGCTCTCGTTAGCTTCCCTTCACGGGCCAGAACGAGTCTTCTTCAGCCCTGCCAGCCCCCCCTTCTGCACACAGTGACTTTGCTCCCCAACACTGCAGGTCCAGTACCTTGCACATATAAAAGAGGAAGATTTTCCAAGCCAGGAACACCATTATTTGTCTTAACATGGTGCCCACAGGTCCAGTAGGCGAGCACCGGCCACAGAATAAAAAACTGCTTTGTACCCTATAGAGTTCCTGCCCCGAGGATATATGAAGACACAGCAGATGGACACTGGTGGATAGTGTGGAAAAACAACAGGACAGCACTGGACAGTGTGATGTGCTGGGATGTCCTGGCACAGCAGCCTAAATGCTGTCAGCTTTTCTGCAGGTATCTCCGAGTAGAGGTGAGTTGAAGGAGGATAGAGAAGGTTGGCAGATGTTTTCAGAGAGCTTTTTCCAGCAGGGAAGAAAGGTTTGAAAATGTAATACATGGGGAGTGGAGAGTGTCTCGGGCAGAACAAGATTTTCTTTTAATGGGCACTGAGGATCCTTCCTGAATAAAAAAGTTAGGTCACTGACCACTGCCCTACATGAAAGTTGAGTTCTCCTTTGTTTCCTCTTCAGGAGGTAAATCTGAGAGATTTAGACAGTGACCTGAGCAATCTACAGGTAACCAAAGCACCACTGATTTTAGCACCACAGAGACCTGTCCTTGGAAGTGAAGAATTCTGGATGCTGGGTGGACTTGGCAAGACAGTGAAGAGCTTTGATGCCCAGTTGCCTGCTTTGTTATGGCTGAAGCAATGCTGTCAGGGCTACTCCAGATATTACACCAGACCTAGAGTTATTAAATTAATCTTTTCCTCAATAAAGTTGGGTACTTTATTGCAATATTAAAAGCTGTAATGAGTTCATAATGCGTATTAGCCTGACACTTCAGCCTGGTTGTCACCATCCAGGGGCAGGAGATGACAATTTTGTAACCAAAAAGAGACAACAGGCAGGGTGGTACTGAGCTGTGGAGAGTCTTGTGAGTGACACCAGCTTGTGTCTGATGTGATAGGGAGTGAGCAGGCAGCGTGAGAGGGTGCCGACAGGGCTCTATGTGGACAAAGCACTAGGGAAATTACTTTTTCCTTCCATTTTCCAAAACGGACTGAGACAGACCCAGGTTGCCACCGTTCGCATGCAGAATAGGAGCCAGAAGAGCATCTCTTCTATATACAGACAGGAAAGGTTGCATTTGACAGTTGCACGTGATGAGTTGGTAAAATGCAAACACAGCCTGAACGTACCAGGGAAAAGCCCTGCACAGAGAGAGCTCCCCCAGATAACAGTGGGAAGGTGCTGTTGTCAGGTTCAATCATATAAAGGTGCTGAGGATGGAGAACTTGCAGCACAGCATGTTTTTTCCAGGTTAAACTTCAGCGGATGCTTACTTAGGGCAGGATTCCCCTCATTTCACCTCAGTCGCCTCCAAGCTGCCTGCCCAGACCAAATTAGTCATGCAGACAGGACTTCATAGGCTTGAATACTCTAGTGTCACCGTCGTATTTACAGTGGCTGGTTTTGGCCATGCTCATCAGAGAAGAAAAAAGTCAGGCTGTATCACCCATGCTGCCTTTCCGCAGAGGGATCAGCTATGTGACACCAAGCTCAAAGCCCTCTCCTGCCGCTGGAGAAGGTGTTGCTCACCCGGCAGAAAGGCTGGGGTGCAGGGAGTCAGAATAACCCCCAAGGAACGGGGAAGAGATCTCCGTTTCTTCCTCCGAGATGAGCTGCCACCTGGAAGTAGAACTTGACGAACTCAACAGCACATGATTTATTGCAGACAAGACTCAACCTACTCGGAGGGTGTACCACCCAGGGGAGTAAAGACCATTCTTCATGTATTTCAGGAAACCCTTTTCTGTGCTAACACTTCAGGATATTTCCCTCTAAAAAAAAAAAAAGCATCACACAAATCCCTGCCCAGAACTCTGTCTCTATATATTTTGCATGCGTGCAAGGGAGTCTGTCAAACGTAGCAGTATATCACGCTCAATTTTGCTGATACCAAAATATATTCATTTTTATCTCTAGAAAGTTACAAAACCAGCCAGCCTTGCTTATCTTACAATTGTGGCACTTTTTCCTCAAGCCAGGAAGGGACACACAGGCTTCTGGAGGTCTCTCACGTACACATCTTCATATGGGACACGTGGGCTTGCTCCCAGCTATGCCTCTGCTGGAAGACGTGCTGCTGTCTGAAGACAAGGCGACACTAAACCCTGCAAGAATCCGAGGCGACTCCTCCTCAAAACCACTTGTCTTCCCCTCTCTTAGATAAACATCGAGTGGTAGGAGGCTGCCAACAACCACCAGCGCTGGTGGGATCACCATCCAGCTGGGAGTTCCCTTGATGGGGCCACATGCAGAGGAACTTGAAGCCATCTGATCCCAGGCACAGTTCATGAACCCACTGCTCCAGATGTGACCTCGGCTGCTGGAGGTTTCAGCGGTTCTGGTGACATGGCTCACACTTCTTAAGAGACGGCAGGAAGGCCACAGAGACTGTCTGCACAAAAATAACTGGCTGCCGTTACTGCTGACACGTCCTCTGCTCTCCAGCATTTCTGGGCTGTGCAGGAAAAGGAGGACTGTGAAGTCCCCTTCTGAAGGAGGGGGAGGCAGAGTTAGAAGCTTTTTTAACTCTCTGCTCTTCACTGCAAGAAATAAACGCCTCCCCAGGCTCCAGCAGAGAGAGCCCAGCGTGCTTTACACCGAGGCGCCCTGCAGAGCACGGCGATGCACCGGGACCCAGCGGCGCAGGGTCGGAAATTACCATCCCTTTCGCTGCTGGTAAAGCGGAGCTGCAGATTGCAAATGTTCACAGCCCAGGACTGCTATCTCCCAGAACTCTTCTATTTTCATAGACTACTGCCACCTGTGAGTACCCTTTGCAATGAATTAGCACTTTCTTAATTTACCGTCAGCGTTAATGGTGCAACCATGCAGTAGGGCCGCAGTTTTCTTCCATGGATGCTGCGAGTGAGCTTATGAAAAGCTTATGAAACTCACACAGTGACATCCACATAAAGGTCCAATTTGCACAGGCACAAATACCCACAGTTCTTAATGACTGCAACGAGCTCTGCCCATTACTCAGCACCTCGGAAGATTAAGCCCTTCTTTGAGTGATGAGCTCAGATTTCAGTTCAACAAATTTAACTCAAGTTTCAACACACAAAGAGCTGAATTCATAACAAATTATTGTTATTAATGACACTCTGCAGCAAAACTAACATGTTACAGCTCTAAAACTCAAAGCCATTCACAACTTGGGTAAATAAACTAATTATCCTTTATTTGTACTGTGACTCTATATTCCCCCCCAGAAGATCTCACTGCAGTTCTCAACCCTTTACCGTGTTGAGAAAGAAGGAAAATATCCAGAAACCAAGGCAATAACAGACCCATGCAAAAAACGACTTCCCCCTCTACATTGTACTCCGCCTGAGTAAGCACACGCCAAACATTACTTGGCCTTTCTGAATTCTTGTGAAAAACTCATCAATCTTTAGCCTAAACTCCCCAGCGCTCACTGTTACCTACCATATTTCTCCAGCAGCACTAAACCCCCACGACATGCCCTCCTGCAGCACAGTATCCCTCTCCAGTGCCCAACTCCAATCACCGTACAGCCTCCAGGTCCCTCACCCCACAGCAGCTCTCCCGCCAAGCAGAGGGCTGTATTTTTAGTAATGAAGGTCTTTGCTCAGTTCACGTTTGGGAAAGGTTCTTATTTTATCAAAACCAGCTTGCAGGCACAGACTGCTCTGGCACAGTTCAGACCAACGCTTCACAGATAACCCCATGCTCTTTGGTCTTATAAGGGGACTGAAATACATACAGTTGAATCTGAGAAGAGCGGCGTAAGTGCTCAGCCTCTCACAACCTTGAAAACCACATAATTCTGCCATCAAATAGTTTGTTTAAGTAAGAATGGCAAGAAATTCACAAACATTGAAAACCACTGGTTTAACTGCTGATCTAAAACATCTGCAAGAAATATTTGCTCTTTGAAAGTGCCGCTACTGTGCCGCTAACCCAACCAAGAGTTACACAAACCAGTTCAATCATGGCCGGGCTCTACAAGAAGCCAAAGAACCCCAAAAAATTGAAAGGTTTATAAAAACTTGGCTACGCGCATCTGCTTGCTCCCCCCCGTTTGACATACTAAGTCCTGAATAACGTTTAGAGAGAAGAGCATCCAAGCATTCAGAAACACACGAACATCCAAGAAACCGAACCACTGGGCACCGATGCCAGGTGAACATCATCAGGAGAATTAGCCAAGACCCTGCCTGTAATCTCCCCATGGAGTGCCCCTGCTTCCAATTTATAAAAATCTTGTAAATTTTCAGCCTTCTCTCTACACCAGCACAAGCAGCAAAACAGAGCAGCAAAAATATCTTATTGGGTCACGTTGCCTTTTGTCGGAGGTTCTACACACAAAGCAGCCGGCAGTTACAGTCAGCCTGGATTCATACTTTTCAGCACATATTCATGAATTTCTCACGTGGTTCTAAAGAGGGACACCGCATCCCACCCTCTGTTTTTACTCAGTTAATTCTGTGTAATTGCCTGAGCAGCAGCAGGTCCTTCAGGACAGGGAAATTACTTTAAACGCTTGCGGTGAGTAATCACAGCTTTTCCCCACTCCTCCATCCTGGAGAAACTGAGCTGGGCTGACAGCCACCTTAGAGCCCTTCATCATCCAGAGATCATGGGACTCAGATTGGCTACAGGTTTGAGACGCATCTGCCCACACCATGTCCCGAGCGAGCTCCTCCTCAAAAAAAGACTAAAAAGAAAAAGCAAGTAAACAGGCTTTACCCCTAAAAAAAATGGAAGAATAACTTTTAAATACTGAAAAGCAACTTGGGAAGATGGAATATTAAAAAAAAAAACGAAGAAAACGTGTCTACGCAGCCCTGCCCACCACATCCTTGCAGTTGGATCCGTGCCTCCAGCACCTCGCTGGCTTTCTCAGCAGCGGCAGACTCTGCCCATTCCCTCTGGTCTCGCTGGTCGTCTTTCCATCTGCTCCTGCCACGTCCCACAGCCTCTCCCCCCTCGAGCACAAGCCCAGCGGTGTCCCATGAGGAGGAATGATCTCACCTTCCTTCCACAGCATTGCACCACCCTCAGTTGTGCACATGAAGGATGATATTCATAACCATCAAAGATCCAGTTACATCATGGGCTATATCAGGACAAAGCAATCAAGCTAAGCTGCTCCCCTTCCAGCAACAAACCGGGAAGAATTGGAAAATCTTTTTGAAGTGTAGAGTCTGGCTCTCACAGTCCCACCACTTAAGGATGTAACAGGCTTCACTCAGTTCTTACAAGCATCCTTACCATCAGCATGACTTGTGTGCTCACTTCCAAATTATGTAAAAGAGAAAAACTTTTCCAAAAGTAAAATTTGGAATCCAAACTGGGAGTGGGGAGTGCTTAATTCCCAGTCTCAGGAACATGGTCCCTCTCTAGGTGAAATACTTCGTCAGTAGAGAGATTTCATAGGATTCATGCCCTTAAATGCACGTCATTTTTTGAAAATACGGTTTGGGCACACTTCATTCTCGGACCTCTATCATTTCCATCATGCAGAATGTTCCCAAGAATTTCACATCCCATCTGTCATCACTGGGATTCTCTGGTAGTTGATACTAAAGAGACTTGAAAATCAACTACCGCATTTGGGAAGATTAAAAAAAAAAAACAACCAACAAACCACCGAACAGGAACCAGATTAACATCTGCCTTGAGAAGAGACCTGTCTCCTCAAAAGTAATGTTTTCATCATTAGAAAGGGACAGAAAAGGAAGTCCCAAAAAGCCAGTTCAGAATTATGTTCTCAGAATCATCTTCCTGCCATTTACCTAGTGGAATATGGATTGAGTAATAGGCAGTTAGGTCTGGGTCTGTCTATTTGAACATCGGGTTTCTAATTGATTGCACAGTACTTGGAATCTATTAAACGGCTTCTATAAATTACATTTCTGTATAGGACAGGCTGCCTAGATATGCAGATGTTAAGAACTGGCTAATCCTAAGTAAACCTGGTAAAAACGTTTGCCTTCTCAAATTTTCCACTGAATTAATTGTAGAGATTGTGTCACTGAATCAATAAAGTGAAAACCCTATAATCTTGGTGTTTGCCACAAGCTCATAAACAGTCTGCTAACATGGAGAGCGTATTATTCCAGACACTTGGCCCATATCAAACAGTGGCTCGGAATAAGACATTGTGTCATGCCTGCGAATCCGAGACGCAGGAGGACAGCCCTGGTGAGCACGGACTTACTTCAGGACATCACACGGATTCTTCTACATTATCATTTTCAAACCCCTGACAAAGGAAAGTGCCCAGCTTTTACTAAACTGCACAAAAACGCTTACCCTTACAAAACTGAGGGCACATGCAACCTTGGAAATGCACAGACACACGAGTGCTATTAACTTGGTACCTGCGTGCACCCGTTCCTATGAGTATGCCATTTCCCCTGTCCTGAGAGCATCTCTGACCCTCATCCTCACTTTCTCTTCACTTATTTGCTGGCGCCAACTTGTACCATTTATCTCTCCATCCCACACCCTCCCTGTGTTGTCAGAGCTCAGATCTTCCAGCCCGACCCTCTCCTGCTTAGATAATTGCAGCCTCTTACCTTCTAACCAATTTCTACCCCTCTCCATCCCTGTTCAGCTGCCAAAGCTCTCTGTCTGATCAAATCACGCTCTTCCTTTCCACTGCCTTCCCCTTACCTGTGTGATCAAGGCAGTGTGAAATGCTCCCGTGTGTCCCTTCATCTGCTCTTCCACGTCACGTTTTCTCCCATCTCTCCTGCACAGCTCTGCCAACACCCTGGATCTGTAACACCCACCGGCACTTTTTGCCCCAAACGCCGTTTGTCCATTTTGTTTTGTAACTCTTTGGTATAAAACACGTGCCAGCACACAGCTGACATCCGCAGGCTCTCCCCACCTGGGATGACAGGGTCATCTTCCCCGTGTTTATCCTCTCCCCCTCGCAGACCCCATACGCTTTGTGCCCTCGCTATAGGGAATGACTCAGGAGCAGTGCACGCAGGGTCCCACGAGCAAACCCCCGTCCCAGAAATGAGACGAAGTTGCGCATAGGTCCAGGGAAGAGGCAACACTGCAGACCTGTGGAATGCTCTAACCAGCCCCACGGAGAGACATGAGGTTTAAAAACGAAACACCCACTGCTGCCATCCTCGACTTTGCCCCCATTTTTGCAAAGGGACGGCTGAGACAGGGAGAGCGAGGCAAGGCGATCTCCACGGTCACGAGTCTCTGGCAGGGAGGGCCTGGAAGAGACACCTGAAGTGAGGCAGTGCTCCCTTTCTGCCTCTTCGCTTGCAGTGACCTGAACTCCTCTTTCCACTGAAGAAGGAAGGAAAATTGTGCTCTGTCCCACCCCAGGAACACACTTGCTTGTTGGTCTCAGAGCCTGCAGAACAGAGGCTGCTTCTCTTTATCTGCCTGCAATGATCCTAGGATCTATGAGGTGTTATAAGCAAAGCAATTGCTAGGACAAATGCAGTTATTAGTAGATTTTTAATTCTATTAGTGCTAGAAGAGACTGGCAAGCCTGGCAGCTGGAGTGCTCTTCATTCTCCAAATAAGCTAGAGCACAATGCCAGCAAGGCAGGTTTGCCCCAGCCAGGTATCCAGGCACCCGCACAGGCATCAAAGACATCTTCTTGCTTGATACTGTTTATTAATTATGTATTTTCCATTATTGGAGCTGAAAGCTAATGGGAATTCTTGTCTTTGTGTAATACAGGGAAGATAAAAGTCATGGTGAGTGGAATAAAGGCTGGGAAAACCCTATTGGGAATGCTGGGCTCAGGAAGAGCACCATCTTCCACCCAAGGACCACACTTATCCTCTGCCCCACCATAACCGTGTCACATTGGGGAAGCCCACAGGCTGGCTGGGCGCTTGCAGGGATCTTTGCTTAGGAGGAAAGAAATCCCTGCAGAAAGCTGAGCATCCCACACAAGGTCAGAGAGGAAACTGGAAATAACATTTTTTTTAATAATTGGCTGTGGGAAATTAGCATCAAGCTGCATTATGGACGCCTGCCAGCAGGACGTGTCAAGAAAGCGGGTTGGCTGTACAGGCAAAAATAATTTAGGAAAAATAATAAAGAAAAGCAGACAACAATGTAGACTAAATCCTTCTGTGTTTGTCAAATTCCTGGGAAAACAGGAATAAGCTGCAGAATGAACCAAATTTGTCAAGTGAAGTGACGAGATATTGAGGACAAGAAGCATTAACAATTCCCACTGAGGAATATTAAGACATTTTAAAGACACAATATAATCAAGCTTAGCAGTAGGTGAGTTTGTGCGTCCCCCCCTCACCGCAAGGAAGTTGAAATGTAGAGAGGAGAATGACTTATCCAAGAGTCACGGTGAGTCACGAGCCCACCATCCCCAAGTCACACTTCCCTGCTCTAACCACCACCGTTCGCTGTCTCCGGGATATGTTCAGGAGGACAGGGAACAGTATGTTCAGGAACTGCTCAGCACAAACACAGCTGATATTAAAGGAAAGCCATCTTTAGTGCTCCGAGCTGTAGGCACATGGGGACATCCTGCATTTCGGAGCCAAGGTGGAGGTGGTGCACAGATAGCCGGTCATCGCCGCACCCAAAGCATGAACAGCACAGGGGGCCATGCGCTTGCCAATATTTTTTCATCCAGCTGTATCAGGGATGATAACTGAGAGTGGGTCCACACTTAGTTGACCGAAACATATTCAGGATTTAATGCGTTTTTCTGTAGCCGCATCCTTATGGGGAAACCAAAGGAGGTAGCAAAGAGTAGACTGGATGTGAATGATGCTGATCCGCACTGCACAGACCCACAAGAAATGTTTAGAGGGGGTGTCAACTCATAGGTTGCATGTACTTTCATAAAAGCAAGGAAAATATAAAGAAAGCAAGGAAAAGACAAAGAAAGCAAGGAAAATGTAAAGAGCCTCAAGCCTTGAGCTCTGTCCCAAAGATACAACATTTGGGATCTTGCATGAAGCTTCAGTAGTGGTTATACAACCAGAAGCTGCTCCTGACAGAAATTAATAACCTGTTTTAAAGTTAATAACCCGAGGTTATTTCTACGTTATACAAGGTTACTTATACAAGAGCTCTTGGCACGCAGCACCATCTGCTGAGTGGCAGGTTGGGGAACTGGCGCGGTTACAGAGCCGTCCCACACTTTCCCTCCAAAAGGAAATCTGTCAGCTCTCCCCGACACGCCGGCTCTTAGCTACCACATCTCGGCAGCGGCTCGCCATGAGCAGGATGGCCGAGGTGTGCAGGGTCGGAGCCAAGCAAGTTACACCTTCGCTTTGCTGCTCTCTGCACGGACTCTACCTGCGGCCGGCTCGCGTTCCTCCTCTTCCACGCGCTCTTTCCTGCTGTCTACCTTGTTGTTCCCGATCCAAGAAAAGATTTCCTGAACAGACCACTGAAAACAACTGATTTTTCAGTTTGGTTACTCCCTGAATTATCAGGGAAAAATACAATTTTTAAATTAAACCCAAAGTTAAAAAGAAACAAAAAAAAAAAAAAAATCCAAA